>PVKZ01001072.1:0-493954 GCA_004027375.1 Macroglossus sobrinus | reverse complement strand
AAAGAAAGAAGAAACAGTAAGTTTCAAGTAAAAATAAATTGTTCTTCTACTGTTCAACAGAGTTTCTATTAATAACTAGTGTTTTATAGTGATCTGAAAATATGTCCATGAAACCTAGTCTAATATGCTACTGCTTTCTTTAAATTGAACAGAAGAAACTATGAGAAGAGAAACCTTAAGTCAGAGCCTCAGACCACAAGCCTCTCTTAGGAGGACTGAACATTAGGAGCAAATGAGGTAACCAAAGATGATGACACTTGATAAATGCTAACTGTTGTAGTTCCGTGAACTGTTTATAACACGGTTCAGTCATGATAAGTAATATTCATTTACAAGGGCTGAATATTAGAGCAAACTATGTGAAAGTGGGCAGTTCCTGGATTTGGTAACACAATGAATAATGTTTTAGAAAACCTGAACACTTGATGATGAATAGATGTTAAGATTATTCTATTTGAATTATAGTTTAGTATATGTTTTATCATTCTTTGTGATCAGAAATTTTAAACCACGGAGTACAGAAAAATGCTGAAAAAAAATTTCAAAGTCAGAAAATAAGATGGTCATCAAGAGAATTTACTTTGCCTTCGTTTGTAAAAGTACTCAACCACTTTAAAACCACTTTAAAACTTGTTCTTTTCTAGTTTTAAATTCAGTAACAAAAGGCAACACCCCATAAGATTCCTTAGTATCATGATCACACAATCAAAGGGCATCTTTTACCATGCTACATTTAGTTAAAATTTAGACATTACTAAAAGAAAAGGGGAGATATTTCGCAATCACCCTTATCAAATTAGAAAAATAAGACTATACTATGTGAATTACTTATTAAATAAAGTTTCCTTTAGGTAAGAAATCTTCAGCCTAACTCATACTTTCAGTCATAGATGGTTTCCATGAATAGTTTTATATTTCAAGCAGTGTATATCATAGTAACTATTTTTGAACTTTTGAAACATGTAAAAAATAGTACTTAAGCATGAATTTTGTTAAGATTCACTAATGGCACTGCCATCAACTTGCCATGTCACTTATTACTGAAAAATTTATAATGAGTGCATGGTTCACCATCTAAAATATTATTAAGTGTGTGTGTGTGTGTGTGTGTGTGTGTGTGTGTGTGTGTGTTTATTCTTTCATCTGTATGGCTCTACGACCACGTCACCATCTCTTGGAAGAATAATAGAGTCTTGGCTTTTCCGGCCAGCAATTTGCAATCTTTTTATGAAATGCCTACAATAGAACCACATGCAATTTTCACCATTGATTCTTTAATTCAAGTGTTCATTCAACAAATATGTGCCATTCACTGTTTGAGACTCTGAAAACAGAGGTGGGCCAGACAGAAATGGTCCCCGCTATTGGAACTGTCATTCTTCTGTGTGTGAGAGAGGAGACAAGGAACAAATAAATGAAAAAAGATAATTTTAAAGGTTGAAAGATGCTATCAAGAAAACAAAAAGGTAATATGATAGAGGCTGTGAGAGGAGGGCAAAATGAATAGGGTCATTCAGGAAAATCCTTACTTAGGTGACATTTGAGCCCAAAGCTGGATGGCAAGAAGGAGCCAGCCTGAATTTTCCAGTTTGAGAGAATAGCAAGAGCACAAAGAATGGACTGACGTTGTGTGGGAGGAAAAGAAGGTGACTGTGAGGGAGCGTGCTGAGGCTGGAAAAAGAAGCAGAGGTCCTAGCGCACAGGGCACCATAGGCCATGCTGGGAAGTTGAATCTTTGTTCTAAGGGTTTGGACAAGACATTGAGGGTCATCAGGCAGGGCAGTGAGATGTGATTCATGTTTTAAAAATGTCACTCTGGCTGCTGGCAGATAATGAATCAGAGAGAGAAGCATAGAGTGAGGAGGGCTATGTTTTTGTGGGTAGGATCCTATGCAAGGGTGCCAGGTGGAATGGGTGGGGGGGGGTTGAAATCCAGCCTTTGCGCTATTCATAGAGCCCTGTATCCATCATGGGGCTGCATTCACCTAAAAAGGGGTATATTTTTCTATCATATACAATGTATCATATGGGCAGGAAGCAGCCTCAGGAGTGCAAAGAGAAGGAGGAGATATTGCAACAATCTTTGCAAGAATAATAGTTATGATGGAGAAAAAGAGAAGTGGGTTTAAGATACATCTGGAGGTAGCACTGACAGGACTTACTGAAGGATTAGATGTGAATGAGGGATGAGGGGAAAAGAGAAACCAATGATGACCCTTAAACCCATGGGTTATGGTGCTGTAGCTGACTGAGGCAGAGAAAGTTGGGAACTGACCAGGTTTTTGTTTGTTTGTTTGTTTGTTTGTTTGTTTGTTTTTAAGAGGAGTCAAAAATTCAGTTTGTCTAGGTTTAGTCTAAGGTATGTGTTAAATGTCACAGTCAGATTTATGAGTTGAGGAAATTTATAATGCCATTAAGTATAAGTAGAAATCATAGCCTCTTCTTGGATTTTTCTTGTGATTCCTGACCCACTGGGGTATGGGGACAGGTAGATGGAGGGAACTAAAGTCAATCCAGTCTGCTTTTCTGCACTGAAGAAAGAATTAAACATGTTTAATTGCTCAGAAAATCCCACTCACCATTTATCTCTCCCCCAAAATGGTGTGAGCCCAAGGTGTACCCCTAGCAGTGCCTAGAAGAGTCCTCATACCTTTTAGTATCTTCTAATTCCTGTGTACTCTAGAGCAATGCACCCAATCACCTGTCCATGGTCACTGCTTTCCCTGTTGGTGTTCACCACTAAAGCTAGTAGCCAGTGGTTTCGTGAGAGTTCAGTGAAGGTTCTGGGGCTCCCAGGCTAACTTAGCTTCATTTCAGCTGGCCTTGTACCCCTGGGGGTATCTTCCATATTATTCATCAAGCTCCTGGCCCAAAGACCACCTTGGTCTCATGGATGTTTATTAGCTCTCCAACCAGCCTTGGTCCACGGACACTTTGAGAACATGTGGGAATTTCTGAGTCCCATCCTCACCACTGATTTTACTCTGATATGTCCACCAGCTACCCTCCATCGCCTAGGCTGGCATAAGAGCCAGCTGGGTGATGATCTCCTCTCAAACGCTCCAAAGTCAATTGGGCAAAATTTCTCAGCATTGCCCTCAAGAGTTATACCACACTTCCCCTGCCTGGGCAAAAGTTCAGAAGAGGTAGCTCAGCACCACATGTCTCCCTCTGATTCTTCTGCCCCACCTTCTTTCCCCTAGAATCTCTTGGTACCAAAAGAGATGGGCTTCCAACTTTCATTCTTCCTGGTCCATTCTTCTCCTGGGCTGGGGCAGCAACTATCACAGCCCAGCCAACAGCATCAGAGGGGCAATCTTCTCTTTATATATTGAATCTTAGTATATTGAAGATATAAAAATTCTTTCCAGTCTCACTGCTATACCTTAATGGCTGAGGGAGTGTGGGAAATGGTGATATGATTATTCATAAGGGAAACAAAATCTGGACATATTTAAATATTTAAATACATTTATGAGTTCATAGTACGGTCAAGCTATCAGTGCTAGAGATACAATTTGAGAGCCATCAGCATGTGGATGGGGAAAAGCCAGGACTGAATAAGAACATCTAATTCATGATAGAGAAAGTTGAGTGCCCAGAATGGGGTACTGGGCAATCCAGTAATGGAGAGGCTGGACGGGGTGGACAGAGCCAGCAAGGAACACTGAGAGGCAGTGCCTGTGATAGGAATAAAGTTAAGAGCACAGGTGGTATCACTGGACCCACAGGAGGAGCAAGTTTCTAGAGGAAGGGAACACTCAGTGGAATCAAATGTTCCCATGACGTCAAGCCTGTGAAAGGATCCTAACCCACATTCTGATTCTGATTCTGATGCTGACCCTGACCCCAACTCAGACCCTGAGTTCTTCCTTGGAAGGATGTGAAGACATGCTGAAATGAATAAAACAATACCTTACATAAAAGGACCATTGGTAACAAAACTTCATAAAATCATGTCAACATTTTTAATTAAGATGATGCTCTACTCAGCAAAGCTGCACTCTTTGAGCCAAACTGAAACCCTGCCGGGATGACTGCAGTGATGAACCCTAGCCATTGGAGATCCCCGCCGTTACTAAGAACTGTTAGAGGTACTCCACAGGATCCTCCAGTCTGCCTCTTATGAAGCATCATGACTGCTGCTTTCTTTGCTTATCTTTTTCTAAAATCGGCTTGGAAAACACACTAGTCTTTCATTCTTTTAGGCAGATACTAATTAAAGCACATGGTTTTGTGGGTGAGACCTCTGCTGGGACCTATGCTTGGTGTCCCAGATGTTCTGGAGATGGCAGAAATGTAACCAGCGTTAGAGCCTACTTTTTCACCAAAAGTAACAGTGAAATAATCCCTTGGGATGTGCATGGTGTCTGTGTCCTGCTGCCTCTCTCCACAATTGCCCTGAGTTCCTGGTGCTTACCACTGCTACCCTGAGCATTACATTATGCACATTATTATCTCTATTCTATTTTATCTATTTAATCAAATTCATATTATCTAGACTATAAAAATAATAATCTGTGAACAGTGTTTGAGTTCAGAGTTTGAGTTATCTGTTTACTTTAATGGTCAACCTGGGAGGCAAAATAAAATAATAAAAATAATAATTTGAATCCTGGCTCTCCCTCCCACTAGCTGAGTGACCTTGGATGTTTAAATAATCTGGTGTGCTGGGGAGTAGGCAGTGAGAAACCTGGCCTCTAAGTTGGAGTAGGTTCCTAGGACCTATTACTAGCCATGGAGAAAGAGTGGGGTTTGTTATGATTGTAGGAAGAAAGCCTGAGTCAGAAACTAAGGAGAGAGTCATTTTGATGCATTCCATGCAAGGGACTAGGACAGAGAGATGGAAACTGAGGCAGCAGCCAATAGTTTGCATTGAAAGCCAAGTAGATAGAGTTAACATATCTAAGTGGGTGCATAAGAAGTGGATCCTACTACAATTCTAAATCACTGATTCATAGGGCCCTGTTCCCTTTAAGATGGAGACTACAACTGAGCTAAGGTGAAATTCACCCAAGTAGCTCTCAACATCCCTGTGCTGAAGAAACTATTGAAAAAGTTTACATCTAAATTTGTTTTCTGCTTTTGTTAAGAATAGAAGGAAATTAGATTGGCTTACGCAGTTCCTGTTGGGACCCATCTCAGCTACCATCCTGATTATCTTTCTGAACAACTATTCATATGCATCAGCAGAGCAAAAAATTACCAGGCATATAAAAATACTCAGCAGTTTAAATGGAACATTCAGAGCTAATAACCTTGAGTGAAAAAGCACTTAATAAAAGAGCTTCTCTTTCCCCTGTTTCCCATCTATATATATTTTTATAATTTTTATTCTTACATTGCATTGATAAAGTAAGAGCAGGCTGTTATGGAAGGGAGCAATTCCTGAAGATAAAAAATATAATTGCACAACTGGAAAAAAAAAAAAGAACTCCAGTAGCAATAAGCACAGCTAGTTTTCATCTTGCCTTCCAATGCCATTCTCCATTAAAAGGAATCTACACTCTTTGGAGAAATGGCTGATTTTAGGACTGGCATAGGAAATAGACAAGATGAGACTGTAGCATTTTAGAGAGCCAGAAAGTAATACAATGCTCAAAAAACAAACAAACAAAAAAAACAGAAACAAAAACAAGCCATAAAGATGGGGTTAAGAGGGACACAGGAGACAATTGAAATAACTCCCAAATAGCCAAAGCTGGAACAATTTGAGCAACAAAATAAATAAAGCCATATTGGATTGTAACCCAAAGTGTAAAATAAATATCTGTGAGTTTATATTGTTATAAATAATTGAATAAATAAATGGGGAGAGACATCCCCACGCAGACGAATCCCAAATAATTTACGTAGACACTCAGCACTCAATGAAGTGGAACACAACTCCCCACTCCTTATGTGTGGGCATGGTGACTTCCTGCCAAAGAGCACAGTATGGAAAGGGGGTGGAAAGAGGAACATTATAATGGAGACACCTGACAAATACAACCTCAGCCAGATGATCAAGGTCAACATCAACAGGAATAAGTCATGATGCTATATGTACCTTTGATATTTTATGATAAAAACAGAATTTTACTTCTGTGTTCTTTCTCCCAAAACACAAAATATCAATCTAATCACACACACACAAAAATCAGGCAAATCCCAATTAAGAAACATTCTACAAAATACCTGACCACTACTCTTCAAAAGTGTCAAGGTCACCAAAAACAAGGAAAGTCTGAGAAATTATCACAGTCAAGAGGAGCCTAAAGAGACATAATGACTAAATGTAATATAGTGTCCTGAATGGGATCTTGGGACAGAATAAAGACAATAAGTAAAAACTAAGGAAATCTGAATAAGCTAAGGACTTTAATTAATAAGGCACCAAGACTGGTTTATTAATTGTAACAAATGTACTATATATATATATATATATATATATATATAGTAACACATGTAAGATGTTAATAATAGGGGAAGCTAGATGTGGGGCATATGAAAAGTTTCTGTACTACTCACAATCATTTTGTAAATCTTAAACTGTTCTGTTCTAAATAAAACTTTATTAAGGATCAAGAAAGAAAATGAAAAGATGCTGAGGTAAAGTTTGGGGAGAGTATGCCAGAACCAAAATCTGGTTTTGGAGCCTAGCAATGGGTGTCAGATTCTGGAGAAAGTAAAGCTGATATAGTAGGTAGAACTTTTGTGAAAATAAAAGCTTTAGTGGAATTTCTAATTTATTTAATTTTAGTAGGAAATTTAAAGGTCATTTTATGTGGCTTTGTCATTTGTATAACATCTTTTCCCCTCATTTTTATAAAAATAGTGCAAGGTGGGCTTTATGAGCTTGTTAATACTTTTTGGAATACATATTGAACTTTAAACATCAAAATTAAAATAATCACTGATAAAAAAAAACTTTAGTAGATGCAGTTAAACAACAGATTGGATTTTGCAAATAATTGAATTGAAAATTAAAAGTCCCTCTGGAAATCAGAAATAAAAACAAGAAGAAATTTAAGAAAAAAGTAAAGGCACAAAAAATAGGTTCAAGAGATTTTAAAATGTGTACAATAGAAATTATAAAAGGAGAATAAAGAATATTGGAGATCAAAGAACTAATAGGAAAAACTTTTACTGGAGAAAGATTACAATCTTAAAATAAAATGGGCTATTAGCTAGTCAGGAATAAAAAAACTGACCACAATTAGACAAATTCTCGTGCAATTCCTGAGCTTCAAGGAAGAAGGTCATGCAGATAGTAAAAAACAAAAAGATTTTCTACAGAGGGAAAAAAAACAACAGGATCTTCATCAAAGAAGAAACCAAGACTGAAGTTACAGACTATTAAGAAATTCATGAAAATGAGCAAACGACATATCAAAATTTATGAGATGCTGTTCAGGCTATGTTCAAAAGAAAACAGCTCCTTATCTAGTAATAGCTGTATGATCCCAGGCAAGTTATTTAACTTTTAAAGCTTCAATTTCTCATCTTTAAATATTAATATCAACTACTCCCACAATACTCATTTGCCAGACACTGTTCTAGGGGCTTATTCCCCACAACAGCCCTATAATATAGATTATGTGATTATCCTGCTTTACAGATGAGGAAACTGAAGCACAGAGAAGTCACTTGCACAAGTCACAGAGTTGTAAGTAGCAGCAACTGTCTAGCCGGAGTCTACACTCATAACCACTATGCTACAAAGACTTCTTATGAAGCTTGTTTCTGTTAAACAGAAAATGCCCAAAAATTAACCTCCAAAAGTCGTCAGACCCATATTCTACGAATGATTCTATCAGAACTTAGTTCACTCAGCAAAAAAAAAAAGTACACACACACACACGCACACACATACACATTAAAAAAAACTGCTTATTTTCCTTCAGCCTGATCTCCATTTTCTGTTTAAGGGTCTGTGGAAGAACAGCTTAAGACCACTCAGTGGTTGTTCCTACCATTCAGCTGTAGACCAGTCCTCAGTGGCGGCTGAGTTATTGAGTCTTCAGTGGGGGAAACCACTGAAGAGCTGCATGGGGCACTCATGCCTTCAGACCGGCTGACGACCTCAGACTGAGTAGCAGTAAATTAAAATTAAAATAGTCATTGATAAAAAAAAAAATTGGGGGGACTTGAAGCAGTCCATCCACCCTGAAATTCCTCCTGGGTCAATGCCTTTTCTGCAGCAGCCTGCTCTTCCTTTTCCGTGTCTTCAGGGTCTCTGTAGAAGTAGAGATCAGGCCTGACCTCCCGCAGGTGCTCACGGGAGAAGGTGCCACGCATGCGCGGAGCTGCCTGAGCGTCCAGCACAGCGGACTGAGGAGTGAGCTCCCATGTCGCATAGGATGGCAATGTCCACGCGGCACAGAGAGTGTGTTACACAGAGCAATGGTAGGCATGTTAATACAAGATACCTCTGTGAGAGGGCAGTGGTCAGCTGGGATCAGTAAACAGCAGACTTCGCAGCTGTTTTTTCAACAGCAATAATGGCACGAGCTCCCAGCAGAAGCTTCTCCCAGTTCTCTCCAGATTTCTTATGTAGATGCCATCACTTTTCTTTTTGTAGATGTACTGCTTCATTTGGAAATCAAAGTTGGTGCTACCTAAGTACATTCTTGGTGCAAGGAATTTGAGGACATCCTCTTCTTTCATCAACTAGGCATCGAGGGCTCTGGACATTGTAAAAGTTTTCCTTTAATTTATGACGGGAACTAGAACTATGCCACATGGACCCCTCTCTGGGTAGTGCAGAAAGGCCAGCAAATTATGTGTTGGTAGTGATTATTGATTATTGTTGCGTAGCATTGAGGAGTTGGTAGTTGGTTACATAGCAGAAGCTAACCATTGTACCCATACATTAGTAATAACCAGTTAGAAAGTATAATTCTGGACACAATACCTGTTAAAATAGAAAACACCTCACCTCTTCTTTTTAATTTACACGTTTATATCCAACTGCCTACTCAGCATGTCCCCTGAATGATTATAGACATCTCAAACTAAACATGTCCCAAACAAAATTCATCCCTCCCGAACACCTGTTTCTCCTAGGGCCTCCCTTATCTCAATTGATGACCACCCCTTTCTATCAGTCGCCCTTGAGTCATCTTAGACTCCAGTCATTCCCTCACATAAGTTACCCATCTCCTCAGCATATTTATTGGCTCTACCTTAAAAATACATCCAGATTCTGATGATTCCTTACTACCACCACTATGGATACCGCCTTGGTCCAAGCCACCATCTGCTCTTACACAGACTGTTTCATTAGCATGAAAACTGGTCTCAAAACCATAAAGGGAGATCAAATCTTCCACTCTTGTGCCCCAGCTATTCTCCATGAAGCAGGCAGAGTAATCCTTCTAAAATATAGCTTAGATCATGTTATTCCTCTCCTCAAAGTTCTCCAGTGACTGACACCTTACTGTGAGCAAAAATTTTAAGTCCTCTTCACTGCCTGTAAGGCTCTATAAGATTTGTCCCATCTCTGGCCTCAATATTTCCACTCTTTTTTTTAAAAAAAAATCACTCTGCTATAGAAAAACTAGCTTCCTTTAGCCTCTTTGCTTTTTCTCCTGCATGGTATATAGTCTCCAATCTCAGAGCCTTTGCATTTTTTATTTCCTCTGCCTGAAATGTTCTTTCTCAGTTTATCTGCCTGACTTACTCACTTTCTTTTATGAGCCTCTACTCAAATCACCATATCAGAGAGGCCTTCACTGGCCACCTTAAAGAACATAGCTCCCATCTGCCACCACTCACTATTTCCTCCCTTGCTTTTGATTTTTATGTTACTTATCATCACCTGACATATTATCAACATGTTTGTTTATTGTCTTTCTCTGCTATCTGGAATGTAGGCTTCCCAAGATGAGGGATTTTGCTTTGTTCACTGCTTTATCCCAAGAATCTAGAACAATGCCTAGGATATAATAAGTTCTCAATAAATACCGAAAAAAAAAAACAAGAAAACCTAAAACTGCATAAAACTATGTATGAAAAAAGCACTTGTACATAAAAAGATATAGCATCATCCTGGATGGAGAAAGTCAGTTTTTAAAGATATCAATTTTCTCAAATTCAGTTTCATTGCCTAGGATATAAGTTCTCAATAAATATTGAAGAAACAGGGAAACCTGAAATGGCATAAAATTATGTATGAAAAAAGCACTTGTATACATGGAGATATATAGCATCATTCTGGATGAAGAGATTCAATTTTTAAAGATAGCAATTTTCTCAAATTCAATTTCAATTGAACACCATTCGAATTAAGATTCCAAAAGGATCTTTATGAGGAATGAACTTATCAAAAGGATTCTGAAGCCAATCTAAATCTACAAATGTTTGAAACTATCTAAGGTACTTCTGAAAGTGACAAGTAATAAGAGGCAAGCAGACGTTCCTAACTGTATAGTTAAACATAAAAAAGAGCTATAGAAACTAAAGGTTATGGTTCTATAACATCAATATAAATAGACAGCTCCCCGGAACCAGTCAGAAAGCCGAGAAACACACCTAACCAAAAAGAGAAATTTAGTACTCAGTAAAGGTGGTATTTCAAATCAAGGGATAAAAAGGTATTTAGCCCATAGTGGTACTGACCAAACTGAGCAAACTTGGATTTCTTTTATATCCTTGAATAAGTGCCAAAGATTAAAGATTAAATTTTTAATTGCTCAAATGAAATAATTAACAGTCTAGAAAAATAGAGGTGAACATATTACATATTTGACCACAAAAAAATATCTACACAGCCAAAAAATACCACAAGCAAAAACAAGTAGAGGAAAACATTATATCTGAAAAACAAAGATATACAAGGAAATCTTAGAACCCAGTAAGTAAAAGATCAATACACCAATAGAAAACTGGGCCCACTCAGGTAATTCAGAAATGGAGAAACATAAATGAGCAATAATTCATTAACTTAACAAAAATATATATTGGCATCTAGTATATGCCAAGCACACTGGCCAAGGTTAATAAAAAATCCAGTGTTGGCAGGATTTTTGAACCTGACAAATGAGATAATTATAAATTATATAATATGTTAGAACGACTTTCTGGAGGGCAGTTTGGTAATATGTGTTGAAAGTGAAAGCATTTAAAATGCTTGACATCAATTCCAAATCTAGAATTTATATCATCATGCCTGGTTGTGAGACTTGGACCAGAGGCAGTCATCTTGCAGTCACCAGAGGAGGCAACCTGGGTGCAAAGCTAACGCACAGAGAGACAGAGACACGTGAGCCCTGGTCCCCTCAACCCCACCCTTGGGGCCACTCTATCCACAGATTCAGAGTACTGTGAGATGGCAAATTTCTCATTGTTTAAGCCAGTGTTAAGTGGAGTTTCTGTGATTTGTGGTCAAAGAATCATTATTCTTCTCACCTTCCAACTTTTTTCTCTACTTCTTTCCAACAGTCACCTCTAAGTGATCAGCTTGCTTCCAGCCCTGCCTTGTAGATGAGAGGATGGATCATAAGTCTGGAGCTCTGGAAACTACATGGGAACCGAACTGGGAGCAGTAGGCTCCACCCATGTCCCTGGGAAACAGAATTTGCTTAGGAGGGAAGCAAAGAGAGAGGTGCAGGACATCCAGCTAGAAATCATCCTTCTCGTGGAAGAAGCCCCTATATGAAGCGGGGCTTGCCTCATCCCACTTAGTTGGGAAATACCACCTTAGAAATAACTATTTGATTAAGAAATTAGTGCTTAAGGATTCTCAAAACTAGTTATCTCTTGGGTGTTTGGAGAAAAAGACAGAATGGTTTTACTTAGAAATTTAGTGCCTTTTTTGTGTGTCATTTTGTGCTGTGGCTTCCCAGAAGATACTACTATTTTGTTTTATTCCTAGAGAAATAATCCATGACACATGGGGTTTTATCACAAAATAAAAATGTCAGACTTTATCTTTGAAACAAAATAAATGCTTAAGTATTCTTTTGTCATTTATTGTAAAATTTGTTGTCTAAACTAAATCTTGGTAAGCATTTCACTCTCCAATCTTGATATTTAAAATAGTGAGTAATTAATTTCTGAGCTAAGTGTACTTTCTCTATAGACCATTTGCATACGTACAGTTTGATACTGAAAGAAATCCTAGAAGCTAAACCTCAAAAGTTGTTGACTATACAGATAAACATCTGCTGTTCTAATGGTGTTTTGAAATGCTGAACAATCATTTAAATATTCTCAGTTCTCTTCTTTTTTATAACTGAGTGGGTGGGGAAATGGGCAAGAGTTGCAAAGAATAGTCACCTAGCTCTCTCTGCATCATTCTTTACAGAGCTGGAGTTCCCACAGATGACATGCCCTCCTCCAGTAGTTACCATAAGAACTGAATGGGAGAAGAGGTTGGAAAGCACTTCAAAAATTTTCAAGGAACTATACACCAGGAGAGTTTATATTGTTCATTGTTTAATCACTTGTGAAATGCTTTTCTTGCTCAGGTTTTAAAAACATTTATGTCTGCTCTTTGTTACTGATCCACTGGGAATATATATTAGTCACTTCATAAATAATATAAATTTAATAAATTGTTACAAAATTAAATTTATTTGTCATTCATTCATCTAGCCAGAAATTCCTGAGCACCTAATATAGACCATGCATTGGGAATACAATGATGAACAAGAAATCAGTTGTCATGTCAGCTCCCATGGAACTTATATTCCACTGAGAGGAAAAGATGCTAAGACAGAATCATGCAGATTGCAATGATCACATTGGTCAGGGAGGGCCTTGTAGAGGAGGTGGCATTTGGGGTGAGAGCTCAAGGATGTGCATAAGCTGTACATGGAAGAATTGAGAAAGAACATTCCAGGCATTGCTTAGCAAAGGCCTGGAGGCTGGAAATAAAACAAAAGCAACATGACTGGAGGGTGGTAAGCAAGAAAGGAAGTAGAATATGAGTAGAATTTGGAATAGACTAGACTAATTTTCCAAATGAAAATGTGGTTCATATTAGGAATCATCACAAATAAAACACTCCTGTCTTTCCATGGGATGAGCTAGGTGACCCCAGATTCCTGTCTGGGTGCATGTTGGTGGTACACTGATTCTTGGAAAGGCTAGGTAGCCTGCCTAAGGAGCACCAGTGTCCACTGATGACCTTTCTCTGCACCTGCTTTTGGGGGCATGCAGCAGGTGGGTGACCCAAGGGCAGCTGGTCAGGCCAGGATATGGCCCAGGGATAAGGGGAGTTAGTTCATGCACTTCTTTCCTGCTGCAGGGAATGATAAATCTCTTGTGCTTCAGAGAATCTGGCAGCTGATGATTCCAGGGCCGCTACTTCCTCTCTTCTATACGTAGGCCTGATATGAACAACCAGAATGGCAGTGGGAGCAGAGATACTTGGGTCACCAACCCTTAGCTCTAGCCTTCCCAGGAGGGAAAGATAATAGATGATGTCTTCTGAAAATGAGGAATATAGTGTAGGAACAAGACCAGGGTAGGCAAACTTTCTCTATAAAGAGACAGTGATAGATATTTTAGGCTTTACAGGTTACATATAATCTCTGTCATGCATTCTTCTTTGTTTTTATTTAATTACTTTATAACAACCCTTCAAAGAAGTTAAGAACTCTTCTTAGTTTGAAGGCCCTACACTGGATGGCCACCTGGGTTATAGTTTGTTGACCCCCTAAACTAGACTACTTTACACTGACAAACTTCAAACTGAGGCTGCTTAACCCACATTAAGCACTGAGTAAAGATTATTACAAGAATCTTCTGAAGTAGGCCTTGCACAACAAACCCATCCCATCCTCATCCTTATTCCCATTCCTACCTCATCCCCATCCCCATTTTCCACATCTTCAAACTTGTCTTACAGTCAGGAAATGAAAGCTTGGAAAAGTCAAGCAACCTGACCCAGGCTGTGTGCTAACAAGTGACAGAAGCAAGATTTGAACTCAGGCAATCTGATGCCAGAGTCATTGGCCTTAACCACTATACTATACTACTCCCAACTAGAAACTAGACAGATGGCTTCAGACAAGTGCATTTTTTTTCCCTGGGTATGGCCCCTGTCTGTAAAAGAAGAATGGTGGCATAATGTTTCCTCAGTGTGAGACACATACCTGATGGCACGTGAAGTGGTTTTCATGGTTCATGCATGCTGCATTAAATTATGTCAATTCACCCAGTGAGAAGATGATTACCTTTTCAAGTCTTTTTTAAGTCTTCCAATGATGTTGGGGAAAATGTTCAATCTGATGCTAGTATATCTTTAACTTCTCTCCAGTACATGCTAACTTCCATTTTTATAAGAGCTTTTCATTTTTACTGAGCTTCAAAACCCAGGGTCTTCAGTAGGTAGTGATATTTACCTAGAATTTAGTATCACTATTGTATTATTTTGTATTTATTTATTTATTTATCTTTATTAGTTTCAAGTACACAATACATTGGTTTGACATATATAGTACATAAAATGATCCCTCTAATTGCTCCCTCCCTCCCCTGACCCTCTACCTACCCATCATATTAATGCTAACTGCATTCCCTCTGCCATGCTCCCCATCCCCAGGAATATCCATCAGTTACTAATTTGTACTTTTTTAATCCTTCACCCCATTCTCCCAACCCCCTAAACCCCCTCACCTGTGTCCATCATCAAATTGTCCACTATATTTGTGAGTCTGTTTTTGAATAGTTTTTTCTTTTTATTCCTTAGATGCTGCATATAAGTGAAATCATATAGTATTTATCTTTCTCTGTCTGACTTAAATACCTTCTAGGTTCATCAACACAATATCTTTTTTCTATCCCTTTCCTTTTAGTCTGTGTGTGTCTTTTAATCTGAAGTGAGTCTTTTGTATTTTTTCTTCTTAAAGAAGTCCCTCTAACATTTCATGTAATACTGGCTTGGTGGTGATAAATTCCTATAGCTTAGTTTTGTCTGGGAAGCTCTTTATCTGTCCTTCAATTCTAAATGATAGCTTTGCTGGATAAATTATTCTTGGTTGTAGATCCTGGGTGTTCATCCTGTCAAATATTTTTTGCCAAGCCCTTCTGTCCTACATAATTTCTTTTGAGAAATCAGCTGCCAGTTTATGGGTGTTCCCTTGTAGGTAATTATTTGTTTTTCTCTTGCTGCTTTTAATATTCTTTCTTTATATTTAACCTTTGGCATTTTAATTATGATGTGTCTTGGTGTGGGCCTCTTTGGATCCCTGATTTTTGGAATTCTCTGTGCTTCCTGGGGTTTTATGTTCATTTCCTTCACCAGGTTAGGGAAGTTTTCCATCATTATTTCTTCAAATAGCTGTTCAACATTTTGATTTTTTTCAATTACACTGATCAGATGGATATTTGGAGCCTTCATAGTGTCTCATAGGCTCCTTAAATTATTTTTATAGTCTTAGCATCTTATCTTTTGCTATTCTGATTGCATGTCCTTGGCTTTCACATCCTCTAAATAGGGCATTTGATCCTTTTCTTTATTCACTTTGTTTATTCCTTTGTTTATTTCATTTACTATACTTCTCATCTCAGATAATGTGTTCTTCATTTCAGACAGGTTCCTTTTTATAATTTCCATTTCCATTTTTATGTTTTTTATTTCTTTACTGAATTTATCTACACTTCCCAAAAGTTCATTGAGCATCTTTATAACCAGTGTTTTGAACTCTTCATCTGTTAGATTACTTGACTTCATTATATCTAGATCTCTGTTCTGTTCTCTCATATGGTTTCTGCTTCTTCGTCTTCCCATT
This sequence comes from Macroglossus sobrinus, assembly GCA_004027375.1. NCBI lineage: Eukaryota > Metazoa > Chordata > Mammalia > Chiroptera > Pteropodidae > Macroglossus > Macroglossus sobrinus. The sequence continues at coordinate 478,232 of PVKZ01001072.1, read as the reverse complement.
TTGACTGCCTTTCCGTTTCTGTTTCTATGTACTAAGCAAAGCTCCTAAGTCTCCCGGTCTTATTAGTGTGGATTTGTAAAGTAGGTGTCCAGTGGTACAGTTCTGAAAGGGGTTCAGGCACAGGCCAAATTTAGCCCAAGCCTGTGTCCTTCCAGGGCCACCTGTTAAGATTCAGCAAGCAATCCATAGAAACTGTACTTATAGTTACCTCAAAAAGCCACACCAGAAACGGAGGTCAGCTGCCTCCAGTGTGAGTCTAGGCACTGCTCAGCAAGGAGCACCTGACTTGCTGAGGATCTACCTGGATGTGGGTTGGGTATGGCTGTGAGTTGGGGTAGGCGAGGTTTCAGGGAATCCTCTGGGTGGAGCTACCTCTGTTATCCAGTTCGATGACATCACGGCTATGGCAGCACTGTGTCCAGTGCACTGGTATGGGGAGGGCTTGACAGAGAACAATGGATACTGCCTGCACTTCTGTACAGAGCAAGACTCACCTCAGTTCTCACTCTGACAATGTCTCCCTGTAAGTCCCTGGTGCCCCCTGCATGCAGCTGAATGGGCACTGATGCTCAGAACGAGCAGGTCCATGGACGCGGCCCCTTCAAGAGGCATCTGCCGCTGCTGCTGCCACAGCCTCCATCTGACTCAGATGCTTGACCCAGCAGTCCCGCGTCCTCACTCTATCCTACCTTCTGCCTTTGCACGTTGACTTCTTGTTTTTCTCCCTAGTTGTATGGCTTATTTATCTAGATCTCAGGTGATTTTTCCTTGCTGCTGTTCCTTGTTTACATCACAACTTTGATTTGGTCGCCAGGGGGATAAACAGAGGCTCTATCATGTACACCATTGTTTTCCACCCTATTGTATTCTTATTGTTATTTTCTATTGTTGCTCTCATGGTTTTATTTTTATTGTTTTTAATGATTATCTTCTACTTATGCAAAGTGTTAGTATTGTTATTGCTGCAATTCTCTTGTCCATACCTTCATAGTTATAAGATTGCTGCTGAAGGCCCTTCCAGCACATTCAGGGCCAAAACAAAATAGCGAGTAAAGGCAGATTTTAGCTACTTTTATCTCCTCTTACAGGAAAGCAAAAGAATTCTACAGATATTGCATTGATCACAACATGTCACATGGTCACGCATAGGAGCAAGCGAGGCTGCAAAAGTGGGCATTTCATTGGGCACATTGCCACCCTGAACCAATCAGGTTTCCATCAGCAAGAAAAGGGTGTAGTCACTAGACTCTGTATTCAGTGTTTTTCATAGGCTGGGAGGCCTTCAAACTTCTCCTTAGTGCCTACAGAGGACAGGCATGGAAGTCAGAACTACAGGAGGATTTGGGGAATTTACTTCTTTTTACTTTGGCACCATAGTGCAGCCAAACATGGTTGATCCCTCATTACTCCTAAGCAACAATATGCAATAAGAAAAGCACTATTGCCACACACTCTTACAGTAGTGGTGAGAAAAATCTTATGGGTTTGTTCCCATTGGCTGCAATAGCTTGAAGTACTAAGCAAAATAACCCTTACCTTTTCAGTCTCTAGTGTGTAGAGGCTAAATTTTCTTAAGCACACACCTCCATATTCGTACCCTAGAAACTAGATTTGAAACCTTATAAAATCTCAGTTTACACACAAGTTTCTTATTATTTCAAAAACTACTTTTCAAATTAATGTTTTAATTCAACATGCATTCAGTGATACCCCACAGTTCCCCAAGCACCTTCCCAAGTGCTGTGGGTGAATTAGACCTATAAGGCCCCTGGGGCGTACATCCTGGTGGCAGAGGCAGACCAAAAACACACCGAGAAGCAGAAGAGCTAGAGGATTAAGAGCTGAACCTGGGAGCCAGACTTCAGGCCTTGACTATAAATTTTGTTGCTTTCTGGCTATGCGGTTTTGAGGAAATTACTTGCCTATAGGTGCCTCAGTTTCCCCATCTACAAAATAACAAGATTAGTCATAATACTTATCTCATAGGGTTGCAGTGAGACTGTTTTCTGGTTCATGGTGATAAGAACAGCCCAATCAAAGGGTTTGAAAGCTAAAATGTAGACGTTTTAAAAGGTAAAAAATGGGGATGATAAATTTGTACCCATCTCATTTGGTGGCTCTATGTATTACATGGCTTAATTTCTATAAAGTGCTTAGAATTGGGACTGGTATATAGTAAGTGCTCAATAAATGTTAGTTACTATCACATTTCAAGCACTGAGTTCTTACTCGATTATTGCTATGTTAATTCCCTAAAGATACTATGGAATCTTCAAGGCCATTGTTAACAGGTACTGTTGCTGCCTTCTTGTGCTTTATGGTTGAAGAGTTCCTCCTTCAGACACTTGTTCAAAGGAATAATTCCACAAAGATGCACTTGTATGAGGTAGAGAATCTGGCCACAGGCATGTAAGACATTGTGAGGATGTGGGAATAAAGCATAGTAAGATTGAGGTTGCACTGACCAGACTGACTTTACAAAGACTGAGTTTGGAAAAAAAAAAAATTCAAAACCCTGATAAACAGAACCACTCAGGAAACTATACTCTCACTCCCCTGGCCCCTCCCTGCCATCCTCTCAGCTACCTCAGCCCCTCCTTCATTAGAACACTTGTGACTGGCTCTTATATCAGCATTTCCAATTAAGTGAAAAAGGGAAAATACAGCCTTGAGCTTTCATGGAAATTATTCTAACTCTCACAATCAGAATCTCTGCCTGAAAAAAAAAATGTATATATGGTTTTAAGATCTTTAACTTTTCCTACAGCATTTCAGTACCCAACTTTTTCAAAAGTATCTTTTCTGAGGAATGATATATCTTGAGACAACATAATATAGTCTTTGCCAAGTGACTCAGTTTGATGTAATATATATATATCTTTTTTTTTTTCAATGTCAAGTGGCCCAAACTTACAGAGAAAAAGTGGGCACTTAGTATCAGTTTGATGTCAGGGTTTTTCCATGATTGCAAGGGAGCTTTAAATACAACTCGATTCGAAGGTGTCTGCAGGCCGAGCTCCAGCCCTGTGCCAAGATGCTTCCAACTGTGGTCCTTGCCTCTGCCCTTCTCCTCTGCTCGGTGGCCAGTCAGGGGTGTTTGACCTTGGTAGGGATCAAGGACATCAAATATCTCATTGACAACCTGCAGGTAAGCTGACGAGTGGGGATGTAAGAAATAGCAAGAAGGGTAGCTGTTGAAAAGTTAAGTGAATTCTTCAGGAGGATGAAAAAACATACTACCTATTATGGGTTCTTGTCTCTCTATCTACTTTAGAAAGATCCATCTTCAAATTGCAGCTGCAGTGGCAATGTGAGTAAATACTCTTTTAAGAAATATCCAAACTAATTTTAATTTTCACATCTAGAATCTTCACTTTGAAATTTCTCTTTTGCAGGTAACCAGTTGTTTGTGTCTGCCCATTCCTTCTGTAAGTACAGCAAAAGAATATAATCTTGATCTTGTTCTTTTAAATTTTTAAGTAAAAATGATTGCTGTTTTAGATAAGCATTACTTAATTGCAATTATTACATATTAGCATTTCCTTTTAAAACTAGGCTCTTGAAATTCTATATTATACACATTTCTTTGTGTTTAGTCAATTTTATGACCCTTAAGAGATTTGAACACTTTTCAATATTTAAAAAAGAATCTTGAATGACTTTTTAGATCAGTGGTCATGTGCACAACTGAATCAAACTGGAACTGAGACTGTAACATATGATGTAGCCCATATCATATGTTGCTTTCTAATACAGGCTGATAGCTCTAAGACTGCAACAAAAAAAAAAAAAGTAAATAAAATGACAACTCTTTATCTTTCTTCTGGCATCGATTGTCTGTGTGCTATGCCTTCTCTCTCTTTACCCCCTCCTTCCTCCCTTCCTGTCTGTTTAGCTGATTTAGTGTGGCCTCTGGGAGGACAGAGTGGCTGAGATTGTGGGTAGAGGGGAAGTAGAAAGGGCTTCCAAAGTTCATTGCCCACTTTGGCTGATAGGAAGTATAGCAGAAACTTTCTGACTAAGGTGAGGAGAAAAAACTTATCCAAGGGCCCTGCTTTGCTCTCTCCCAAGCAAGGTCTAGGAGAATCTGACCTTCTCGCCCCAGCTAAGGTCAGTCATCACACCCCATCTTGGCCCACCCATTAGATGAGAATAGGATAAGGCAGAACCACGCAATTATACCACATCCCATCCCCTTAGTTTATAGTCTACGATTTTAGCTACTGCTGAGACACTGGCTGTATTTAACTGACACACCCCAGAAGACTGGTGTGAAAAGACTTTTTCTTCTCTGTATTTTCAAACTCACTATTTCAAGACTTGAGACAGGAAAGCATCATTTGAAAAGGAGACTCAGAACTGGCTGTTTTCCAGAGCCCATAGGCCGTTAGTGCCTGGATGGAACATACTGGAACTCTCCAGGGAGTGTCACTGTGGAAAAATGGCCTCACCTTGAAATATTGATTATTTCCTAGACCAGCAAGGGACCTATCTAAAAATAATGCTAGTTTAGGTTAAATTGATTAAATTAAACGTCTCTAAAAGCATTTTTTTATGACTCCTTCCCAAAGTTGTCCTCTGAGTGTTTCTTTTCACAAATCTTATTGTTTACCAGGACAACTGCACCACGCCATGCTTCCAGGAGGGTCTGTCACAGATGGCCAACACCACAGTGAAAACAAGTTTCCCCCTAATTTTCTATCGGGTGAAAAGAACAGTTGAAGTCCTGAAGAACAACAAGTGTCAGGTGAGTTTGTTTTTATCTGTGACATGCTCTGCTTAGTTATTTCTAGGTGAATGTCGATGCCAGCTTTCTCTAAATGAGAACAGATGATAACATCTGAATTGGTACTTCAAGGTCGATAAGCGACTCTTTAAGAAATTTTATCAGAATAATAGAACTAAAGTGAGATCTGCCATGGATAACTCATTGTTTCTCCCTAGTTTTAAAAAAAACATCGACAACTATGTTGCCGTTTTCTTCTACCTATTGAATAATGAACAAATTCATCTGATTGTAATTAGAAGCTAAAGTCTAGAAAATGAGGACTATAGCCCACACAATACTAAACTATGCTAGAGCTGCGATTTGCTGAGTGGATGTAGTAGCCTGCAAGTTAAAGATTTTTGTTTTTTTGATTGGCTAAGGAGGTGTTTAAAGGAAAATGCACTCATATCTAGGTAAAAGCTTGCTGTTTTGCCCTAAATGCCCATCTCTTCTTTAGCGCATACCCTGCCCTACAGGGGAGGGAGCTCTTTGAGAGTTTATTGTCTCTACAGAAAGCCAAGAGCCTTTCACTCAGCTATTTAGCTGACATGTTTCTACCATCAATAGCATGTAGTTCTTCCAAGTGCTTAATATATACTGTTTCATTGAGTACCAACCTTAGGGACAATTGTTAGATTTATCACCCTTACTTTAGGAGAGGAAACTGAGGTTCAGTGACATTAACTTATTTGTCTAAGGCTACATGTTTAATATGTGGCAAAGCTAAAATTTTAATTCTAGTCTATGTGACCCCAAAATCCTGCTCTTCACCATTGTGCTATAAAATGACCTTGAAAGGACAGCTAAAAAAGATAACATTTTTAGACTCAAAGAGTCCCAAGAAAAGGTTTCTTCTAATGAGATTTGGGAACATTTGATAGGTATCTAAGTGTGTGTGTGTGCGTGTATGTGTGTGTGTGTGTGTGTGTCCCTGAAACCCTACCACAAAGTCAGCCACCTACACATCTACTGGTACCTGTATACCCTTCCTCACTGCACCCCCCAAGTTTACCACACTCTGGGCTGGGAGTTCCTGGGATTGCTGCCTTTCACACTGTTTTAGTCATTTCGTTAACTTTTATCCCCACAGTATTTTTCCTGTGAACAATCATGCAACCAAACCACAACAGGCAACACACTGACATTTCTGAAGAATCTCCTGGAAATCTTCCAGAAAGAAAGGATGAGAAGCAGCACATGAAGATAAAATAGTATTTATTCTATTTATTGAACGTAAAAAGCCTCATCTTTAAGTTGTTGCAATTTAAAAATCAAGTAAGCCATGCTAAATAAAAACAAGTTGTAATAATTGTTTAAAATTTTTAAAAATTAATAAGTATATTTGTTTAAAATTTTGTCTTTATAAATATATATGCAAAGCACAATCCGGTCTCTTGCTGCTTATTCCCACCTTGCAGCCCAGAACAAAGAAAGCTACAAACTCTGTCAAAGGGCTAAGTGGCTAGGCTCACAGCCATGCCTGGGGACTGAGGGGGTGCAGTTATGAAGGGAATGAGGACAGTCTGAGGGTTGCTACTAGGAAGCTAAGGGCATGCCTGAGGTGTCCTATCTGTGGCTGCTGCAGGAGGGAGGCTCAGGGTTCTGCCAAGGAGTCTGGGGTCCCGAGAAACAAACCATGTACCTAAAATGGGAGAAGGGAGCACTTTGGCAAGACCGGGAGGTGGGAAACTACTCAAGAATGCGAGCAAGTTCATTCATGAGAAAGGAAAGTGCTTGAAGCTGAGCCAGGAGCAGGTCATGGAGCAGGCTCTTTCGGAAAAAAAGCAAAGAAACCCTGGGATCAACACAGTCATTTATTCACCTGAAAGATCTTCAGCTAGTACCCACCATGTGCCTGGTGCAATGCTTAGCTGAGTTGCTGAGGATAATGGGGGACCAACCTGAGGAATCCTTGAACTAAGTTGTCTGGCTGGCATAGTGTGGCTGTAGCTATCTGTGATGGTTAATTGTAAGTGTTAACTTGATCAGGCCATGGGATGCTCAGACATTAGACTAAACATTATTTCCGGGTGTGTCTGTGAGTGTTTCTGGATGGGATGAGCATATGATTGGTAGACTGTCTAAAGCAAATGCTCTCCCAAACGTGGGTGGGCTTCATCCAATCCATTGAGGGCCCGAAGAGAGCAGAAAGCAGGGGAAAAATTGGCTCTCTGCCTGACAGTTTGAGCTGGAACATCGGTCTTCTCCTACACTTGAACTGGGACTTACACCGTTGGCTCCCTAGGTACCAAGCTTTTGAACTTAAACTAATACTATAACCACCAGCTTTCCTAGGCCTCCAGCTTGCAGACAGCAGATCTCTGGACTTATAATAAATCTGTCTATCTATCTATCTATCTATCTATCTATCTATCTATCATCTACCTACCTACCTACCTACCTGTCTGTCAGTCCATCTGTCCATCTGTCCATCCATCCTACTGGTTCTGTTTCTCTGGAGAACTCTGACTTATAGACTATTCATCTCACTTCAGTCTACCCCACGCCCAACCCTGCCCCATGTCCATTACTCCTGATTCTGGCTTCTGTTCCACAGTACTTATTTGTCTTCTAAGATGCTCTCATTTATTAATTTACTATGTTTATTAGTTACTGTCTCTCCCTGCTCAAATGCTAGGTCTCTGAGTGCAGAGAACTCTGTTATGCTCACTGTTGTATCCCAAATGCCTACCCTGAGCCTATACTACTCCTAAACCAGAGTGAGTGCTCCATGAATATTGACTAAATAGACAAAAGGCCTTTGAGATGCAAAGTATAAAATGCTGTGTAGGTCAGAAATGTGCTCACCTGGAGAAGGGATGGCACCTAGAACATACTACACATGTTCAGAAAGGTAAGGTCCCTTCAAACACCTCCAGGCAGACCCCAAGCCCAGAGTTCACATGACCTTGCTATGTGGGCATGGGTAGCCCACCAGTAATCATCCTGCTTGACCTCCCTGGTTCTGTGTGATGGGCAAGGTAGAGGCAGGGTTAAGGTGAGTGTCTTGGGATTGGGGTGGTCTGACAATCAGAATGGACTTCTTCTTGCTATCTGAAAGCTTGGAGGCTTGGGAAGAGCTTAGGGAGACCTACTGTGGGGAGTATTTTTCCAGGTACTATGAAAATTAGAATTGTTTCCCCTCCCTATTGGGCTAGACTATCCTTGGGTACTTTTGACCAATAAAATGGAAAGTTCAGAGCACCAAGAGACAGAGTTCCTCAAAGGACTTTGCTTGGCTTTTATTTCTGATCAATTATAACGGCAAGCAATATTCCATGTGACCTGCCCTGAAAACAGCCCCTGGCCAAAGGTGAAGTTCTCTGGTGAGCTAAGTAGCCCTGGTGCCTGGAGTTGTATGGCTTCTTTAGCAAGGGGGTGGGCACAAGTTTCACCCTCTGCCTATGGCCAACCCCCACCCACATAAGAGAGAGGGAGGAGTTTTAGCAAAGATGACCCACATCAGGGGGAGTGCATTATTATCTTCTTGGGTGCAGAAATTGTGTGTCCATGAGATATCTAATCATAATTTTTTAAGTCTTAGTTTAGACAAAGACCAATTTTTCAGTGACTTATTTGTAGGAATGTGTTTATCAAAGGGCAACAAATTGGATTTCTAAGTTCAAGAGGCTTTCTGCAGGGGACAACTGGATTAACCTTTGTTCTTCCTCAGCGCTAAAGGCCACCAAGCACTTTGCAGGAGACATAGACCTGAAGACAAATAGACAACAGTCACAGTCCATTGACCCATCTGCTTCCTGAGAGAAGTGAAAAGCATTGTGTGGCCATGCTGGGCGGGTGGGGGTTGGGCACAGGTTCCGTCAAGGAGATGTTGGAAGGATCTTGCATAACGGTGGGTATGAGAATTTGTGTTCTCACTACTATTATTTTTGCTAGTTCCTCTCAGTATAACCTGTATGATTTTTTCCCCGAGACTTGAAGTTCTGATCACTATCCTCAGCAGCCTCCCTTCTTTCTTATGCACAGTATCCAGGTGTGGCTGTCTTACCTGGCTCCCTAGCTGGACTGTGGATTCCCACAAACAAGGCACTGAAAAATAGGTCTATCAAGTACTATATCGGTTCTTATTTATTAATACTAGGTCTCTAATAACTAAGCACTTATTCTGTATGTACTAAGTGTGCACTCTCTCATTTAATCCCCAAATAACCATAGTGAGTAGGTATTATTATTTCGCTTTGTAAGTAAGGAAATCAAAGCTCAGGAAATTTAAATGGTGTTCCCAAGGCCCCACAGCTAGTGAGAATTAGAGCAGAGCTCTCGCTCAGCAGTCTCAGATTCCAACTCTTTTCTCTTTCCATTCTGCTCATATTCTGTTTATATCAAACATGTACATTGTGTTTCCTCTGACTGCAGTCCTAGGGAAAAATAGATTCATAATAAATGAGCCCACACTTCCTTATCCAAAAACCTGGGGGTCTTTTTAGTACTCAAGCTATTTAGCTTCTTAGGAAGGGAATACACAATTCATGTGCCATATATTACATAACACCCACAGCAGGGCCCGGGGCAGGATTCCGTAATTAAACACATTAATATTCTACAGCAAAACACACAAGGCGATTGGGTTTGGCAGCCAAATGAGTCTCAACAAATCTTGGGCTTTCAGAGCTGTTTGGACTTCAGAATTGTGATGAGGGACTGGGAGCATTCCGCCAGCTCTGGCCCCACTTACAGGGGGGGCTCTCTCTCCCAAGGGCTTACCTGGGGCCAGGCTGCATGTCCCCAGGAGGGCCACAGGCTTCTGCAGCAGCCTGGAGGAGGCATCCCAGGTTGCAGAAGTAGAGACTTCCCTTCTCCTTTCCTCCACCTGAGTTTTCTTAATGATTGGCCCCAGACACAGCTGTGTCACATTACATACTATGGTTTATAGCCTGCAGCCTCAGAGCCGCCACCTCTGTGAAGCTCACCCTGCCTGGGAATCCCTGCAAGGACAGGTTCTGGTAGTTGGTTTCAGAACACAACCTGGGAACACAATCAGCTCTCATAAGATGGGCAGAGAGATGAGCTGCAACCCACTGTCAATAGATTAGTCAGCAACATAGCTTGGTGGTTTCCCTTGGCTTTTCTGCAAAAGTCATAAAACCCACAGGACACACCCCTGCAAGCAAACTCAAAGCAGGATTCTCAGGGCCTGGATAAGGTGTGCTGTAATTACTCTCCTCCCTTATCCAGAAGGCACTTGGAGAAAGGAGAACTAACATTTTCTAAGTGTTTACTGTATACTAGGCACTATACTCAGCATGCTTTGTAAAATATCTAGTACCTTACAACCACACCATTATATAATTACTGTATATAATTCCTAGTGCACAGATGAGTAAACTGAGGCCTAGGGAGGTTACATAATTTGCTGAGGGCATATTGCTCATAAGTGATAATGCCAAGATCTCAGCTCAGGTAACTGACTGCAGAGACACACTCTTAAATCTAACCTACAGAAGGCTGGCAGCTCTCAACAGCCAGCTGCCTTGTCCTGATTGCCAGGCCCTGGGCAGAGTTGTTTCTAGGAAATTCCAGACTAGAGTACCTGATGCTGGCCAAAGCCAAGGCTAGAAGCTGCTGGCCTTAAATTTGACTAGTCCGCAAGCATCTATCTTCCTATCCATCCTATTTGAAGAAGGAAGGCATTGTAAAGGCTCAACCCTGAAATTCCTTTCCTACCCTGCTTCCTTCATTCGCTCCAGATTGAGACCTCCCTTCCTCTGGAAATAGAGACCATTCACCTACTTAAAGTGTATAATTCGATGGCTTTCCAGTATATTTACAGAAATGTGCAACCATCACCACAATTTAATCTGATATTTTCATCATCCCCAGAAGAAAACTTACATACATTAGCAGCCACTCTCTATCTTTCCTTTCCCCAGCCTACTCAACTAGTAATCTATTTTCTATCTTTATAAATTCATCTCTTCTAGATTTTTTTCTATAAATGGAACCATGCGATATGTGTTTTTCTATGTGACTGGCTTCTTCCATTTAGCATGGTGCTTTGAAATGTCATTCATGTTGTAGCAGATATCAGTACTTTTTATTGTCAACTCATATTCCATTTTATAAAAATAGTGCCATTTATTCATCCATTCATCAGATGATAGACATTTGAGTTGATTCTGCTTTTGAGCTATTATAAATAATCTTGCTATGAACTTGCTTGTAAAGATAAAGGTTTTTGTGAAGACAAATCTTTCATTTCTCTTGGATAAATACCTAGGAGTGGAGTTGCTGGGTCTCATGACAATTCTATCTTAACTTCTGAGAAACTGCCAAACTGTTTTCCAAAGTGGCTGCATCATTTTACATTTCAACCAGCAGTGTGTGAGGGCTCCAATTTCTTCATATCCTTGACAACTCTTATTGTCTATCTTCTTTATTGTAACCATCCTAGTGGATATAAAGTGATATCTCATTGTGACTTTTCTTTTTCCTAATAACTAGTGATGCATCTTCTCATATGCGCATCAGCCACTTTTATATCTTCTGTGGATAAATGTCTAATTGAATATGTTGACCATTTTAAAACTGGGTCATTTGTCTTTTTTATAGCTAAGTTGTAAGAATTCTTTATATATTCTGAATATAAGTCCCTTATCTGATATAGGATTTGCAAATATTTTCTCCCATTTTGTGGGTCTTTTTACTTTCTTAACGGTATCATTTGTGGCATAAAAGTTTTTAATTATAGACCAATTTATCTATATTTTATTTTGTCACTTATGCTTTTGATATTCTAAGAAAACTTTGCCAAACCCAGGGCCACAAGAGTTTATTTTATATTTCCTTCTACGAGTTTTATAGTTTTACCTCTTACCTCTAAGTCTATTAGAGGTAAGATTCATTTTGAGTTAATTTTCATAGATGGTGTGAAGTAAGGTTCCAATTTCATTCTTTTGGAATGTGGACATCCAGTTGTCCCAACACTATTTGTCAAAAAGACTATTCTTTCTCCATTGAATCATGTTGCATCTTTGTTGAAAATGAATTGACCACAGATGTAAGGGTTTATTTTCAGAGTCTCAATTTTATCCAATTGATCTACATATCTACGTTATGTCGGCAACACACTGTCTTGATCACTGTAGCCTTGCAATCGGAAAATGCAAGTCTTCCAACTTTATTCTTCTTTATTAATATTGTTTTGGCTATTCTGGGTCTTTTGCATCTCCATATGAATTTTAGAATTAGCTTGCCAATTTCTGCCAAAAATAAAAAAAACCAGCTGGTATTCTAAGAAGGATTTAATTAAATCTGTTGATCAGTTTAGAGGGTCTTACTATTTTAACAATTTAGTCTTGTGACCCATGACAAAGAAAGAATATTTTTCTGCTTTTTAGATCTTTTTAAATGTCTTTCAACAAGGTATTGTAGTTTTCAATGTATGAGTCTTACATTTCTTTTGTTAAAATATGCCTATTTTATTTTTCAAATGCTATTGTGAACGGAATTTTTTAAATTTTATCTTTGGGGTGTTCATTGCAAGCATATAGAAATACAATTGATTTCCGTATGCTAATCTTGTATCCTGAAACTTTGCTGAACTTGTTTATTAGTCCTAATAGTTTGTTAAATGGATTCCTTAAGATTTTCTACATAGAGGATCATATCATCTGCACACAGTGGCAGTTTAGTTCTCCTTTTCCTACTTGAATGCCTTCTATTTCATTTCATTGCCTAATTGCCTTGGGTCGAACCTCTAGCACAATGTTGACTAGAAGTGGCAAGATCTTGTTCCTGATCTTAAGAGGAAAGCATCTAGCCTTTCACTGTTGAGTATTATGCTCTTTTTCAAGTTAAGGAAGTTCCCTTCTGTTCTCAGTTTGTTGAATATTGTTTATCATGAATGAATATTGGATTTTGTCAAATGCTTTTTCTGCATCAATCAAGATGATTATTAATTGATACAGAGGTTAATGCTTGGCTTTTGAATGTCCAAAAGTAGAGCTCCTACATCTAATAGAAAGTAATGACTCTTTGGATTACAGGAGAAAAGTTAGTGAGGAGACATTGGTGAGTGCCCGTCCAGCTGAGCCTTGAGATAGTGGTGGCAGAACTCTCGGGGTGGGCTGAGGACCTGAGAACAGAGGGCACCTGAGCCATGTGTCCTGTGTACCCTGACTATCTGAAAAAAGAAGGCCTCCTGCCACCCAACGTGTAGTGTGGCACAGGGAGCCCCAGGAATGGGGCCTAATGCAGGCCTCTGAGTAGTTCCAATGGAGAAGCCAAGGTTTTTACCAAGGGATGGAGAGGAGCATGGATGTGTCACAGAGCATGGCAAGGCCAGAGAGGCCTCGTGGTTGACAGGTACATGGACCTTGTGGCCAGGACCAAATGGGAATAAAGATGCTTGAATAGGAGCCACCATGAAGGGAAGGCCACACCCCAGGACAAGATAGGGGGAACACCAGATAGGCTGGAGCATCTCCCAAGAACCAGAAACCTCTCCCTATACCCCAAATCCCTCAAATCTAAAGTTACCCCGAGGACAGGGAAGAAAAGGAGAACATTCTGAACTGACTGGGTTTAACTTTGAATTTCTAAATTTTACTCTAAAATGACAAAATTACTTTTTCTGCCATCAAGTAGAATGGATGCTTGAAAAAAAAATAAGTTAAAGTAGACAAAGCTTCACTTATTTTTTGTATACCTGAAGACATGGTTGAATCATTCAGCAAGCACTAATAAAGCATGCAGTGAGAGCCAGGTGCTGAATGCAGCACAACAATCAGTAATACGTTTCAGTGTCTTCAGAATCTGCAGGTATGGAGGGGAGAGACTTGGTCTGCCCTGCTGGGGGGCTCAAGGTACTGGGGGTGGGTCTTGTGACTGGCAGGGGTGACTGAGCCTAGAGCATGCCGGCCCCTCCCCACTCTCAGTCAGAGGAGGGAAGCAGTGATTCTGTAGATGGATTTCTTGCTCCCAGGTGCTTATGGGCTGGACTCCTCTGCTGGACCAAATGTTTCCTGGGCATCTCTTTGATGTCCTCCTGGCAGAGGAAGATCCTGGAGAGCTGGAATCAATGACTTGTCAGATGCTCTAGGCACAGAAGGGCCACATCAGCACCTGCCACCACCCCACTCTAAGCACGTGTATCAGATGTCCACTTACAGGTACATAGGCCTGTGGGCCAGGCGTCTGGAGCTCAGGGTTTCATCTTTAGAAACAAGGCCCAGGGAACACTGCCGCAGCCACCCTTTGCTGCCCGCTGAATAATGCAAACGACCCAGACTCATAGGGAGGAAGGCAGGCTGAAACCAGGGACAAGAAAAACCAGTGACCACTCCCCTCCCTGCCTTCCTCTAACCCCTATATTTTTCACTTTACAGTTTACAAAACCACTTTTGCACTTAATTGGTACTGAAACCCTGAAAAGTAAGTAAGGGAGACCTGGTGTGGCCATTTTACAAATGAGGAAACTGAGGCTTGTTAATTTCATGAAGATAGATGACAGACCTGGAACTGGAACCCAAAGCGAAGGTCTTCCTAGTCTGAGGTTCGTTCCACCACAGAAAAGTAAAAGGACAACAACAAGAAGGGAGACAGAAGACTCATGAAACAGGAAGAGCAGCGTTAGGAGACCCAGATATTCTCACCAAAGTCATCAGCTACCAGAAGCTGAGGATTTAGTTGACCTCTGCTGCCTCCAAGTGGCGATTCTGCAGCTTATCAGCCAAGAGAGCCTTAGGGTGATCATTTTTTTTTGTAGAGCAGAGGGGGTCTCTCAGGGGCAAAACTAATTTTACAGAACACTAAGACATTATCTGCCCCTTTCACTCTCATTTTCTCACAGGTGTACAATGGCGTTTCCCAATGTCTACATGGCAAGTGACAGCACAACAGACTGAAAGCAGAAGCAAATGTGGGAATTTACCTGGCCTCTGTTTAAGCTAAGTCATACATAAGGGAGATTTGCAAAAATGCAAAACAGTGAAACTCTTTCATTATTTATTTTTGTTTGAGAAGGGTAGTTGTTTTCATTAAAATGTGTTATTATGTTAACATGTAATGAATTTATTATACTTTAAATAAATATTTTTTTTAATTCTGTTTTAATTTCTGGTTAATGTTATAATCTACAGAAACAAACATTCTTTGAGGCCCTCGGTAATTTTTAAAGAGTGAACGGGACCACAGTTGAGAACTGCTATTGTAGCATAATGGTTATTGTTATTCTTTTTGCCGATGACAGGAATGTTCTCTGTTCGTGGAAGTCAGGGTATCCAGGCTAAAGAAAAGCACAGAGACAGGAAAGCCTGGAGGGTGGTGAACAGACAAGAGCTGGTCCGGTGGGTTTGTTGGCTCACTCAGGCATTCCTTCAACAAACATTTGAATGCTTGTTATGTACCTGGCATTGGATGGGATGGAAAAAAGGTTCAGGAAGCACAGGGAACCTGGAACAGAGCAGTAAGATGTGAGTCTGGAAGAGCAGCTCTGATGAGAATTGTGGAAGACCTTCAATGCCAGGTTGATACCTCTTACATGCATGTGTTCCAACAACTTTCTCTTTTTACTGTATGAAATGATGTTCCTCGGCATGGACAGCAGGGGGCAGTGTAGCCTCAAGAAGATTATCGAATGGAGTGTGGCAGTCCAAATTTCAAAGCAGTTCAGGTACATTGAAGCTTCAGTCTCTCCATGTGCAAACGTGGTCAGCAATGATTCTCTCAGCTTACCTCCTCCTAACATGGATAGAGTCATAAGATGATCAGAGAACTTGGGGTCGCGGGTTGTCTGACAACTGAAGAACGTCGTTGCTGGATCTCAGCCTTATCAGGGACGTCTATCAAAAACCTCGGCTGGCCTTGTGAACACACCATTAATTCCAAGTATACTGGGCAACCAGAACCAGCATCAGGAAATAGTCTTATTCAGAAAGTCTTGAGAAACATGCTCTAAGACGTGTTTGAGAAAAGATCTCAAGTTCAAGTTCATCTGGGAATGGACAAGATGCCGTGACCATCTCTTCACCAGTATCCACAGCACCTTCCCAGGACCAGAGATGCTGGGGTGGGCATGCACACCCTTCTCTCATGTCAGTAGAACTGTCTAATACACCAGAATGAGCCCCTCGAGGCTGTCCCCAGCATGGAGGACTGTGTCCGCCTGTAGTAGATACTCAACAGATGTTTAATGACTGCAGAAATGAATGAATGCCCCACAGTGGTTGGAGGAATGGAGTTTAGACTGCAGCCTGTATGTTGCCTGGGGACCAGTGCCAGGGGCCTCAAAGCAGAAAGATCAAGGAGTGCATAATAAGGGTTTATTTCAAGAAGGGAACCCTTTGCTACAGCATAGGATAAACTGCTTTGTCTAGGTGCTGGGTCTGTGAGAGCAGGGAATTTTCAGACATGCTCTGAATCACTCAAGGGAGTTAGGCAGGAGTGGAGAAGTCAAAGAAGACCCTTTCAAGGGGGGGAATATTTAAGGATGTTTTCCCCACTGGGATTTAAGCCAAGAATGGCAAATAAATGAATCTGTATGTCAATTCTGACGGGCCGGTAGTGGCTGTCCAGGGCACTCAGCTGAGAGGGATTCTGAAGCTGCATTCAGCTCATCAGGAGAGGGCTGGCTCTATGGCCGATCAGTGATGCCAGTTACAGGCACAGAAGTGGGAGTAACATCGTGGACACGTGCCATATAACAGCAGAACAGCAATGGCCTTCCCACATAGTTCTAGTGAGAAATAAAATTTACAATCATGACTTCTTTCTAGAAAACACACCGTGGACAAAGTATTTTATCTTGTTTTATTTTGTTCTCCACGTGAAAAAGGCCCAGAAAACACGCCCCACATGTACTCAGTGTGCTGAAGCTGCAGAAACGTTTGATTGGCACCTGCTGCAGGCAGAGTGGGGAGTGCACTCACAGGGCCTCCCCACTCCATTGCCCTGTCAACCACTGCGCCCCCACTGCCCACCTTAGACAGCTCAGAGACTGTCATCTCTAGTTTCTCTTCTCACTTGCAAGGAGTGGGCTCCTCTCTGGGTGGGTGATATCAACAGAGGTCTAACAGGGAAGAATGAGAGCAGCTGGTGCCACATGGGAGCCAGGCAGAAGCATCCGATACAGAAAGAACCTGAAGAAGTTTTCGATGTTTTTATATGGAAACAGAGACAACTCCAGGTCCTTCGTGATTTCCCAGTGTGTTTACAATGGTCATGGGGGCAGGGTCTATTTTACCGCACTTTTTACCAGGTGCCAGTGCAGGTCTGAAATAGATGGCAATCTATCAATGGTCCAGCCAAGGTGGCAGCTCAGTGGCTCCAGCCAGGAGGTGAGGAATGGGGTGCTTGCAATTGGGAAAGAAGGAATTCCGAGCTTAGTAGGTTCTAGAGATGCCCTGTCAGCAGCGACCTGTGGCAGAATGTGGCCCTGGTCAGGTGACACCAGCCCTGGCCAGACGATGCTGGCCCTGAAGAAAAAGGAGGAAAGATAAGACTTTCATCTAAGTAGGGTTATCAGTCAGCAAGATCTAGGAGTCAAACAACCCATGCGGAGCTGTTTTTGTAAAGCAACAATTGACCAAGTATCACCATGAAAACAGACTGGTGAAAGGCTATGAGGTTGTCTAGGTGATTTGCAAATGTTCAGAAAAAAATATTACAGGAAGGAGAATGTATCTTCTCTCCTTAAAAATGGATTTTCCTGAACCTGAAACTAGGCCAACCAGGTTTGGAGCACGAAAGTCGTGGCAGGAGGCAGGCCAACGTTATTTCAGGAAGGTCCCAGAGGCAGGGAATCTTGATGGACAGGTAGGAGCGGTTGGATTCATGGGCCTCAGACAAGCCCAAGAACAGACCACTGACCAGTGGTTGGGACTCCTTTCTATCACCAAAGGTCATTGTCCATGTATTTTCTGATGCCGTTTCTCCAGGTGAACAAAATGACAACCGCATGCAGTTTTTACTCCGTCACAAATGGTCCTCAGATCACTCATATGTTGACCTGGGTGAGAAATAACAACAGATGAATGAAAAGGAAGTGTTCTTCTTCCCCAGACACTGGGAGCTGGGGAGAGCTCTGTATCTGGTTTTTGGAAGGAGGCTGGAGCTGCTTGGAGCTGGACTCGGTTCCGTGCAGGCACTTGGAAACAGTTTGATGTCATTACCAACCGCCTGTACCCTGGGACTCGAGAAAGTCACCATCTCCTGCTTCTTAGGAACTGCAGGCTCCCTACTTCTCTAATACACATCATCTCACTGGCCTCAGTCTGGACTATGAGGGAGGCACTGGTTTCCACATCGTCAAAGCATGGATGTCACCGCTGTCTGGAGCACGACCTGCTCCAAATCTCAGAGATACTGGCAAATTCAAATCCAGAACTCGTTAGAGGGCTTTGGTGTTCTAGGGTTAGAGCAGGAAGTTGAACTTCTTGTTAAGATGAGGCTACATAAGAGTCCCTGGGAAACCCCCATTCCAGCTGGGAGCTTTTCCTCAACCTAGCAGAGAAAAGGCAGGCAGACAGCCATGCCCCTTGTACTTTCTGAGCACTTCCAGAAAGAAAAGCTTCCAGTTGTGGTAGCCACTGCTCTGAATGGCCCAATGCTGAACAGTCAGGATTTGGCTTGCTAGAAACTTCTTTCTTCCCCCTGAAGTAGCCAATCACCAGGGGTGGTCACAGGTTGGCAGGGTACTCGGGCAAGTGTCCAGCCACTCTGGGATCTGCCAGGTCTTGGCATGAAAACCACTTTGCAGCTGAAGATTTAAGGACATGGAAAAATGGTCCTGGACTATTAAACAGTAAAAGTGGATTAGAAAACATTGTATAAAGTAGGATCCCATTTGGGGGGTACACATAAAAAACACGGGAGAATAATAGCAAAGTCTTGAGAGTATAGGCATTTTTATTTTGTTCTTTCAGTTTACCTGTATTTTTTATTTTATTTTACTATAAAAACAAATCGATTTCATTATACGCATTTTTTAAAAAAGCCACTTTTATCTCTTCAAAGGTGTGGGATGTGGCCAATATCTGAGCACAGCTTTAGGAAGCAGGCAACTTCTCTTCCCTGCTAACCCCAATGCAGTAACTTGTCACACACAATATTTAATTATGCAAAATGCATTGCTACCCTTTTCCTTTTATAAAAGAGAGCAAAAAGCCAGGGAAGCTGTGAATGTGGGTGTTTTAGTAAAAGGCTAAAAGCATTTGATTTCAAGCCAGAGTCCCGGGCTTATTCTGGGCTCACTGTAGCCAGCCTGACCCGTCCTGCCTTTCTCTGGCTCCCTGGCCCATGCAGGCCTCCCAGCAGGGCTCAGCAGCCATGGAGGAGGCAGCACGGAGGTTTGCTAGACCTTTCTGATAAAAGACCCTCTTTCCTAAGAGGATTTATAGTTACTACAATCAAGGCAGAACAGTTTCTTGGTAACAAGAAAATTCAGTGACTCACTCTACTTTGTCTTATGAGCTCTGCAGGTGACTAATTTGGGGCCAGAGAAGGAGAAACAAGAGAGGAGAAGAAGAGGAAGAACTAAAGAATACTAGGAGTTGATCATCCAGCCACTCGACCATATTTCTGAGTGGCCATTTGTGTGCCAGGCTCCATGAGAAACACAGGCCATACAGAGGCAAAATAGTCACAGCTGGCTAGGGAGTGAGGAAAATAATCAAGCAGTTATGATGCAGAGGGATGCAGGGGTTGAGTAGGGGCTGTGGGAGGAAGCCTATAGCAGGCACAATTCCTGGATGAAGCATCAGGGCAGGCTTCCTGGAGGAAGAGGCTTCTACACTAAGGCCTAGATGACAAAGAAGAGATGATGAAGCCAAAGTCAAAGGAAAAAGTATGCAAAGAGACAGCATGTGAAAAGACCCAGAGATGAGAAGGAAGATAATACGCTTAGGGTGGTGGTGAGGACGAGAAAATTAAGGACTGACACTTTACCTAGAAGGCAATGGGGAGCCATTAAAGGCATCTGAGCAAGGGAGTCTCTTGCTCAGATTTCTATTTTTAGATCCCTTGGGCCACAGTGATCTTTTAACAATGAGAAAGGGAAGAGAGGGTACAAGAGGTGGGGGCCAGGAGCAGAGGCTGTGGGAGCTCATTGGTGTCTCTGAGACTCAGGCTCTGAGTTCAGTAGGGAGGTGGGGAGATAGTGCTCGTGTGACAGGGTGTGGGCACTCTGGTTTGAGTCCTCACTTTTGAGTGTGAGTCATTAAATTTGTACAATGAAACTATACTTCTCTCTGAGGGTCATCAAAGCTTCTGAATGGAAAAGCAGGGAGGTGAGCTCGCTATAAACAGGCAAGTTCTCTGCTGAACTCAGTTACCAAGCACCCAGCTTACCTCCAGTCACAGGGGGGCATATGAGATGGGCTTTTTGATGACGAGAAGGATGGCAATCCTGGCCCCAGGATTAGTGCAGATTAGTTAGGAAACAAATGACAAATATTTTTCTGGCAAAGAGAGTTTCAAGCTGTGGGAGGCGCAGTTGGCTGGGAAGGAAGCACACTGACCTGGCACTCAGGGGCTGGTCACCGCTTGGTTCCCGCGGATCGCCTGCAGGGAGAGCTCGTACCCGAGGAACATGGCTGCGCTCATGGGGAAGCCCCGGACAGTGTTCACAGTGATGCCTCTGAAAAACACCTTTGGCGGGAGGCAGTGTTATCAGAGGGGACTGATCTGTACCCTCTGCAGAGCCACCACTGAGAGGCAGAGAGAGGCCTGGAGGTGCTGCTCATTCAGGCCCCCTGTCCCAGACTGGACCTGCAGAGCTCGAAGGACCCATGAAGGAGGAGACCCCCTGTGACGTCCTGGCCATGCCCCTGCCCTGCCCCAGGTCACATCTGATGGTACTTTTCCTCCCAGGCCCTGGTCCACATGCACTAAACCATTGAGTTCTGTGGACACCCATGTATACTTACTTGCTTAATTGCTACTCTCTCTCTTGAATATAAGCCGCGCGCGCGCGCGCGCGCGCGCGCGCGCACACACACACACACACACACACACACACACACACACACACACACACACACACACACACACACGACACTTGAGAAGCCAGAAGCCAGAGCACTCCATCCCACTCATTTTGCAACGGTAGACAGAACACTCAGCCATGGCCGACACCACTGGACAGATGCTTCACAGGACAGCCTTAAGGGGCAGAGTTGGGGAGAACTCAAGCTGTGAGGAAGGTGGTAGATACAGAGTTGAGGCACAGCTTGTCCATTTAGTAGCTGTGTTGTTACTTGGGCAAGTGGCAGCCTCTGGAATCTCAGTTTTTCTAACTGTAAGATGAGGGTAATAACACTAGTGGCCCGAACGGGTTGTTGAGGGGGTGAATGAGATGATGCTTTTAAGCACTCGCACAGTGCCTGCTGTGCAGTAAGCACTCACCAACTGTTGACTGTACTAATACCATTCTTATTGTCAACAGTCATCACTTCATACGGAGTAGCACTCAGCCTCGATCATCAGTCTGAGTGCCTGGCAGCAGTGGCCTGTTTTGATAAGCCGCTAAACTCGGCCTTTAATACGAGAAGACTGTTTGTCTTCTGCCTCTAGACAATATGAAAGATGCTTCCCTTCCTACCCAAACATCCTGCCTGGTCCTGGGTACACCCTGATCTATATGACATAGTTCTTGCCCTTGGGATGTTTATAACCTATTAGGGAGGCTAAGTCCCTTTTAGGTATAACTACAACATAATTTAGAATGTGGTGAGGACAGATGAGGGCTTTGGTAAGGATGGGGGTAGGGGCTGAGGAGGAGCAGTCCTCTAATGTCCTGTCTGGGAAGGGACCACACAACTAAAGGCAAATATCTAATCAAGCATAAATGGCTTGAGAATTGTCAGGCGTAAGACTCAAACCTATGTACTGACTCCTATATATCAAGTTTATAAAATATAACTGGTATTTTAAGAAAGCAGAAATGCAGCTCTTTGCATTTCCTGTTTCCTTTGTAGTCAGGCACTGTGATATCGGAGTAAATACGTGCAAGACGTTAGGTGGCCTTCCTTGAGGAGAGGTGCTGTCCCTTGACACTGGCAGCCTGGGAAATGCAGCTTGATCAGGAGAAAGAGAGAAGGCCTCCATTCTCTTGTGGACTTGAGGGGAAGCCTCAGCCTCCAGGAAGGGAGCTGATGGACCGGGATCCCAGAGGTGAGCAAGTGGCTCTGTTAAACCCTGGAGCAATTCAGGCAGTGGGGAAGGGGGATCCTTCTAACTTTAGCAATCCTCTCTCATGTCTAACCTTTCTGGAATTCCACAGGCTCACCCAGAATGACTGAATAATAGCAAAGAACTGGGTCAGGCTCCAAGAGGAAAATTCCACATGAAATGCCCACAGACAGGGACTCCCCTGTGACTGAGGCTTGGCTCTGCAAGGCAAGGCAAGCCAGGCAGGACCCAGCTTGGAGTGTGACCTTTCCTACCCACAGCTGTGGCTGCTCTTCTGCGAGGCCCAAGGTGGCATACCTTCTGCCTTTTACCACAGGCTTTTGGAACACAAAAACACCACACTGAGTCTCTCCTCACGAAGCCTCAATGGTCCCCCACTGCCCAAAGTCAAGTCGACATCCTTTCCTAGCCTGTTAGGACCCACACCCTCTGTCCCTGCACTTTCTTTAGGCTGCCTTTCTCACCTGACACTCTGGGCTGGCTAACAGCCTGTCACTCCTCTGATAGGGACAACTTTTTTCTACCACCGAGCCTCAGCTGAAATGCTCCTCAAACCTGGCTGCACCCTCTAGTCATCCTCCCAGTGCCACTTCAAGTTAGACTATGGCCCATTGCCTTCTATGCTCTCAGTATCTCTGACATCACAGCACTTCTCACACCATTTTCCAATTTCCCATGATTTGTATATCCTCTCATTAATGATCCCAGTAAGGGCAGTGAGAGCAGGGCTGTGTGTATGGCTCACCTCTGAATCCTAGTGCCTGCACTGTGCTAGGCCTAGAGGACCCATCCATCAGTGGATGGATGAAAAAATGGATAGATGAAAAAATGAATGAATGAATGAGTGAACAAACAAATGCCTTGATGCATAAAAAAAGTAATCTCTAAACTAAAAGAGTCCGGGTGGTGGCTGTGATAGTGGAGGATTCCTGGAGAGGAGGGAAGGTTTCAGACCCCACAAGTGGCAGAACAAAAGAGCAACTAACCCTGGTGCCTCAGGAAGCTTGTCTATTATAAATGTTCCTCTCTGTCTCTCATTAGCATCATCCAATTTCATCCCCCTGTCACAAACCCCTTCACAACAATCACCTCTGTGGAGCTAAAGGACACCAAGTCATTCCTCCAGGCCCCTTACTTCAGATGACAACTCTCCAAGTATGGATCATCATGAAAGACCCAGTGGCCCATGACAATCCTCATGACCTGCAGAGAATGGACCTAAAACTACCAGGTCTTTCCTCTGTTATGACTTGAGAATGCTCTGAAAGTCCATGGGCTTCCACTCATTGCTGTCATAAAGGCTGCTTTACTTGTAATTGTTAAGTGAGTACAAAGGACTATTAAAATCAGACACCATCGTTACTATTTTACCCCTAATTCTTTATTACCACTGAGTTCTTCTTCCATGGGAAAGTGGGAACAGGTTGGCTCAGGGCTTTATGCCCTGCCTCAGTGAGCTGTAGTAGAATTTTGAGAATGAATACCCTGTAAAGCTAGTGCCCAAGCCAATTGGGACTGGAGCCATCCCTTGGCCCTGGGAAAAGACATTTCCTCCTGCTGGGAATATGACTGGGAGACAACCCAACTTGGTAGTACTGTGTGGGGTTTTTTGGTTGATATTTATGTTTATATGAAAACACATATACAAATACACATAAATATTCATAAACACAAATATGCTTGCATAGGCTGTGAGTATTTTTGGAATACATTACAAGAAATAATTGATTGTCTTTGAGAGAGAACTGGCAACCACAGGTGTGACATTTAGATAGTATATACTCTTTTTACACCTTTTGAAGTTTCTTATGTTCATATATAATCTATTTTTGACCCACTAATAAAAACATTTAAAAATTAATCTCAGCCAGTAAGGTGGTTAATCAAGCTGAATATTGTTATCTCTGCTTATCTGTCTCTGACTATAAACTACAAATCAAATACTGTTGAAATTTAAAAATCGATCATTTGGCCCCAGTTGCTCTCTGGATTTTTTTTTTGATAGCACAGTATATTTTGGAGGAATAATGTCAACAAAATATTCTGCCTTGATAGACTTTTTTAGACTTATGACACATTAATGTTTTGGATAATAGAAAAACATATCTCATATTAAAACAGAGCATCGAATCTAGATCTCCTTTATGTGTCCCTCTGTAGTTATTAGTTGAATCACAAACTGTGCTTCTGCCCAAATCAAACAAACGAACAAACAAACAAGACAATCAAGGGACATGGCAGAGTAAGAAATACCATGAATCTGTATCACTACCTAGACTACAACTGTCCTGTCAGAATTGGTCTGATGTAACTATTTTGAATTCTAGAGTTCACTGAAGGCTTACAACTTCCAGAGAAAGGTTTTTACAGTAAACTGTGATTAATTTCAGTCAATTTCATCTCTTATCACAGTAACAGCTACTGATCCCTCACCCAAGCCCTATGACAGGAAGCTGTACATGTGTTTCTGAAGCAATCTGCACACAGCTTATGGGAGACAGAAGCATCAATAAGGACCCTGTCCTCCCTAAAGTGAAGATCTCTTTCGATCACTGATTGCTGTTTCTGATCATAGAGGTGCAAAGAGGAGGATGGCCATTGTTGTTCCACTTACCTCCCATTGATGCAAGCCCCTCCCCTCTGAATGAAGTGACTTCTAAGGGACTTAAAGGGCTAATGCCCTTCTCCTTTCATTTTTCTCTTTTTCCTCTTTTTGGAGGCAGATATTAATAACTAGAACATTCAAAAGTAACTGCATGTTCGGGGAAATTAGAAAGTGACTGCACATGCCCAGGGAAAGGGAAAGGCTCAGAAGAGTCTTGAAAGGACCTGATCCTTAGCATAGAGACAGCCCACAAAAATAACAAAAACACTAAATTCTGGGAAGAGAGAAGAATTTGATTTCCAGAGTTACCACATTATTAGGTTTAAATATCTAGTTTTCAACAAAAAAAAAATCATGAAGCATACAAAGAAACAAGCAAGTATAGTCTATTCGAAGAAAAAAAAACAGAAATGGTCCCTGAAAAAGGTCTACTTTATAACATCTATTTTATAACAACTATCTTATAGATGCTTGAAGAACTAGAGGAAGATGTGGAGCAAGTCAAGAAAATGACGAAATGAAAATGGAACAAAATGGAAATATCAGTGAAGACATAGAAAACTCAGAGAGAACCAAACTGAAATTCTAGAGCTAAAATTTACAGTAACTAAAATGGAAAATTTACTAGAAGGATTCAAAGGCATATTTCAGCAGGCATAAGAAAGAATTAGCAAATTTGAAGATAAGACAATGACAATGATTGGGTTTGAGAAACAGAAAGAAAAAAGATTGAAGAAAAGTGAACAGAGCTTAAGACCTGTGGGAAACTGTCAAGTAGATCAACATATGCATTGTGGAAGTCCCAGAAGAAGAGAAAATATTTGAAGTAATAATAGCTGAAAACTTTCCAAACTTGATGAAAGTTGTGAATATAAACATCAAAGAAGCTCAACAAATTCCAGGGAAGATGAACTCAAAGTGACCCACACTAAGACACATTAAAATAAACTTTCAAAGACAAAGAGAGAATAATGAAAGCAGCAACAGTGAAGCAACTCATTATACACAAAGGATCCTCAATAAGATCACTAGCATATTATGCATCAGAAACCTTAGAGGCCAGACGGCAAAGGGCCAATACATTCAAAATACTAAATGAAAAAAAAACTGTCAATCAAAAATCCTATACTCAGCTAAACTATCCTTCAAGAATGAGGGAGAAATTAAGACATCCTCAGATAAACAAAAGTTGAGGGAGTTAATTACTACTAGATCTATGATGCAAGAAATGTTTAAGGGAGTCCCATAGGGTGAAATGAAATGACACTGGAACAGTAACCTGAAACTGTATGAAGAAATAAAGATCCCCATGAAGGTAAATTCAGAGGGGGAGTGTTGTCAGCATCATGGCAGCACAAGATGTCTCTCATTTGCTCCCACCTCAACAACAAAAATTTGGCATCCATCCATGAATAAAAATGTCTCTGAGGGTCTTGCGGGATCCAGCACCATATGCCAGGGGACCCTAGAGGAGTGTCTCCCATCTGTATATCAGTAATAGGCAGACAGACCTCAGTACTGGCAGTGGAACCTCTAGTAGACTGTGAACTGGTTCTAGCCCCTCTTGGCCACAGTCCAGGAGCACTTGGAAAACACCAATTTGGGTGGTTACCGACAGATGAGAGAACCTTGTGGAAATCTAGGTTTCCAGAAAAGAAGTTCCAGCATTCCATTGGAGCAAAAATAAATAAATAAATAAAAGTTTGGATGTAGTGGAATGGTCAGTTAGTAGATATTGGAAGGT
This sequence comes from Macroglossus sobrinus, assembly GCA_004027375.1. Classification (NCBI taxonomy): domain Eukaryota; kingdom Metazoa; phylum Chordata; class Mammalia; order Chiroptera; family Pteropodidae; genus Macroglossus; species Macroglossus sobrinus. Next base: position 451,967 of record PVKZ01001072.1, on the reverse strand, counting down.
TTGGGATTATTGCAAGGCAGCCACACGAGAAAAGGCCCAGAGCTCAGCAGTGACAGTAACACTAATAAACTAATACTAATGTCGATGACAAATGGTTCTTTCTAAATGTTCTCTATGTGTGATGCATTAAATTAGCACTTTTTATATGCCTAATTTAATTCAACCCACAAATACCTTCTGTCTTTCACAGTAGGGATGGTTATTTTTGGAGAAACTTAAGGCCTAGAGAGGTAAAGCAATTGGTCTGGATTCCTCTACATCAGGAATCCTCAACCTTTTTGGCACCAGAGACCAGTGCTCCTATGAGAATCTAATGCCTAATGATCTGAGGTAGAGCTGAGGCAGTAATGCTAGCGCTGCAGGGCAGCTGCAAAAAACAGATGAAGTTTCACTCCCTCACCTGCTGCTTACCTCCCGCTGTGTGGCCCAGTTCCTAAAAGGCCATGGAACAGTACCAGTCTGTGACCCGGGGGTTGGGGACTTCTGCTCTAGATCACAAGTAGCCAGTCATGGCTTTGAACTCAAGTCTGCTTGAGAGGCATGTCAAGAAAATTTGGGTGTGGGCAAGAGAAAAGAGGAGAGAGACAAAGCCAGGTTGGAAGCTGCCTCAATAAGTGAAGCCAGAGGTGATAGGGTCTAAACTCATGTAGGTGGGAGAGCATAAGACAGATCAGGGAACTGAAACTTGTGAGATGTGATGATTGAGCTGGTTCAGGAACTCTCTACCTGGCAGAGGGACAAGGGTGAGGCACTGAGTAACAAGTTAGGAAGGACTTCTCGGCATAGCTTGATGAAAAGCAAGGTTTAGTGACACACAGAGGTGGTCCAGGTCTCAGCTCTGCCATGCACCACCATGTTTGACCTCAGTGGGTCACCAGTCCTCTCTGAATCTCTGTCAGGTACAGAGCACAGCCAATTCCTTCACACCAGGTCAGCACAAAGACTAGATGAAACAAGTTTCTCCCACAGTACTTAATAACTGGTGACTGTCGGCATCTCAGTTTCCCTTCTCTATAATCTCACATCCCCAAAAATGTCTGACCCACCTTCTAGGGACTGACACAGACCCTGCATGATCACTGTTGGGCTTACTTTAAGACCATCATTCTGGTAACTCTTGGAGATACAGTCCAGAACACCTTTGTACTTGTTTAAATAAACTCCGTCAGCTTGGAGTCGACTTTTCACGACATCCATAGGCGTCGCTGTACCCCATGAAATTGCTCCTGTGAAGAGAGATAAACAGGTGTCAGGGGCTGGCTGGTTGGGGTCTGGAGGGAACTCTGCAGATTTATATCATTCGGAGGCTTCTGAGGGAAGTGGAAAAGCTCAGGGTTAGGACCTGTGAAGGCTGTTCCTGAGCCCCCCTTGCCACTTGCTGTGGGACTTTGTAGAATTCTCCTACCTCCTCTAGGCCTTGGGTTTGTCATCTGTAAAATGGAGAAGCAGTATGTATCTTCATGGGGTTGTTGTGAGCATAAACAAATGGATTCATGTGAAGCCTTTAGCACTTCGTATGTGGAAGCATTTATTAGCGGTTTTTATTGGATAAACAGGAACAGTCCCCACCAGTACCTTGCAGTACCTTTCCAGGACACCAGGAGAGAGTGCCTAGGGTAATGTCCAAGGCTGGAGGCCTGTAGCTCCCAAGAGGCAGGATTTATCCTGAACATAAAGAAGCTAACCAAACACTTGCAGACAGGCTGCTGACCAAGAAAGGGCCAGACTGGGGCTTGCAAGAAGAGGAGCTGCAGGTCTTTAAAAATCTGATGTCTTTTCCAGATATATGGAATAGGAGCCTTGGGACTCCATGCCACTGGGTCATTCTCTTCGGATAAGCTCAGGTGCCCTAGTTTGGGCACTTCTGTGACTTTAAGAAACTCTAGGTTATTGTGTAAACACAAAAATTGACACATTCTTAGATAAGGAGAGAAAAACAAACTGATGCCAAAGTCCAAAGCAACTGATGTGCAAGATTTAGTAATTGGTGTCCATAGGCTCCCCAAAGAGGCCTTCACTTGCCCAGGCCCTCTGTCAATCCCGGCCTCCAGCCCCTGTGGCCTCCTGGCCCTGACTCTTGGGGAACCCCCTGAACCTCTTTTCTCTCCTGCTGCCTGATAGGATGATGGGCTGCTTCCCCTGGCACACTTTCCTGTTCCTTAGCCGATAGGCAAGGGTATTACAAATCGTGATTTGCCTGCTCACCATAAATGAGAGCAGATGGGGCCTTGTCTGTTCTCTCAGGCAGTGAGTATTTAATGAGCACTTAATAGGAGCTGGTAGGGGCCAGGCCTCAGACCTGTGCGGGTGGAGGGAGAACACTGGTGTTTGGTGTTTGGGTTTTGTTATGTGTTAGCTGAATTTCAAGCATAGCAAATTATGATGATGAGGAGGTGGAAGAAGAACAGGAGGAGGAATGAATTTTTTTTCTCTCCATTGGACTTTTCCCATTAGCATCAAGCATGCCATATTACCAGCCTCCTTAAAAAGCAATCTTCTCTTGACTTCCATGCCTGCCTCTGGCTATAGCTAGAGTTCTCTCTGCCCCATTACAGCACAGCCAAATCCCTCGGAAGTGTTGTGTAGACGTGGGTTCTCCAATTTTCTTCATCCTATCCTTTCTCTATCCCATTTCAGTCAGATTTTCACACCCTTCTCTTCATCAAAATGAGTCTCGTCAAAGTCCCCTATGGTGGAGAGAGAGCCAGGCTTGGGCAACCTGCAGCAAAGAGACCAGTGTGACTGGAGCAGAACAAGTCAGGGGACAGGAGCAGAAAATGAGTGCAGAGGGGTAACAGGCAGCCAGATCGTAGAGGGACTTGAAATCCACTGCAAGGACATTGACTTTTACCCTAGAGGAAATAAAGACACTGTGTGGGTCCACAGTCACAAAATGAATAAGTGCAGATTTGAACTTGTATCCTTCTGACTACAGTGTCCCTGCTATACTGTCTATACTAGCTGTGTGACATTGGTTTGGTCACGTAATCTCTCTGAACCTGAGCTTTCTCATCTGAAAAATGGGGAGACTGATGAAATTAGTCTAATCAGGCTAATGAAATCTCATATAAAAAGAGTTTACAGTGTGCCCATATTAAAAAACAGTGAGCTATGATAACATTTCATTTTCAATGCTCAGTCATACCTAACACAGAGTAAGTGATCAAAATATGTCTTCTGACAAAAGGTGAATGGGCCTAAATAGGGACTTGGCATCCCACAGGTCTGGAGGGAAAAGGATGGTAGAAAGAAAGGGACCTTCTCCTATTTTCAGCCCTTCCTTGGCCCAGCTAGGTCAGGCACATATTAAGCACTTAACAAAGACTTCTTGGATAAGTGGCTGGATGGATCCTGCCCTTCCCCAGGGCCGAGGAGGGCATGGAAGGCTCCCAGCTGTGCCCTGCAGTGGCTAGCACAGGAACAGGAATGAGCTCTGCTGCCTTACCTGCCATGCCACCAGCCAGCCACACGGCACAGGGGTTGGGGCCTGCACAGGCCTCAGGTGTGATCCAGTCACTCAGCAGCACATAGGGGATGAAGTAGAGACAGTAGCCCGGGACGTCCCTTAGCAGCATGGCACTGGCACCCCGGTACAGCCCTGCCGGGCCCTCCGTCCGCACGATGGTTGCAATGCAATGCACAGGCCCCTGGTAGGCTGGCCGCTCCCCAAGAGTTGCCCTGGGCTTCAAAGCGAGGTTGGCTGCCAAGACACAGGGGAGAAGATGGCAGGCGACCCAGGGGACCAGAGATTGGTCATTCTCTGGCACTGAAGCCAGCCCGGCCCATTGACAGTTCTCAGTCACATGGTCCATTGGTTTTTACCAAACCTCCTGACCTTCTTGGCAGCTAAAATGAGGATTCTGAAGTCCCAAAAGAGAGCCCCTGCCAACATGTATAACCAGATTGGAGACAGTCCTAGCCAGGTGATAAAATACCAGTTGCCTTAGAATGCCCAGAGGTTTCCAGTCAACCATCACTACACCTTGCTAAGCAGATGTAACTGCAGAATGCCTAGGAGCAAATATGACAAGCCATACCAAGCTCTTCCCTGAAGCTGAGACTAAAAATCTGACACACATTGTGTGTGTGTACACTTGTGCACACTGTGGTTAAAAAAAAATCTCATAATTGGTATTATGAGATTTGGAACCAGACTGTTCTAGTCCCAAATCCTGGCTTCACCATTGAAAACGTTTTGTCCTTGCTAGGCCTTATCTATAAAAGAAAACAGGCAATACTGTACTATATACTTGGAAGCTGCTAAGGAAGAAGATTTTAGAAGTTCTCCCCACCACACACACATAAGATGGTAACTGTGTGAGGTCATGGATGTGTTAACTATCTTTATCTTGGTAATCATTTTGCAATACACATATATAATCAAATCATCACATTGTATACTTAAACTTACACAATATTATAGTCGATTATATCTCAATAAAGCTGGGAAAATGTTTGTTTAAAAAATAAAAAGAGAATAGGCTCTTGTGAGTATAAATAGAGTGATACCCATAGAGTGCTTAGCATGGTTCTAGGAACACCATACGGGTGCAATAAGCTACCCACAGATTATCACAAAGACCAAGGCAACTGGCATGAATTGGGTGCAGGATGCACTAGAGGGGGCACTGGACATGTTCTCACTGACTCACCCCAGCCCTGGCTAGGCTGTACCCTGAAATGCCTGTAGGGCAACACTGGTGCCATTGGCCCCTCAAAGTCTAAGGGCACAGGGCTGCTGTCCCCTGGCCTGACCTCTGGGGTTTCTGCTGGCAGACCATGGGTTGTTATGTCTGCAGCTTCTTCTAGGGGTGTACATAGCCACCAAGTAGTGATTCTTTCTCTCCCATTTAATCCTTCCTGGCTCCCCGGTCTCCCACTCTGATCCTCACCTCTGCTGTGGACCCTTTAGCATAGCTTTGACTCATAGCCAGAGAGACCACCCAGTCCCTGTGCAGATAAAGCAGACTCTTATTCTCAACTTTTTCCCTTCTTGAAAAATTAACATGACATGCCCAGGGAAGAAACAGAGTGAAGCTTGCCTATGACTACATGCTTATTTTGCAACCTGGGTTTCATTCCTAATATGTGTCATCTCAATTTGGTTTTACACATGCTGGCAAAGAGGCAGATCACTTGTACCGCAGAGTTGAATTTCCAAGTCGCCTAGGCAGTTCCATCTTTATCAGAGGAAAGATTACTACAAAATATTTGGCTTCATGACTCCACAGTCTAAACTAAAAATTTGAGAGTAAAGTGCAACCTGTTCTTTCATGCATCCCAGAAGTAGGTGAGGTCGTGGTGGAGGTTTCTATTTGCTGCAGAAATGTGCGTGGACAAACTAATTCTATATTTTCCATTTGTGTGGGGGAACAAAGTAATCACTACCATGCAAATTAAGCTAACTGCAGTGTGGACAGGAGGCTGAGTCCCATTCAATTGTATAACTCATCCCACAGGAGGTGAGCAGGGGTGGTGGACACTTTTGAGGACACAGGTCCTTTTGAGCTCAGAGCAAAATTGGACACTGTGGTGTTTGAAAGCCCATTGAGAGATCACTGGACACCCCTTCCTCTCCCAAATCCATCATACTGCTGGGGTCACCTAGGAATTTTGGTAGACAAAATAGATGTAATTGTTCCAACACATAAATTTTGCCTGGGCCATGCTCCTGTCCAAGTATGGCGATCCAAGCCAGGAGTCAAAGTTTCCATGAATCAACTATGGACATGATGTGGCTTTCAGAAGTTATTGATTGCAGGAGGGTCTGATAATATTCTGCTTGTTTAGAGATACAGATGCTGAAAAAAGTACTTGCCAAACTTTCAACTGCTCTTGTCAACAAAAAACCTGAACTTATTTCCTTTTCTTTCCAGGGTAAGCAATAAGGAAATTCTCTCATATTCTCTCATTTTTGCTACATAAGTAATCTAGCTTTTTTTGCTTGAGAATGATCCATCTATGACTATGAAAGCAATATAATTTTCGTGGTGACTACCACCATCTGGAACACCGACACGAAACTGAACTGGCGGTCAGTGCCTTCTAGACACAAATTGATGCTGAGAAGCCCTTGGAACACCTTTAAACTCCCTCATCTTCAATATAAAAACTTTTTAAATAGTAAGTATATAATAATGCATAAAATAACATAATTTTGAATTTGCAAAATAAGTGCAAAAAAAACTGTACAAAGAATGCATTTATATTATATATCCTTTACCCAGATTCACCTATTGTTAACATTTTACTTCATTCGTTCTACAGTTTGTGCACTCTCCCCTTCTACCCCCGTTCTCACTCAAACATGTATATGTAAATGAACTGAGCAGATATGACTGTCCTCATGCATAAACTTGCCTGGGCTCTGTTCATCTCCAGGTAACAGTGACCTGACCTGGAATCAAGGTTTTCCTGAGTCAGTTATGGGTACGATGTGGCTTCAGGATGTACAGATAGAAGAACAGTGACTGATAATGTGCCAATGTTGGAAAAACACTTGCCAAACCTTGAACCAACCTTGTCAACAAGATCCAAACCTATACTTTTTTTCCCCCAAAGTAAGCAATAAGGGAATTCCTTTGCACACATATACATATTTTTTTCACACATACATACATAATTTTGTTTTCTAAACTATTTCAGGATATACTTCAATATGTGTTTGCTAAGAATAGGGACATTGTCTCATCACAGCATAGTTGTCAGTATCATAACCTACACTGACAATACTTTTATCTACACTCAGGTTGTCATTTGATCTCATAATGACCTTTAAAGCATTCCTCCCCATCCCCAGAGCAGGATCTAGTCGAACCAGGTATTGCATTTAGTTGTCATGTCTCTTTAGCCTCCTTTAATCCAGAGCCTTCCCACATCCTTCCTATAAACGGATTTTCCTCATTTGGGGTTTGTTTGCTGTTTCCTTATAATTACGTTGAGGTTATGCATCCTTGGCCAGACCTCCTTCCCATCTCACCTCTTTTCCCATGATCAGTCACTCTCAGGAACACTTGGTCTTCTCCTTCTCTGGCCTCCTATATCTGTTTTTTAGTTTGTTTGTTTGCTTTTTTTTAATTGAGGTATAACTTATAGTCAACAAAAAAAGGAGCAGCTCTTAAGAGTATAGTTGGTGAGTTTTGACAATTGCATGACCTGTGTTACCACATCCTACTAAGAAAATGACATCTTATCCTTGAAGTAATCTGTTTTGATCACAGCCCACTTAGGCAGAGCAAAGATTCCTAGCCTACTTAACCTCTCCTGCTTTTCAAGGTAAGAGAACTCTGGGACATCAGTGATGTGTCACTCAATGAGAAGCAAATCTTTCTTAGACAATGGTTGTTACGGGCTCATCTGCATTAGTAATAGTGGTACAGATGATTCATATGGGACCACAGAGCAAAAAACAGCAAAATTCCTATCACTTGCACAGACCACAAGCCGTGCTTAGCTGGGGAGGCACGGCTTAGGGGTGTGGCCTGGAGCCTCAGCAGCTGGACTTGGGAAAGCATTGAATCGCAGTTCTTGGTCACTCTAGCAGTGGACCAGTTTTAGCTTGTGAAAGACAAATTTTGGTGATCCTTAAAAACTGACTTGAGAGGTTGCTGGCAAGCAGTACTTGGAAATATGTTCAGCTGAAATCCATGGACTTGCAGGTCATTTGTGCAAGGACCCTGAGGAACAAGGCCAGGTGCTGGATCAGCACAGTGAGTCCTCACTAACATCATAGATAAGTTCTTACAAAGTTGTGACTTGAAGCAGAACGACCTATAACAAAACCAGTTTTCCCATAGGCTAATTGATATAAACAAGAGTTAAGTGCCTATGGCATATTTCTGGTCACAAAAACATCACCAAACTTCTAAATAAAGAATCAAACACTTCTAATATTAAACACTAAAATAAATGTAAGCTATAGATACATTTAAGAAAAATTAATAAAAAATAAAATTATTTGGTAGGTTGCTTATTCCGGTTTGGGGTCATAGTGGTCAGAGCCTGTCCCAGTAGCTCAGGGCATAAAGCAAGAACCCATCAAGGACAAGATGCCCTTCCATCACAGGACCCCCTCACTCAGACTGGGACAGCATAGACTGGCAAGTTTACCTCATGTGCACATTTTTAGGATGTGGGAGGAAACCAGAGCCCCAGAGAACCCATACAGACATGGGGAGACCTGCAAACCCCACACAGATGGCGGCCCCTGCTGGGAATTGACATTGTTGTGTTACAATGAAACAATATTGAACAAAACATTATTAGGGGACCTGCTGTACTCCGCTAGCACTGAACCCGACTCTCAGCACGTTGCTCCTGAGCCTTCAGGACTTGGGCTTGGGAGTGTACACATACATGTGACGGGACTTGCATTGGGTTTTTCTTCTGGTGTAAACTGTATTTAGTTTCTCTCATTAGAATTTCTGCTTTAAAAGGAGGATAACAATCAAATTTTGATTTCTTACCATGAGTGCTTTGCCTGATACCATTTTTTGCTGTGCTCTCTAAATCAAGAAACTATTATTACCTTTTACAACAATAGATATTGATTACATACTTCAAACACTTAGAACGCCTTTGGTTTTCTTTTTCCAAATTCATTAAGACCTACACCAAGGCTGGCAGGATGTTCCCAGTCCTGCTCCTAATTTTCCCCTTGACCTAGGGGAAAGCCTTCAAAATTCTAAAGAGACCCCCACTTCCAGATCCCCCAGCACCTTGTCCAGTGCAATCCTTGTCCTGAGACCACATGCTGTGGCTGGCTCCACTGCTCTGGAGTGGCCGGTGCCTTGCTCGCCTCCTTCCTGGGCCAGGAAGTCCCTTTGAAGGAAACTCTACAGAAGGCAGGGATTTCCAGGTTCAGTCGGTCCTAACAGGTACCCATGCAACCACCCTTTGGGGATCCTCCTACCTCAGAGGGGCAGAACCGGGCCAGATGCAGGGTACCTACGGATTTGCCACCACGGCCCCTCTTCTCAGAATCCAGAGACCAAGTCACAGCATGCTACTGTGCCCATTGCAGACGTGAACATGAAGAAGTTTCCTTTCTTTCCCTTTCTCAGACAAAGCTGTTCAATTTCTTCAGTGGGCGAGAACCTCAGAAACAGGGACACTCCCTGAAACAATGGCTGGCCATTGATTTCCTGACTTGAGGAGAGCCCAGCCCTCAGGAACACAAAGGCCTGGTAACTCTCTGGAAAGGAAGCATCACCCAGTTGCTCCTGTATGTGCATATACTGGGGATGGGGTAGAAACACAGAGGCTGCCTTCTGTAGAAAATCCTCAACAAATTGGCCACCCACAAAGGATGCCCACTGGTCCACTCGGTGATGCGCAAGTTTACCAGTGTTCTGTGTTCAGATACGTCCAGGCTGGTGGGCTCTCAAATAGAAGTTGTAAACACAGAGTTATTTCAACAAACACATAAATCTGTAAGCACTACAGATTGAGAGAACTCCTAAAATACCTCACACGTACATTATGGCCATTGTTTTTCTCATATGTATAGATGCTACTGTAGGGAGCACAAAAACTTTTACTTAAATATTCAAATAACTAGTAGCTTCTTGTCATATGAGTTTTCTTAATCCACTGACACTGGAAGGACAGCTGTTGCTCTATGGGTAGACAAATATTTTATATGTTATACTCTTAAAAGAAGCTGGGAGCCCCTGGCCCATGCCACAGGCTCTACCCTTATTATGATTTATCCTGGTAGCTGCTGTTTTCTGAGCCTGTTTTGTCCTAATTGATACAATGAATTTCCTGACGATAGGTGTCATACACTGTGGCGTGTCCCAGAGCACTATGGCCTTGTGCCTGACACTGTGGCCCACACATGCTTCCACATTCATTCAGTGAACTCTTGAGCATCTATCTGATCAGGCAGATCTCCTAAGGATTCACCTCCCATGCTCAGCATTCACCCAAGCCTGGTCTTGCTAGTACTTGTGCCAAAGGCTATAGATACTACAAGAAACTCCAAACTCATGGTCCCAGCTACCAACACTGGTCTAAAATGCTACAGAAGCATCCAGCAACATGCTTGTACATCTCCAGTAGACAGGCTGGGTGCAACCTCAATGGTCTGGGTTTGAGCAGGCTGGTGTAACTCCTCACTTCACTTCCCCAGGACATTACTAACTGGGAAACTCTTGCCCAATTCCTGTTTCTAACGACTCCAGAAGTTTCCTCATGATCTGAAAGGTCCAAGATATACACATGGTTGAGTAGAGAGGCCTGGATTAGGAGCAGCTGGGATTTACTTTGCTGTTCAGTGTCTTCTGCTGTACAACCCAGTGCAAAGCACTCATCCACACTGGGCCTCAGTTTCCTCATCATCTATGAAAGGAGAAGAATAAGTGGCCTATACACCTCATTTGGCTTCTGTGAAAACTAAGTGAGAATGTTGGCAAATGCAATTTACTAAAATGCAGGTTGTGTGAATGTACTTTGCTAGAGGTAAATAGTTATCATTCCTAATTTTACTACCCTGTCCTATTGTGACCCTGGATTCTGGAAGCATGGGACCTGCCAACCTCTGGCAGCTGTGGCCTGCTGCCAAGCCTACTTGTGTGTGAGTGATTGGGAATGCCTTCACAGGGCCAAGAACTACCAATACCAGTGTCAGGGCCAGGAATCAGGACAATACTTGCTCTTTTCATTTGATTCAAAAAACAAACGGATGTGTCACTGATGTATGTAACTTGCATAATGGTGTGTTATGTTGCATGGCACCTTTATTAATCTCTGGTAGCTATGTGAGATCACAGTGTTAAAAAGACAGTCAAAATGTTCAGAATTTAAGGATTCCTCTTGAACTAAGTGGTTATATTCCTGGCCTCTCCACAAACCTCATCTCTCTACTAAGGGGCTGCCATTGCTCCAGCCCTCACTTCCTATTGGCAGCCTACAGGCTACTTGAGAAGAAGGCCCAGGCTGTATGGTTCTGGCTTATCTCTAGTTTTTTGTACTCCTTCTAACATTCCAAGGGTTCCTGCCTTCCCACTTAGGCTTCCCTTCAGGGAACTTCACATCAATCTTTCCTGCCCTGCACTATAAAAACCATAGAAAATCCATTGTATTAGAAGGTTGCTCCTCCCCAAGGCCAGCAGACAAACATCTTTATGGTAGCAATAAAACTATGCTGCCAAAGAGACCAACTGATATACCAAGGGCCTCTGAGGTGCAGTTTTTGATCTTCCCAGACATTTCTGAAGATTCAGAAAAACTAAAGAAATGGTTTCACCCCGTTTGTCAGCATGCAGAGTCTTGGGCTCAAATGGGCTCTTTTGGTGCACAATTGAAGATCTCTCCTGCCCACATCCACTCCTCAGCTAACCTCTCTGCTGTTACCATCCAGCCCAGCTTGTCTCCTCTTGGCATTAGAAATTAGGATCTTTTCCTTCTCAAATCCTGGCCACACTCTGTCCCCTTTATTATAGTCAGATTATCTTGAACACGGTAGAGCCATGCCTTCTGAGGCAATTTTCTTACTGATGTCCACCCTCTTCTTTTTCCAGCTCACTTTGGTATTTACATCTGATGTCATGCCTTCAATTGTCACCTCTATGTCTGTCACTCCCCTGTTTGTACCTCTAGCTCCAATATTCCAGCTGCAGTCCCACAGGCACCTCACACAATATGAGCCAAACCAAATCCATCATGTTCTTACTTAAGCCTGTCCCTCTAGCCAGGTCCCAAGCAGCATCAGCAGCAATACTAAGCATATATCGATCACCTACTCCATGCCAAGTACTATGTCGCTTACTCCATCTGCCATTTAATTTCCTGTAAGGAAGTTTCCCCCTCCCCCACAGTCACCCAACTTAGAAATCCTGGGTCATTTTTGACATTTCTTCTCTCCTTCTTGGCCCATTTTACATCACAGATGCCACCTCAATATGTACCTCCCTCCCTTTCCAAGTCCACGGCCCTGTGTCAGATGTTTCTGGCCTCTCACCTAGTCTGTGGCATCAGCCTCCAAATCAAGCAGCCTACCTCTGCTAGTCCCATCCTTTCCACCCCTTCTGAAGACCCAATCCACCTTCCTACCACACACTCTACATGGGTCATTCTGGTGTCCACGATGCTTCGCTACCTGTTGAATAGCACATAAGCCCATCCTTAGCTAAGAAGGCCATGCTCTTCACAACTCACCCTCATTGTCCCCTCTCTGCATTGCATGTCCCCACAAACCTAACTGCTCCCCATGCCTGCCTTTCCTGCCACTGACTCTTTCCCTACACTGTTCTTCAGTCTGGAACACTTCTCTATCCCCACAACACCATCTCCAAATCCTAGACAGTATTCAAAGACAGTCACTTCCTCTCCAGAGCCTTCCTGATCTGCACAGCCAGACTCTGAGGGTCCAGAGCCCTCCACGTGCCCTTCTCATTCTACACATCTGACTGCTCACCAGTCCGTGTGCCCCCGGAAGGTAGGGGCTGTGGTCTGATAACACTGTGTGGTCCGATTTACCGGTTCTGCTTGACTTAGAGCAGGACTTGGGAAATGCTTGTGAATGAATGAGTCAAGTAGTGAAATGACACAGGTGTGACAGTCAACCCTGTGCCTCCAGCTGGGCCAGCACAGAATTAATTTCCGGTCCTCCGCGAATCCCCCAACTCTGCCTTCTGGTGGTACTGAGAGTATTGTGACAAGCATATAAATTAGGCTCTTAATGAAATCACAAACTGAAAGCTCCCAGATTTGGAAGGAGTGAGTGTCCTCGTCTATCTGTCTCCAGGATGTGTCTTCGACCTAGGCAGCAGAAGGACCACAGCCCCACCTTCCAGCTCAGGCCCAGCATGGTACCCAGTGGAGCTTGAGCCTATGCAAAGGGTGATGATGACTTCACAAGGGAGGGTTTCTTCACAGGTGCCTTATTGTCAAGGTCATGTCTGACTGAACCCAAGGTCAGCTTTTCTTTGTTTACCAAGTGGCAGAGGCCCCAGGGGACAACCTCAGTTAAGGTGGAAGAGTTTATATGGGGAATAACAGCCATTTCAAATGGAAATTCCCTCTAAACTTCAGCAACTCTCAATGTAATTAAGCAAAACCCTTCTGCATAACACTCTCATAATATGTACCAAGAATCTGAAAAATGACCATAGCCTTTTACCCACTCAAGAGTCAAAGAGCCCACACATTTAGGGAAATAATTCAAAATGAAGACAACTCTTTATGAACAAATTTGCTAATCGCAGCACTGTTTTTAAAAGAGGAAAAACTGTAAACAACCAAAATGTTCCTTACTTGGATGACTATTAAATAAAAACTTTACTGACATTATAGCTAACATTGATTCTGCGTTTTCAACATGCCAGACATTGTGCTAAGATCTTCACGTGTAATTCATCATCCCATGCCATCCCAAGTATGAAGTTCCTACTACTGCTATGTCTGCTTTGCAGATGAGTAAACTGAGGCTTGGTCACGTTAGGTTTGTCCAAAGTTTCTTGACACTGGTAGAGGTAGGATTAGCAGCAGGTAGTCTAACTCCAGAAACTGAATTCTTACAACACTATATCGTCCCTCGGAATGTGTGTGTGTGCACATGTGTATTTGATGAAATACTGTACATCTTTTACAAGTATTATCCATCTATAAAATTATTTTATATGCTATTTTAATAACAAAAATGTTTCTGTTATGTTGAGTTAGAAAAAGAATATGAAACTCTCTATATGAGTACAATCTCCTAAAATATTTATTCCATGTACATAGAAAAGGAAAAATGTTAATGTGTTAACAACGACTATATCTGGGTGGATGGGCATTTTCTCCCTCTACAGTGTTCTGTATTTTGTACATTTCCAACCATGGGTCACCACAAACAGATAATCAGGATGAACTCACTGGCTTTACATTTGCAAATCCCCCAACCAGATCAGGTGAAGTCTTACCTTGACCTGCCAGTTCACCTATCAATATCCCAGAGCAGAAAAGCCAGAGGCTTCTGGCACCTGGCTTCTGGCTTACAGCTCACTGTCACCGCTCAGGAAGTGAACTGGCAATTCTGGAGGAAAGCACAGCCAGAAGCAATCCCACAAGCCCAGCTCAAGGCTGCCTGGAAATGCCCACCTCAGCCCAGTCACCACACAGAGTGGGCCTGACCCAAAGCAGAGACCACAAGCTCTCAGCCAGCCCCAACCCAAAGCTGTCCAGACCACACCGTGCTTTGGGCTGCATAGTGTTATGCTGGTTCAGTTGTGTTTGGCTTTGTTTTTAATTGAATTATATGACAAGTTCCAGCTGAAAGACCCCACAGAAAAATCTTCTTTTCTGTCTTCTCTTAAAAATCAGAAGATCCAGGCCATGTGGCAACAGTCAGCTGGAGCAGAGTCAGAGTCAGCTCCTCAGATAGTACGTGGGCCCACCACTCCCAGCTGCCTCCCAGGTGCCAAAGCTGACACAGATGCTTGAACAACTGCTTTTCTAACAGCAGAATGATGTGGAAGGTGAAATATGTTCTATGTCACTGTTTCAATGAAAAGAGGAAAAATGAAACATAGGCCAGGAAGGTTGTGTGTCAAAGGAGTAGAAGAGGGTACATTTTCCAGGCACTTCTGCTCACATCTGTTACCTCCCTGGTCCCAATGAGCCTGAGTTTTCTGCCTCTGTCCTAGAAGCTTCTTGAAGAACAAGTAAAAAGAAACCACATCCTTCCTCATATTCTGAAAAGATTCCTAGCAGAAAGGACGGCCTGGAGACATACTGCCTGCCTCCCCTGCTCCATTCCCAGTAGCTGACCCTGTCCAGCATCTGTAGTCACCAAAGCTCTTTTTTCATTCAGCCGGCATGGGGAGTCAGGAAGAGAGTACCACGTGTGAAGGAACTGCCAAAGCCGCAGAACTCAGACCCACACCTAGAACCCATGAGTTGTGTCTATTACTTGAACAATGTCATTTTGGAGACAGGCTCCTAGCCCCCATCCCTCCCTAAAGTTTGAAGCTGGTTTTGTGCAAAGGCCCAGGAGTTACCAGAGTTGCCGTAGCCTCAGGTTCTCCAAAATCCTGGGGGCAGAAGCAGAAACAGTACCGGTGGGCTCAAAGTCAGGCTGCCTGGGTCCGCATCCCAGCACCACCACCCACTAGGAGAGTGACCTCAGTCAGGTATAGAATCTCTCTGTGCCTCAGTCTCCCCTCTGTAATTGTCTAGGAATTGGGTTGTTGTGAAGATTAAACACACACAAAGCTCTCAGCATAGTGCCTGGCACTTAAGGGCTCAGTAAATAAATAAGTGGCATCTCAGCCCCCACTGCTGTGACAGGTCTCGCTGGGCCCAGATTAGTGGCTTGAGGGGCACAGCTGAGGAGGATGCTCCGATCTTAATTTCTACCTTCTTTCCACCCACTCAGTAAACTGTCTTAGTCTTTGTGCTGACAGTTAAGCCCTGTGACAAGGTGCTAATGACTTAGAGCTTTGTGGGGCTGAGAAATATTTGCCTGCAGGACTCTCCTCACCCTCTTATTAAGAGCCTTTCCTAAGCTCCCAGAAAGCCAGTTTTTGCTACACGGAGAAGGACAGAACAAACAGGTGCATTTTCTGTTGCCGCCTCAAAGAGTTTTGTTAAGAAAACCGGTTTCTTCTGGCACCATAGATGAACTGACAACCTGAAGTCCTGGGCAGGATCCCCCCTATAGAGAAGTGGGGTCAGGGGATCACATCCCTCCTGAGATGCTGCCGACGCCTCCTATGGTGGAGAGGCACCAGGAGGGCACACATGTTCTCACTGCTCAGAGGGCTTATACAGGAGGCAAGGCTCTAGAAGGGCCCAGACTTCCTGGATGGGCAGTTGTAGAGAGTCTAACCCCAGCTGGGCCATGCCCTGGGCGAGCAGGCATGGGTGACACTCATTGCTGCCCTCTTAGGTGTGTATGATCCTGAGCTCTAGATACTCCTTCCAACCCTCCCACCACTAGCTCTGAAGCCCTTCCTGACCTGTCAGCCTGCCTGAGAGCCCATCCCACCCCTTCCCACCCACCATGTTTAAAGTAGCCCAATTCCTGTCTGCCTGTCTGCTGGACAGAGAGACAGTACAATTTGTTGCTCACCGCTGTATCCCCATCACCTAACCCTGTGCCTGGAACACAGCAGGTACAGAACTTGGGTAAACAAACAGGGCCAGCAGCCATACCAGCCTCTTACTGTCCTGATGGGTATCAAATGAGATGGTGTGCACCCAGCACTTAACACAGTGTCAGGCCCACAGTGGGCACTTAACAACTGTGGCAGCTGCTAATGGTGGTTGCTCAGCTCCCTAAAATTGAGGGTCCTGCATACCCAGCTTTGGGGCCTTTCTTGGCTTTGGCTTTTAGCTGGTTGCCCCTCAACTTTCCTCCAGTCTCCAGAGGCTTCTAGACCTCTGTAAGTCAGACTCTGGCCTGCCCAGTCAGCCCCCATTTTAGTACACTTCACAGGAAAGGTGCGAGTAGGTGAGGGCAGGACAGAGGATGGAACTAAACACTGTCAAGAGAGCTCAATTAATTTGAGCCAGCCTGGATACCAATTAATTTGCCTTGAAATATCCCAGGCTTCCTGAAGAAAGGCATTATTGGAGAATCATCTCCCTTGGTGTCCAGGCTGGCTATGCACCCCTGCACTGCCCACATATATGCATACCTGCCCCTATGTCCCCCCTTCCAGAAACAAGGAGTCCAGGTTGTAAAGGCAGCAGGGCTGCACCCAAAAGCTGAGGAGCCTCATCACTGAGACTCTTCCAACATCTGGTCCCCAAAGAGTTTTAAGGCTTATGGAGAGGTTTCCTCTATACGCAGGACTAACACAAGCTTTTCTGAAGGAGACAGGACAGAGCAGACAGCCAGCCTGGGGGCCTAGACTCCTGGGTTCTAAGCCTGCTCACAATGCCCTTCATTCCTCTACATCTTTGCTTTTGCCTCTAGGATAGGACCAGATCAGCAAGCCTCAAACATTTCTCAGAGGTACAGTCCTTTGATCAAATTAAATTGTAGCAAGACACAATTCAGTGTGTCTAGTAGATAGAGGTAGAGACGCTCCTGTTCTGTATCTCCCTGGGAAGCCCTGCTCTGTGACCCAGCCCATTTGTTGTCTTGTACGTCCCCTCATGCAGGCTGTGACCATGGGCACTGGGGCACTGAGCATCCAGCAGGTGTGCCCCACCTCCTCAGGGTCCCAGGCCCTCCACATGCCACAGCAGGAAGCACAGGCTTCGCTCTCAGAGCATGTGCAGGCCTGTCCTGGACACCCTTCCATGCCGGGCAGGAGAGTGCAGGCTGAGTTGAGGCGCTAGGCTGGGATGCTCTTGGGTGAGCTCTCAGGGCTCCAGCTGCAGGGCACAGCTGACTCAGCCTCTGGACAGAACGGCCATACTCAGAAGGCTGCCAGCGAGAGGGATCTTATCCATAAGAGCTGTTAGGCCCGATGAGATCTCTGAGGTGATTGAAAGCACCTTGGATCCAGCCCTTTCTCTATGTAAAAGGAGACCGAAGCCCAGGGAGGGGCAGGATCTTCCTGGAGGAGACAGTGAAATTAGAGCCAAGAACCAAACTCCAAGGTGCTGAAATTTGTCTACTAAGACCCCCAGCTCATCCTTCTAGAACTGGTGCTTTCTGCTCTGATTAAGAAGTGCCTTCTAATTCCTTTACTCTTCCTTCATCAGAACTATTCCCAGGAGGAGACACAGAAACTTCTTTCTCAGCAAGGAGGCAAAGACAGATGCAACCTGGGGTGGGGAGTGCTGCATAGCTCACCAAGAAATGGAACTGTAAGTGGGGTGTCAAGGGCAAGGAGAGGATGGAGCCCCTCCACACCCCTGCAACTCACCAGTCCAGGTGTGAGGCCTCAGTGGCCACACTCCCTGGTGTGTGGGCCAAGTGTGGCTTTGTGTCCTGGCCACACTAGTTTAACACTCTGCTGTTACACTTTTAAAATGCTTAATAATTTTTGAACAGGACAAATTAAGAGGACATATGCAAAGCTTTTAACAGGTGCCCGGGAAATACCTAATCAATGAGAGTCTGTACTCTAGATAAAGTAACAATAATCACAGACAATTACATGACCACGTTGATGCCCTGCTCAATACAAAGGATGTTCACAACCATACCCCAGACCCTGAAAACCAGGAGAGGGTCATGGGGCCCAGACACAGGCGCCCTTCCCTGGCCTCTTACCTTCCTGAAATGGCTGTGTTTGCATCTGCAGCCGGATCTTGACGAGGTCCACAGGTGTGCCCAGCCCAACAGAGACCACACCAGCCACCATGCTGGCCAGAAGCAGGTCAGGCAGCGCGTGGGGCGGATGGGCCTCAGGCTCCCTGCACTGGTGCTGGCTGAGGAACCTCTGTGTGTTACTGAAGACCCCAAACACCACTGAGTTATAAACTGCGATGCTGGCCAGGGGGAAGGACATGCCCTTGAAGAAGCCGAACACCTGCGAGAAAACCCGGGGGAGGAAGCATGAGTACCAGGGCCTGACTCCCACCAGGCGCCGAGCTCCCCACGCTGCCCTCCTGCAGCCTGCGAGCGGGCAGGGAGACAGTGCAAAAGTAAAACAAGGTGCCAGTGAGGAGGATAAGAGAGGAGGCTGATGTGATAGGAGAGACTGGGGTGGGAGAGGTCAGTCCTGCTTTGAAGAGGAATCGGCTCCTGCACAAACTTGTGGGCTGAGCGGTGGGTCCTGGGCCTGGAACCCATGTCTGCCTCCGGGGCGACAGTGCTCTGGCCAAGGGGGAGCCTGTGGAGCCCTAGTGAGTAGCAGGCTTGCCAAGTACCATGCATACCCACTTCATTTGCCACTCCAACAAAAGCACTCTCCAGACACTTGCCGTGTGCCCAGCCCTGGAGACAACAATAAGAAACATCTTCACTGAGCTCACAGTTGGGGCAGGGAAGGGGAGCAGGGAACCTGGACAGAAAAATGGACGGGTAATTAAAATAAGATGTGCTAACTTGTGGTGAGGGGGCCCCACACCCTCCAGGGGCACCTGGGCCAGCTTGTAGATGGGTGTCCCTGAGCATGGAGAGGTGGAGAGCAGAGCTCACGGAAGGATAGCACAAAGAGGCTCCTGCACATACACAGGACTCAGGAGGCTGAGGAGAGGGTGCTGAGGCTGAGGTCAGGGTCCTTTCCATACTGCATTCTCAATGAACACTACAGACACTCCGCTGAAACCGGAAAATTCCACAGGCCTTTAGAGGAGTCAGGGCCTCACGCATGAGCCCCATGCCAAAGTTGAAAAAGTACTAGAGGTCGTCGTACAAATTCCAGGCTGCATGAAAACTCGCTAATCCTGAATTACATGTGTGCCTACCATTTGCCAGCGGCAGGACACCCTACACACGCTCACACACACACACATACACACACACCCTGCAGGCAATTCCTCAGGTAACCTAGAACATTGCTTAGCAGTGAGCTACTGTGTCTCAGAAAACATCCACAGTCCCCACAGAAACTGCAGAGTGGGGACGTGGGCTGGCAGACACTGCGGGGATGTGTGCCAACTAGGGAGAATCCACAGCTGCCTTTCAGGTTCCTGAGGAATCACGCATCACCCTGGAACAGCTCGAACGAGGTTGGCAGTGCTCGTCCCGGTTTAAAGCAGCCAGTCAGGGTGTTAGAACTACTCACTGACACAAGACACACTTGGTCTGAGGAGAAACTCCAGGTGCAGGTGGGAGGCTCCCCAGCTCCAGGGCACTTCCTACATGGAGTCTAGCAGAGACAGAGGTCACGATGGGGCCACATTTCTGGTGACTCAAGAAAAGCCTCGGCGGCCTTAGGGCTAACACCTGACTGTTGCTTTAAATCCACAGATGATGTCATCCTAAATTTTAAAATTTATTTATTTTTTAAATTATTTTAAATTCCTCAAAAAGAGACTTCGAAAGTCTTCCTGAAGCACACGGTAATTCTCAAGAAGGCACCTGACATATCATCTATAAAATATTATTCAGGTTTCCCCCTTTGCAAAGAAAAACCTTGGGTCCATGGTCTCAAGCCACCTGTGGTATGAGCCAGCTCTGGGGGCATAGAGTCAGAGCTCCAGGCTCCTGAGGCACCCGGATAAAGGGAAGTCTGCAGGCACATAGTTTACTGGCCATTCACTTGGTTTTGAAAACCTGACAGGTCACCTTGTTTTTGCAGGAATTTTCCACACTGTGTTTGTAAATTCCTCAGAATTTTTCCAGTTTTTTTCCCCCAATAACATCCCACAAGGTGGCAGAATTAAGTTTAGGTAACATGTAATATTTGAGGTATGGTGTGAAGTGATTCAGTGACGAGCAGGAATAAATGGACCTCCCACCCGGTGTGCTGGTTGGAGGGCTGGGGCCCCTGGGCCCTGGTGGGGGTGGGATGGGGTGATTTGCCCCGTTTCATGAGAGGCCCTGGCAGGAATGGCTCCAGCCACCCTTTGGAAGGGCACTTACACTCTCCTTCCTGTACACGGTGCGGATGCAGCTGAAGGTGTTGCCATAGCCGACCCCGGCCTGCAGGCGAGTCTGAGGAGAGACAGGCAAGGGTATGAGGCCCAGGCAGAGATGCTTCACATCCCCACTGCCCCCAAGATGCTGAGCTGCCAGTACTGAGGCCCAGAGTGGGAAAGGACCAGCCCGAGGTGACTGAGCCAGGAAGAAAGACTGGGTTTCAGTCCTGGCCAGGTGGCCCTCTCTCCTCAACCTGCACTGCCTCCCTCAACGTCTCGTTCAGACCTCCCTAAATACAGCAGAAGTCCTCTTGGTCTGAAAGAAGAACAAAGGCCAGTTTGTTGAGCAAAAATGATGCTTGTTTGGGAACATATGTTCCCTGCCTCTTGAATATAAAAAGCTAATCCATTGCATGGATCTGACCCATCTTCTGTCCATCACTCTTCCCTCCTGGATATCCCTGGGAGTTATCTGCTCTTCTCACCTCCAGAACCCTTCATCCCTCACCTGGACAATGGTCTAGTATCCTCACCAGTCTCCTGCTTCCCCCTCACTCCTTGATACAAGTTAAATTGGTCTTTTCTAAACAGCAATGAGTTGGTTCTGTGTTGTTTAAAGTTCTCTGGTGGCTTCCTATTAACTTAGAATAAATTTCACACTCTTTACCAGCACCTAGGAGGCTCTGGGTGAGCGCCAGGCCTGCCTCACTCCACCCTGCCTTTTCCTCCATCTCCCTACCTCCGTACAACCATGTGGCACATTCTCAGCCCCCAGAGGATCAGCTCTTCCCTGCCTCCACCTCTGCTCCTTCCCCAGAAGGTTCTTCCTCTAGTTGCTGCTCAACTTTTAGTCTGAGCTTAAATGTTGCAGTGGTGTCATCTGTTTGTTTATTTGGGGTTTATATGGGTGCCTCCTCTATGGCAGGGCTATCTCCTACTTCCCTCTTGTCCTGGAGCCAAGTGGGGCCTGGCACATGACCCCTTTGTGCTGGCCGAATAGGGGTCAGATGGTAAAGTCGTGCTGTCCTCTAACAGAAGCTGGCTATGGTGATAAAGGTCATCACGAGGGCATAGAGGGTCTGAGTAAGCCCACAACGTGCTCAGGGCTCCCTTTACCTTGTTCTCAGAGGGTTCTGCTTCTTTTAAGATGTGCAGCCTATAATTCTCCATTAAAACAGTTTCTCAGCACCTACAGCATGCCGTGCCTGCTAGGAAGGGGCTGTGAGGGCCACAGAGAAGGAGATGTGGGGCCTGCCCCCATCCCTGAACCTAGGGTACTGAGAGGAGCTAAGGCCCGGAGTACAGGCTAACCCTTCATGCTCGCAGCCTGAGCTCCATCTGTAGACAAGTGGAGAAGACCCTGGAAGAACACACATTATAAAAGTGATGACCTCTGAGGTAAAAGTCAGGGGTCATTTTTCTGCATTAAACTTTTCTTCATTTTCCATCTTTCTACAGTAAGCAGGGATTCCTTTGATCATTTTTAGCTTAATTAATTAAAATATTTAAGTAGACAACTAATATGGGACTACATTCTCTTAATAAAAAAATGTCAACATTATATATAAAGCTAGAGTCTCCTTTGGCCCACCTCTCTCTCTCTCACCTGTCCTCTCCCCCGAGTGAATAACACGGCTAAGAGTTTGATAGGCATTCATCTAAATACTTTGATACGGATAGAGAGCCAGAGGAAATATGTAGTACTCCTATAGGTATGATACATAAATGGCATTGCACTGTTTATAAATATTACTTTCATAATCAGAGAAATGTATTTATTAACTCTTAACCAATTTTATTGAGTTCTTATTTTACAGCAGTCACTGTTCCGGAATTCAGCAGTAAACAAACTTAGGAATTCAGCAGTAAACAAACTCCCTGACCTCATGGAATTTAAACCCAGTGGGGTTGGAAAAGACAGTCAATAAAAAGCAATTCCCATGTAAATACGTGTGTCAGATGGCAGATGCCACAGAGAAAAATAAACCACCAAGGACCAGAGGGCTGAGTGGTGCGGAAGAGGCCCTGGAAGAAGCATCAAGGTGAGAACTGGGCCTTCGGGCCTTCTAGCCAAGCAGAACTACAGAGGTCTACCTTGGGCTGCAGCATCCCCAACCAGGGCATGGGTGTGGGCCAGGGTGGGTGGGGGCACAGGCCTCTCTCTACCCCGTTTAAGGCTGGCCTGAGGCTGGCCATTCTCCTGTGCTGGTTCCAGCTCTGTTGGAGCTGACCCTGGGGAGTGAACCCACAAAATGGCTGAGCCCCAGGAAGGATCAAGTTCCCACTAAGAAGGGTGAGTGGTCAAGTCATTCAAACAAATGGTATATGAGGGCACAGCACCCAGATCACAGAATAGGTTCAAAGTCCTGGAGCAAAGGTCTGCCAGCTGTGCTAAGCACTTAGGAGGCTGCCACCAAGGCCAGTAGCACAGCTCAAGCCGCCAGGACCTCCAGCTACAACAAGAGCTGGCATTTAGTGTGCACCAATGTATAAATGGGGAAACACAGGGCATCTTATAGAAGTTATCTCACTGAACCCTTCAAATGCTATGTAGCATGGATACTAGCCCTGTTTGACAGATGAAGAAAGCCAACTCCCTGTATTAGTTACCTGTGGCTGCTGTAACAAATTACTTGAGGGTTAAAACCATGAAAATTTATTCTCTCACAGTTTACTAGCTGGTCTAAAGGCAGCTGAGCCCTGATTATAAAGCTGGTCATACTGCATCAGGCATAAACACTAAATATACCAGCTGTGCCAAGAGCCAGGTGAGAATACTGACACCAAGCATCATCCAGTGGCTGGCTCTCCCACCTGTGATGAGGCAGCCACAGGCAGGGGAAGAAATCTTTGACCCAACTCAGCACCCAGGTCCTTCTAGTTTGACTCTCCCACGGGCCAGCCCTAGGACCACGGACACATCCCAGCATGTATGTGCATCAAGATGATAATGGCCCTCTCATTACTCTATCCTCAGTGCTACAGTGATGATCTCCATGACGGCTGCCCTAGGGAGTATTCTTTGCCCATTTAATAAACAAAGACATCAAGGCTCAGGGAGGTTAGTGCTGTGCCCTGGTCACAGGAGAGTAGGTGGGGAGGCTGGGACTGGACTCCAGTCTATTCTGACTCTGAAGCTCTTTCTCAGTGGACAAGGACTCTAGAGAAAGTGACAGTCAGAAGGGAGAAAGGAAGGAGGATGTTCTGGGAATAAACAAGGGCTCTGACCCCTGTGTGTCACCAGGTTGCACCCTCAGCAGGAAGGTTCTCAGGCTGAGTAGAGACTGGATTTTAGTTATTAGGAGGGTTCCCTCCAGTGGCTCCCAGGGCAGATGAGATGTGGCCAGACCCAGGACAGCCAGACTTGCCTATGCAGGAGGTAGTGGTAGCTCCAACAAGCTCCACCAGCTCCTTGCAAGGCTGGAGGTGAGGGAGGGATGCAGTCCCAGGAAGACACAAAGGTCACATGCATCAGGAATATGGCTGTAAGGCTGCCCAAGGCAGGGGTTATGCTTGCTTTGTCCACCACCAATGCCTTGCCATCCCCACGGTGCCTGCACAGAGAAAGTGTCCAGTATACATTTGCTGTATGAGAAAAAGGCAGGACCTGTATGAGGTGCATAAGGAGCCAGGACATACCTTCAACTGTTTAAGACAAGGAAGCTTGCCTCTCCATGAAGAGGAGAGCAGGCCTAGGCCATGTCCCAGGAGGGGGCCCCCTGTCACTCAGGGAGGAAGACAGGAAGAAGGGAGATGGCCACAGCCATTTGAGAAACAGCTTTGAGGTTTTTCTTGGTGTGTAATCCCTGCAGAGTTGCAGATACGAATCTGGAAGTCACTATCTGTGGCCATGTTCTCAGGATGTGGCTCTGAGTCCCACTCATCACTGGGGACAGGTGGCAAGGATGAGAGTGAAGTCAAACACTGTCTCTTTGTAGTGTCTCACTCCTTGATGCTTTAACTTATTATTGACTTGAGGCAATTTCTACATCTGTAGAACAGAAGCTTGAATGACCCCATGCCCGATGGTTTTGCTGGCTCCAGAGTCCTCACACTCCATGTGCTTCATCAAGTTATAATGGAGTCCTATCCCCTGCCCAGGTCCGGAGCCCTACTCCCATGCCCACAGCCTCCAAGGATTGAGCACTAACCTCCCTTTTCTGGATTCGGAGCTGGAGCTGCTGTCAGAAACCTGATGTGTCAGCATTGAGCCATACCTTTACCAAGTGGGCACCACAATGTGTTCCCATCTCAGTGCTTTCGTCAATGCTGTTTTCTGTGCCCCAAATAGCTTTTCTCATCACCTGAAACCCAACCTTAAATTTTGGGCTCAGATGCCACCTCACACTTGAAGCCTTTCCTGGTTCCTTGCTTCCACAGAGACTTATAGGAAGACACTCCCCCATGCCTTGACTGCCTCCTCCACAGTTCATGAGAACCTGGAGGCAGAAATGAGACATTCACATAAACAAAATCACTGCCAAATGATGAAGGTAGAGCCATTCCAAACCAAGCTTCCTTCCTGGCCCCACATCCCCCGAGCTGGCACAGAGAGCCTGCCCTGGGCTGGACGCTTCCTGGGGATCGGAAACAGCAGGCACAGTCCTGAAGGCAGACTCACTCCAAGCCCATTTCCAAGAGGTAATGACAAACATGGCTACTGTACCTTGACCATGTCCAGAGGGTAGCCAACAATGACACTGGCTGCACCTGTAGGTTGAAGAAGAATACTCAGTCATTCAACCCCTGGACTCCTAGCTTGCACTTGCTGGTGCTTGGGTCAGGACAGAGGGCTCAGGCTCATATTCATCTTTTTAGTCAATGCCCAGTAGCCAGAGGGGACCCCTAATGTGTGAGGCACAGGCTCAGGCATTGAGGAAGGCAAGAGAAAATGAAGTAAACTAGGGATCTGCCTCAAGAAACAAAACACCCCAATAAAGGGTGATGAAGATGCTGGGACAAGTGGGTACCTACATGCGAAAGAATGAAGTTAGACCTCCTACCTCATAACATGTACAAAAATTAACACAAAATAGAACAGACCTAAAAGGAAACACTAAAACTATAAAAATCATATACAAAAATAGGGGAAAATCTTCATGACTTTAGATTTGTCATAGATTCTTAGATACCAAAAACACAAGTAACAAATGAAAAAATAAACTGAATGTCATAAAAACATTAAAAATTTGTGCATCAAATTATACTATCAAGAAAGTGAAGACAACCTACAGAATGAGGGGAAATATTTGCAAATCATATATTTGGTAAGGGTCTAGTATCCAGAATATATAAAGAACTCTTACACTTAAATTTTTTTTAATATGGGCAAAGGACTTCAATAGACATTTCTCCAAAGAAGATACACAAATGGCCAGGAAGTGTATGAAAATGTGCTCAACATCATTAGTCACTAGGGAAATGCAAGTAAAAATCAGAAGATTCCCAGTCACACCCATTAGGATGGCTATAATTTAAACAAAACAAAACAAAAAAGGACATTAACAGGTTGGGGACGATATGGAGAAGTTGGAGCCCTCATAAAACAGTTTGACAGTTCCTCAAAAAGTTAAATGTAGAATTACCACCTGACTCGGCCATTCTACTCCCAGATATATATCCAAAAGAAAGGAAAACGAGCACTCAAATAAGTACATGTACATGCATGTTCATAGCAGCATAATCCACAATGGCCAAAAGGTGGAAACAGCCCAGATGTCCATCACTGGGTGAATGGATAAATAAAATGTGGTGTATCCACACAATGGAATATTATTAGACATAGATAGGAATGAAGTACTGATACAGGCTACAGTGTGGGTGAATGATGAAAACATTATGTAAGTGTAATAATCCAGACAAAAAAGGTCACACATTGTATGATTCCATTTATGTGAATTATCCAGATTAGAGATAGATCTATAGAGGCAGAGAACAGATCAGCAGTTGCCAGAGCTTAGGGGAAGGGAAATGGGAGTGACTGCTTAAAGTCATGCCCAGGGACTTCTTTGGACATGAGGAAATGTTTTGGAACTAGACAGAGGTGCTAGTTGCACAACACTGTTGAATGTACTAAATGCCACTAATTGTACACTGTAAATGGTTAATTTTGTTATGTGAATTTCACCTCAAAAAAGGGAGGAAGGCGTAAAGCAAAAACCCAGAAACTTTTCAGTTACCTGTAGGTTACATCTCTACCCCTCATGTTTAGCATGTGTAGGTGGGAATAATATTAGTACCTACCTACCTCACAGTTCCATTGTGAGAATGACCTGAGGTAATGAATGCAAAGTACCATCAGAGAGCCTGGTACTTATAGGACATTCAAAAGGAGATGCTATTGCTATTGATTTTTATTTTTTAAAAAAGGGGGGGCCTCTTCCAAAAGGTGATGGATAATCTGGATCTTTGCACAGAAAAATGGCCTTCCTCACACACTCACAAGGCCTGAGCCATTTTGGCAGGAAGCAAGACCACCTTGAGTTCACGTGGATTAAGAAGTCCTTGTTGCAGAAGTCAGTGGATGCAAGGTAATACATCAGACTATCAGGTCAGTGGTTTCCAGACCTTAAAACTTCACAAACCAGTAAAATTTCAAAAATGTGAATTTTGTTTAAAATGGTGAAATTTTATCATGCAAGGTCATCAAGAAAGAAAACAGCTATAGATGAGTACAGGGGTTAAAATGGCCCTGGTACCAGACTGCCCAGGTTGGAATCCCAGTGCTTATGCCAGATGCATGCCCTTGGGTAAGTCACTGGATTTCTCTATATATCCATTTCCTTACATATAAAATGAGAATGTAATAAAAGTAGCTACCCCACTGGGGTTATGAAGAAATATACATAAACAGACACAAGATACCACATATTTTATGAACACATTCATATAAAATGTCCAGAAAAGGCTAATTTATAGAAAGTAGATTAGTGGTTGCCCAGAGGGACAAGGAGGGGATGGGATTTAACTGTAAATGGGCATGAGGGATCTTACTGAGGTGTGAAAATGTTCCAAAATTAATTTATGGTAATGGTTGCACCACTAGGTAAAGTTACTAAAAACCACTGAATTGTACACTTGAAATGGGTGAATTTTATTATATGTAAAATAACCTTAAGAAAGTTGTTTTAAAATATACTTAGAGCACTTAAACAGCATGTGGTACCCACTAAGTATTGACTGTTACTATGTCATCATTTAATAGAAAAAAAAAATGGTTAACGTCAACAAAGTAAGAACAGTTACAGAATATGGGACAATCCACTACTTGCCGTGTGAATTGGAGAGGGTCTTTGTGTTGTCAGAGAATTTGAGCTCCTCTGACAGCCTTACCTTCCAGGCCATTTCTTCAACCAAGCCACTGGCAGCCCTACCCAAACTTGGTCTGGCTGCTTAAGGAAACAGCTGAGGGAAGGCTCTCCCTTGGAATGGCTGAGGGGTTGTCCAAAGATCACCTAGATATGCCCAGTGGGCCTCTAGGCACAAACCCCTGACTGGGAAAATTAGGAGACACAGGTCTCAACCCCACCGGAGAGTTTGTGCCAACATAACAGAACTGCCCACCATGAAAGGAACCACCTCTGCTCAGAACCGGTGAGAAGCAGGCACCCTGCAGCCACCTGTGAGTGGGCAGACCTGGACTCTTGCCATGTGGGAGGGGCGCCCTAGAAGGGGAAGAGTCTGGGATGCTATCTGGCTTGTTGCTCTTTTGTTTTTGTTTTCCTTTTCCTACAAATTTCCTGGTCTCCTCCATACCTATAACTCTTGGTGAGGCACAAACATGCCATAGTCTCTGCTTCTGCACCTAAGTATTTTATTTGGTCTTTGGGAAGGGGCTGTGTCTGCCGACATCCTGATGGTCCTCTTAGACGGGCCAAAAGAAAGATATTATTTCACAATAAGTAAAGTCCCTCAAACCCTCCCCCCACACGTCCACCAATAGCTGCCACAAGAGGAGAGATAGATCTATTGAGAAGAGAAGAATGGAGAAGCAAGGAAATGGATGAAAGTCCTGACCAAGCAAACTCATCCCGGGGCCGGCAGAGAGAGCTCTTGAAGCATAGTGCCCCGAGAAGGGACCTGACAGCTGACCAGGGCTGAAGACAGCAAGGGTTCTTCTAACCGCTCCTGCCAGCCAGGGTGCCCCCTAAGACCAGCCTGATCACGAAGTTGGCCTCCCCATCCTGCTCCCGGGGCCAGAGGACAGCGCCACCCTCACCCACAAGTTCCTACGAGTCTCGTCCCCAAATTCTGGTGCGCACCCGGTCACCGAAAGTTGTGTAAGCTCCGGGACGCTCCATTGGCTGTCCGCTTGGACGTGGCTTAATCATTACCGGATCAAGCTCCACAGAATCTAACTTGGAGACAAATCGGAAGCTCAGATGAACCTCTGTGAGGCTTTACTCCGGCGGCAGCCGGGAGAACGCAAAACCCCTCAGGCGCTGTGCTTCGCGCTCTGTCCGCAGCAGGAGGCGCGCACTGCCGGGGCGGGAAGCCGGCGCGCAGAGCAGCCTGCCGGGAGCCCGGGGTGCAAACTTGGCCCGTGCGGCACCTGGCTCGCCAATCTCTCTGCCTCTCAAGCCCGGGGGTCTCCCGAAAGCACTCACATCTCTCAGGGGGGGTCCCTCCCATCCATGGTGGCCTCACCTCCGATCCAGCCCGCTGCAAAGTCTTCCAGCTGGAAGCTGCCCATGGCTGGGGCCGCGGCGCCACGCCCGCCGGGAGCCGGGTTGGTGCCCTTTCAGCGTGTGCGGGGCATGGCCCGCGGGAGGGGCGCGCTGGGGAGGGAAGCGGAGAGTCGGGGCGCACGACGGTCCGACGCCAAACCGGGTCTCCAGTCCCCCCCGCCGCGCGGGCGGCGGCGCTCACCTCTCCCTAGGCCCGCGGGCAGCGGACAGCACGCCCCCAGCGGACCTTAAAGGCGCAGCACGCAGGCGGGGCGATGGTGCGCCCCGCGCCACCGCACTCCCCAGGCCCCGAGGCGCCAAGGCCAGGAGGCGCCAAAGCCAGTAGAGGATTCCTTGGGCCCTCCCCTCTCACGGCGACCTCTCTCTTGCCAACTGCAGAACCTCGGCTCTGTGGGGCGAAGGTGCTCTCCCGTGCCTGTAATTATTCACATTGCGCCGACACTGGAAATGATTGCAGGGACATTTTTTGCAAAGTTCATTCATTACAAGAGGGAGGAAGGGATACTTTATCGAAAGTCGGGAAGTAGATTATTTACCTGTGAAAACACATCCTCTTTTAAGCTAAAACAGGGCTGAAATAATTTCTAAACTAATGTCTAACTATCAACTAAACCAGAAGTTCTTCATTCTCTGAGGAGCTGTTTGAAAGCCATGGATAGTTTCACTACAAAGTATACAGGACATACAACTTCCCTTGCCAATTTTAGAG
Source organism: Macroglossus sobrinus (assembly GCA_004027375.1). Taxonomy (NCBI): domain Eukaryota; kingdom Metazoa; phylum Chordata; class Mammalia; order Chiroptera; family Pteropodidae; genus Macroglossus; species Macroglossus sobrinus. The sequence continues at coordinate 422,159 of PVKZ01001072.1, read as the reverse complement.
GTTAGGGTCACTTCCCTGGCTGCTCCCCACACCTCCCCGTGGCACCCAGGTTTCAGAACCCACCTAATCACAAAGAACTAAAATAAAATGTGGAAAGCGCCCAACCCACTCGCTGTTCTGGGCTTACTCCTCACAGCAACCCTGTGAGGTGGGTGTTATCATGACCTTCATTCCTAGGTGAGGAAAATGCCTGTATATTTGGTGTAAATAATGCGTGTGAGTGTCATGTAGATGTGAATCTTTTAGAAAACTGGCCCAAATTAGAAGATGAAAGTCATCACACCTGAGTTGTAGGCTCATCTGGTTAAGGGCAGATCTCAGGTTATTCTCAAAGACTTGGCTCTCACAGGGGAGAGTCCAGGGGAGACCACACCCAGAGTTCAGAGTCCAAGGTCCTGACACAGCCCCTGCTGAGGGCACACCCGCCAGGTGGGAATTTCCAGAGCCCTAAAATCTCTCAGCCTGGCCCTGGCCAGGCCTTCGGGAGGGGTGAGGCTAGGTTGGAAATTTCCTCTGAGAGCTGCCCTGGAGGAAGGTCCCCATGGCCAGATAGCACACTGTGCCTCTGGAATTGCCTGGCTTGCAACTCTCAGAATCCACAAACATTCCCCCTCCCCCAGTGCTCTCTCCCCAGGCCCCTATATCCTGCAGACAAGCAGGCCCCAAACCCTCTTCTGCCACCTAGGCTGAAACACTCCCTACTGCCCCCAAACACACACACACACACACACACTCCTACCTCTCTACAGGCATGCTCCAGACAAGCAAATGGACATCAGAGCTACCTTACCCTGAGGATGTCTTCAAGTTCATGCTGAGGGCTTTACACAAAGCTCTACTTCCTCCTCACAGACAGTCCCACTTCCTCCTCACAGCAGCTGTGAGCACACACCACTGATGGTCAGCTTTACATGTCAATTTGGCCAGGAGACAGTCCTCAGTGATTCAATCAAACACTAATCTAGGTGTTGCTGTGAAGGTGTTTTGTAATTGTGGTTAATACCTGCAACCAGGTGACTTTAAGTAAGGGAGCTTGTCCTGGATAATGTGTGTGTGTGTGTGTGTGGGGGGGGGCTTCATCCAGTCAGTTGAAAGGCCTTAAGAGCAAAATGCAATTGGTGGGGTGCACACACCTCCCTGGACCTGTGCGAATGCTGCTGACCCCAGTCAGCCGTGCGCTCTTGCTTCCCTGTCCCAACCTAGGGCAGTGATGTTTATTGCCAGCCCAGCTAGGTTCCACTCAGCACCTGGAGCTCACAGGGTCGTGTCTAACTTTCAGAGGCAGCTCCCTGAAATGTGGCTCAGCCACACTATCCACCCTGGGACAACCCAGAAGAGAGGCAGTTCTCTCTCCCTTAAAGCCCCTGTCTGTAGGTGTGCCCTGCACCCAGCCTAGCTGGCAGTCCATGTTCACAGGGAGTATGGCCTGGCAATGGGGTAGTACTCAGGTTCTAGTGGTAGCTCCCTGGCCTTCTCCTGAGAAGGAAGATGACTTACTGTCCTCTGGTGCCCTGCTTGTCTCCAGCAGAGACGTACCATGGCACTCAGGATTGCAGAGAATGATGAGGGGTATGGCCTGGAGGAAGGAGCCTCTGCTAGGCCTGCTCTTCTCCCACTGGCAGGCACATCCACGTCTCATCATCTAGGCCATCATGCAGCAACGGCCAGCCAGGCCTCCTTCTTCCAAAGTGAGATGGAGTCTGACTACTGACACTTGATCCAAAAAGGGCCGAGAGGCCTGCCAAGGAGTTGTGGGGTCTCTGGGCTGTACTCAGCCATGCTCAGCAAAGGTGCTGGGACACTTATGAGAAATGGAAGGTCTCCAAAAGGTGACTCTTTTGTGAGTTCACATTGGAGCAAGTCTGTAGATAAGAAGCCTGTTAGTTCCTTAAGGCCCCTCTTTAGGAAGACCACCTAATGGATACCAGGCAGATTGTCATTCCCTCAGTCATGTGTCAGCATGGGACCAATCAGAAAGGTTCTGAGTTGGCAGGCAAGATCCGGAGTTGGCAGTGGCCCTGGAAACCCCTGGATGGCCTCCTGAGCCCAGAAAGCTACTGCTTGTATTGCTAATGAGCTGGAGCTGAGCAGGAGTGGGCTCTTTTCCAGAAGGAACCACTGGGCTCCATCTCCAAATGTGTGCCATGAATCTGCCCATGAGACACACTGCCAGAGGGAGGTTTGCTGCTTCCTCCTCTTGCCTTTCTCAAGGCCAACTTCTACCTTCATCAGGCCTAAGCTGAAACATCCTTTGCACAGAGGCCCCTGCAGACCCCTCGATTGAGGTCAAGACCTCGCTGCCCCTCTGGAGGCATCCCTGCTTCTCCTGCCAGCCCTCGCCATGTGGGTCCCTGTGCAATGCCCAGGGATTCAGGCCCTGTCTGATTTTCCCATGGCCTTGGCAGCATTCTCAGCCTCTGCCACAGAGAAAGTGAATAGTAATTACTGATGATGAAGTGCAAATGAATGAATGAAGTGGGAACACATGCACGTGCCACCTTCTCTGGGCTGTGCTGGCCTTAGGTAGTGGGAGCCCTGAGAGCCCTTCCCAAGTCTCATGGGAAAAAAAGGGGGCATATGGTGATTTTCAAGCTTCCTGTTTAGGGCAGGATTCCTTCCTTTATTGACAATTCTTTGAGAAAGGCTATTCAGCACCTGCTCAATTTGAAACAAACAGATACAGGTGGTGTTGAAGTGGAGGGAGACTGGGCTGCTTAGCTTCTGCTTCTAGTGCTGCTGACTCACCTTGGACAGGTCCACACTTCGATTTCCTTGTCTCTTGGAGGGTAGAAATGGGTCTGTCTCTTAGGCAGTCCAAAATTCTAGGCCATGGAAACATCAGCTGTTCATGTCTTGTCGAGATAAGCCAGCAGAGGGCGCTGCTGTATAGTTCTTGGGGCTCTCAAAAGGGAAAGACCAGCTGGGCTGCCCCAGCGGGAGTTCTTTCAGGCTCTTCTCCCAGCGTTATGCTGGCAGAGTGAGATCAATATATACTTGGGCAGTGAAAGAGGTGCTGACCCATAAGCTTAGGAGGAGCCTGAAGGTGTCAGAGTGGACCTCTGAGGAGCTTGACAAGGACCCATCTGAGGCTTCTTGGGAACTATGTATTTAGAGGGAGAGCACTCCAGCAAAGAAAGGTTATACCCCCAGTCTCCTCACCTGCCTTGATTCACCAATGCCTCTTTTCCACCTCAGGGTACCAAGATGGTCCAGAGTTACATGCTCTACCTACATCATCTCAATGAATTGGGAGGCAAGTCCCCATTTTACAGATGAGAAGAATGAAGCTCAGGGAGATTCACAGTAAGAGGAGGATTACATATTCACACCAGGGCGCAGCTCTTAACCAAGGCGCTGCCTTCTTGCCAAGACTCATAAAGTAGAAGTGACTTCCCCAAAAGCCCTTGCCCCCACCCAGTCCTTCTTCATAAATGTCCTCACTTCATGGCCTGTTTTTCCATCAGTGAGATGGTATTAATATTTGCCGTCTACATTCGTATTCTTGGGGCTCCTGGAGCAGACACAGTGCCTGAGGGGGGGGGGGGCCTCTGTCCTCTCCTCCCTGACAAGCTCCTACAGGCCAGGCTAGCTCTGTGCATGTGTGAGAACAAGGAAGGCCCGGCCCTCCTCAGGCTTTTCCTCTCAGCTGATAGGCATAAGTGGGCTGATGCTTAGGACAAGTGGCAGCCATGTGGGTCAGGGGACCAGGAACCTGGCTGGGAGATTTGGAATTGAGGGGTTTCTGTAGGAGAAGGGTGTGGGGTAAGACTAGAGGGAGCCATTGCAATTCTTGAGGTCACTTCTAGAAGCCCCTGTTAAGCACCTCCTGTGGGCTAAATGTCCCGGGACGCAGAGAGCTTGCAATGCTGATAGTGAGAGAGGATTTGTGCTGAGGATTGTCCACTGCCCCCCGCCCACACTCTGCACACAGCGGGCATCCATCATGTGTGCATCAGATGTCAGCTGCCAGGCTCTGTGGCAGACCAGGAAACCTCACGCCTTCCTGACCTGAAAAGAATAAAGGCCAGAAGGACAGGAGAGACAGAGTCTGGTCTTAAAAAGACGAGCTGAATTTCGACCTGTGGGGGTAGCAGAGGGCATGGTAGCTGGAGGGAGCAGCCTGTGAGAGGTCAAGTGTGAGAAAGCAAGGGAGCTGGAGAAGTTTCACATGAAAGACTGCTGCTGTGGGAGCAGATGCTGAAGGCGTGGGGCTTGACACAGAGGACCTCGGCCTGCAAGGGGAGACCTGTGACGTGACTGTCAGCCGTGGTGTCTGCTTCTCATGGGTGGTTCTCAGTCCTCCTGCTGATCCGTGAGTGGATAGAGGACCCATCTCAGGGCCAACTACATCTCACCTGGACACACCTTCCTGAACCACACTGAGGTGGGCTCGGGCTCCTTACAAACCAGCCTTTTCTCTCTGTGGGGACCTCGGGGGAAGCTGAGGCCAGCGCAGGTCCAGCCTGTCAGAAGGGCTGTGGTCTCCCTCCCATACCTGCCTGAGGCAGGCAGGCCACCCTCACCCAGGTACACCCACACTTAGTAGTCTCTGAATGCCCTCTGGGTCAGGGTTGGGGACAGGACTGGGACTTGGATGGGCATCAGTAACTGAAACTATCAGTACATTCTGTTCCAAGGGACAGACCAGGTCTTCTCATTTGCTGTGGGTCTTTGGATACACTGTTCCTTCCAGGCCTTAGATTCTCCATCCATTAAAAGGCCAGACTTAAGAGCCCACACCTTGAGGAAAGAGGCTGTGATGAACCCTCATCTCTGAACTCCCAAACCCCACTGCTCTCTGCTCCAGGGCCAGTTAGAGGATGGCAAAGAGCAAACCTCCTGTTTTTAAGAGAGAAAATTTTAAGGGGCTTCAAAGACATCTCACTTTTGATGCAAATACAGGGAAAAAAATTAAAGATCAAAATCCTCAAACCATATGAATTCGTTTTTCTCCAAAACAGAGATTTCCTAAGTGATGAAAGCTGTACCCAGGGAGAAGGCTTGGGAGAACCAGCATTAAATGAGGGACAGTTCTACTTGGGTGTGTGGGGGGCAGAGGGAAGTCGCTCACTGCCCCAAGCCTCGCGTGGTTTGCTGCAGCCAGGGCTCCTGGTGAAGCAGCTGGGCTCTGGCTCTGCTCCTGCTGTCACTTCATCCAGCCACATCTCTGCAGCAGCACAGCTTGAGACACCCCTCCTCCTCCCTCTGGCATGTCAGCCTTGCCCTTCCATGCAGGCTCTCCAGTGACCAAGGTGGCCTCGCTGTCCTCCCATCCTCCTTCCTCCACTCCTACCCCAACCCTAGGCTCCATGTGCCCCCTAATTGACGCCCCATCCGTTCATCCAACAGTTAACGCTCGAGTACCCACTACAGACTAGGCATAGTGCTAGGTACTGGGCACAGCCCTCTCAGGTATAGTGTTTTGCTGCCTCCCCCTGACCTCCCGACCCCAAGTCTGGGGCCTGGCTTGGTAAGCAAGCTTGCTTTCTCTCTGTGAATCATCAGAATGTGGCAAAATATCTAACCTTGGAGAATTGTGTTAGCCAGTCTCCAAGATGGCCCCAATGCTTCCCGCCATTCATGCCCTTGTGAGGTCTCCTTACACACTGAATTGTAGCTAATCTGTGTGACCAGCAGAGTATGGCAGAGGTAATGGTGACTTCTGAGGGCAGTGAGGGCCCAAGATGCCAGCTCCCAGACCCGGCCCTGTAGGACATGAGGGACCAGGTCAAACCTGCCTCCCCTCAAAGAGCACAGCCAAGGTGTCTTCCAACATGGACATCAGCCTTTTCTATCACACCTCCAACCCCAAGTCGGCTACCCACAGGGAAGTCATAGGAGTGCCTTGAAAAATATAAAGAAGTGGATTTTTTAGAAGAAATTCTTCAGTGTGACAAGTATGGCTGACTGATCTCTTTCAACTTCCCCATCCTCAAAGTGGGGAGCAGGTGGGGACTGAAGGGACAGGAATCCAGCTATCGGGGTATGCAGGTTAGAGGAAGGGTCCATGCAACCAGCACCATGGGACAGAGTGGCTGTGAATGTGAGACACATGCATATGACTGAGCATGAAAGGACTGTTTCCAGCAGAAGCCAGCATTCACATGCCCAATCTAAGGAGGGGATGAGCACACACTATCACCATCCCACGTGCTTCTGCCTCAGGGCCATCTGCCGTGGCGTGGGGTGAGCTGGAGTTGGGGATCGGGCTGAGGCATCAGAAAACAGCCACAGAATCCAAGAAGGCAGGGCCTCAGCACACGTGTGCTGCGTCACCGTCCACACAGCAAGGAGCCAGGGAAGGGAAGACAGAGGGGTGGTGAGGAAAAAGAGAGGTGGGGGTGGGTCCAGGGGCGCCGGGTGGGGGGCAGCTGGCTCTCCTTGCTGCGTGAGGAGTCACTGAGAGGGCTGTGTGGGGAAATGCTCGGCCCAAGGTCAGACAAACCTGGGTGGGAATCTCAGCTCCAGTGTCTGTGAACTGTGTGAGCTCAGGCACACTGCTTAACCTCTCTGAGCCTGTTTCTTCATCTGTGTAAAATGGAAATGACATGAGTGTCTACCCCTAAGGATTATGAAGATGTTCTCTACAAGGTGCCTAGTACACAGTAAATGCTCAGTAAAAGGAAGCTGCAAGCATTACTCCAAAGCATCAAATTAATGTACCAACTCTGCCCCTTGTAGTGATTTATTTACAAAACCCATGTCTGGTCTCTGCATCTCTTAGTGATCTAGTGGACTTTGCTCCCTCCTACTGAGCTTGGAACAGGCTATAGCAGGACCAGAAGGAAGGTGTGAGTATGGGCCAGGCAGAATCCCCTTGTGTGAAGACATTCTGGCAGCTGCTGCTCTCCTCGTTTGACTGGGAGAGCCAGGCAGGAGCAGCCCAGGGTGGTGTGGTTACTTCCTGGGGCAAGGGAGTGGCTAAACACAGGCTGAGCTGCCCTCCTCTATTCCTTAAGGAAAAAGGCGAACCCCAGGTCTGCTTAGCCAGACACCAGCATGGAGCCAGTTATCAGCAGGGGGCAGGGTCTTCTTGCCTGTCCAGCTCAGTGAACAGAGAGGGGATGGGAGAGCCTTGCCAGGGGTTGGGCTCCTCCTGCAGCTCTACAGGTCATGGGCACTGAGGCAGGGGAATAAAGGCCTAAGGGGTCTGGTCCCAGGGCAAACCCAGCTCTGGGAACCTTAGCCCCAGCCATCTTCACCCCGATGACCAGCAGGTGTTCCCTTCACGGTGTGGCTGCACCAGGCCTAGGCAGCTCCCCTGTGGGCTCCTGGCCCCCGGAACTGGAGGCAGGAGGCCCAGGGCTAGAGTGGAGCTCCTCCTCGGGGGTTCTGTAGTAAGGCACAAAGCCTGAGGCACATAGGGCATGGCCACTAAGGGCAGCATCACTGGAGAGAGGGGCATTGAGGCGGCTGTCACGGGAGTTCCCTGCTGACCCCAGCGGGGTGGGCCGGCAGGTCGGTGAGGACCCAGAGACGAGGTCCGGGTCTGCTGAGGCAGCCTGGGTCAGAAGGAGATGGCGGTCAGCCAGGCTCCCAGGTTCAGCCCACACACCCAGGACTGGCCTATGCCTGTACCACCACAGTGGCAGTGGGGGAAGAAGGCAGGGCCTGCGCTTGTTCTCTGCACTAGGAATTCCCCCATGGCAACGTCACTCACCCCAGGGCTGCCAGCCGGGAGGGAGTGTCCAGCATTAGAGCCCACTGTCCCACCTCCTCCATCTCTGTAGTCAGGGGCAAGGGGCCCAGCTGCACAGAGCTGAAGGCAGCTGTTAGTAACACCGCAGGGCACAGGCTTTGGGTCAGATCTCAGGTTTGCTCTTGTGGGTGATGTGTCCTTGGCCAAGTCATTTGGCTTCTCAGAGACTCATTCCTCACCCATAAAATGGGAATAATGATCAGAACTATCTCATAGGACAATTATTAGGATAAATGGGATGATGCACGTGAAGGATGTGTTTGGGTACCCAGCAAACCAAAGGACTAAACGAATGTTCCTGTAGGGGACACCAGGCTAAGCCTGGTGTCATAGCCACATTGTGTGTAATTCACACAGTGGCTCTAAGAGTAACTATTATTATTCTCTTTCATATGGAACCTGAGGCTCATGGGGCTCACACACATTCCCCAGGCCACTCTCCTAGCAAGTAGCCCAGCTGGCACTGAGTGAGGTCCTCTGCCTCCAGCCTCTGTGCTGCTCCAGGAGCCCCAGAAGACCCTGATGGGAGTGGAGGGCTGGTCTGGCCTACTGGGGTCTGGGTCCCAGGGACAGAGGTCTGAAGGAAGGGGTGGGGCCCAGGGCTGCTCCCTGCACCCTTCCAGAGCCTCTGGGTGTGGCCATCCCCACTCACAGAGCTCCTGCTGCTGACTATTCTCCAGCAGAAGTGGCCAGCCAGTACCTCCATCCTGGCAGGTGCGTCTTGGGAGCTTCCACACAAAAGGCTGGGAAAACTCTCCTCCTCGGAGTGGTAGTAAGGGAAGAACCCGCTGGGAGCGTTTAAGTCCTCCTGGAACGGTGCCCCTCTTACACTCCAGTCTCCTCTTTGGTCCCTGCAAACCTCTGGCTGCAGGGCCAACTCCTCTTCAGACAGGAGATACCCATAGGTGCGGAAGAAGGGCAGGTACTGAAGGTCCACCAGGGACTCGCAGGAGAGGTCAAGGTTGCTGAAGGGCTCGCTGCTGCTTAAACTGGTGGCCTGCAGTTGCTGGGTCAGGGGCCCAGGTTCCTCCACCTCCAGGCAGCTCTCAGAGGACAAGACTCCAGGTGCATCCCCATAGCTCTTCTGGGCCGTCTGAGAGAAGAAGGGTGTTCCATCTGCTACTGTGCCCCAACTTCGCTGACCACTCCAGGTCCCCCCACCCCAATTCCTGCCTACATCAGAGGCCAGAGGGGTCTTTCAGAAGCACAAACCAGAGCATGGCTCTCTTCTGTGAAAACCCAGAATGGCTCCCACCCATGGTCTGGTTACCCATGAGCCTCATGGGACCTGGCCCTGCCAGCACCTGCAGCCTCATCTGACATCCTTCTCTCCCTGCTCACTGCAGTCTGTATGCACTGGCCCTTTACCATCCCTCAGTCACATCAAGCTGGTCCTGCTTTACAGCCTGTGCCCAGCTCTGTTCACTTTGGGACTCCAGATCACTTTGCCCTTCACTTCTCCCACATTGGTATGTCCTTGGCCTGTGGTCTTCCCATTCTGTGCATGTGGTGATCTTATCTGTTCGGTGCTCCTGGCTCATTGTAAGCACTCAGTTTGACACTTTGCCAACAAATGATTGGTCTAATCTGCTGACTCTCAGCCCATCTCCTATCCCTTTATTTTGTTCAGCCTGGTGATACAGACTTCACTCTCTCCCTCAATTTGCCAAGCAGACTCCTGTCACAGGGCCTTTGCACATGCTAATGTTCCTGCCTAGAATCTCTTCCCTCCCCTTTTTCCTTGATGACAGCTTCTTCAGCGTTAGGCTCAAGGTTACTTCCCTTGCTTCCCAGGTTTAGCTGCATCACTCTATTATTGACTCTCACTGCCCTGATATAGCTTAACGAGAGAGCAGCCGTTCCTGCACCGTGGAGCATTTATCTGCATGAGTCTTTGATTAATGTCTCTCATCCCACTAAATATAAATTCCACAAAGCCAGACCCACCTGTCTTCTGTATCTTCCAGGCCTAGAATAGCCCTGGCATACAATAGATACCAAATATTAGAAGAAAGAAAAATGCTGGGAGAGGAGGAAGGAAGACGACAGAAACAGATTAAAGTGGGCTTGGCCAGGAACAAAGTCCTTGCCAGACACAATGTCAATAGCCCGTCTGCCCTGCTCCAAAGCCTGCTCTCCTTTCACTGTGGTTTATGTGGTATTGTGGGTTGAATTGTGTCTTCCATGAGATGTGCTGAAGTCCTGACCCTTGAGACCTGTGCAGGGTCTTTGCAGATGTCATTGAGTTAAGGTGAGGTCACACTAGATTAGGTTGGGTCTTAACTCCAGTGACTGCTTGTGCTTATGGGACCAGGGAAATCTGGACACAGACATGGGGAGAATGTCATTTGACAGTGGAGGCAAACATGGGAGTGATGCTGCCACAAGCGATGCTGCCTCTGAGCCCCCAGGAAGGAATGCTGCCCACACCTTGATTTGGGACTTCTGGCCCTCAGAATTGTCAGAGAATAAATTTGTGTTGTGTTAAGCCACCCATTTGTAGTGATTTGTTACAGCACCCCAGGAAACAAACTCATACTGGTTGGTTGAATGGCTGGTTGGTGGGTGAAGAGATTCGGCACAAAGATGAAGAATGGTAGGGCTATCACCCCGGGTCCCTCCATGTGCTGGGTACACCTAGGCCTTACCCTTCCAGCCATCCGGTGGTGCTGGCCCAGAGTAGATCTCCCTGGGATGGGCCAGTGGCTCTCCCACACTTCAGTCCTTTCAGCCTTGGCCTTGGCTCCACTTCACTGGTGAGTCCTAGATTGAAGGAGGCCAGATGTGCCTCCACCACCTCCTCAGAGGGGCTCATCAAAATGACACATGCACAGTGCCACTTATGCTATCCCTCAGACAGCATCTGCAGCATTTGCTCTGGAGTCAGCAGAAGCCCCAAGCTGACACAATCAAGCCTAACCTAACTGGCTAAAAAGGCAAAGCCTCCCTTGACAGTTCCCATCCTCCTGGCCTCCTCTTCTCCTGGCTAATGCCCCTCTGCCTGTCAGAGAAGATTCCACCGTGAAGTCACAAGGCCTGGTGCCAAGCAAAAAAGCCAGATGGATCTGTTACCATGGAGACTCGTGCCCAAGAGCCCAACACCTGAGATTATCACCTGCCTCTTAAATCAGCTTAATCCAGATCTCCCCAGAGACTTGGGAAAACAAAGGGGAGACAGACATCTTCTAGAATCAGATCGGCTCTCCATGACTGGCTAGGGAGCTCCCCCAGGCACAAAGTGCCCCAGGGTCTCCAGGGGCAGGTGAGGGAGGGTGCCAAGCATGCACTGTGCTGCCCGGGGCTGTCTGGACCGCTCCTTACCTGCATGCTTCAGCCCCTCCACTCTAGGTCCCTGCCCTTGCCATTTGGTGCCAGTTGTCTCCCTTCTTCCCTAGTCACCCGTGATCCCAGAGTGAGACAGTCACAGAAGGACTGGTTATGCTAAACGCCTCCTCTCTCCCACAGAGCCCCCATCCCCAGCTTCTCTCCCAGATCTCGTGCTACGGCTCAGAGGGAAGAGACCACCACTTGTTGTCACCTGCCAACTATCAGCTACTGCACTGGGCAAATCCCACACGTAGTCCTCACTGCAGACTTTCAAGTCAGGAAGTACACTACTGTTAGGACATTTTATAGGTCGAAGAGTTGAGCCTCAGTGCTAAGACAGCCTGGAGAAAAGGGTTGTGTTAGTCTTCAGCCTCAGAGCTTGAGATTATTATCCCCGTGGAAAGAGAATGAAGTGAGGTTAAGAATGTATTAAATAATAAATGGCCAATAGTAAAATGGCAGAGCCGGAATTCAAATTTAGGCTGTTCGACACTGAAACTGAAGTCCTTAATCACTCTGCCATTGAAAAATGATTTTAGGTGCCACATAGATATTTGTATTTTAACAGCAAATGTATTAAATTTAATGCATATTAGAAAAACATGATTATATTGAAGCCATGATTTTATAGATATTTTTGCTTGGGTCAGTGTAGATTTTTTTTCAATAAAAAGATGAGTCTGTTTAAGTACCTATAAGGTGAAATCAGATATGGCAAGAACATGCACGTGATGTGAGAAGTCTGCTCTGCAGGACACCGTGTTAGTAACTGTTTTCTAGGCTGGCCCCCGTGTGTGTGTGCATCCGTACATGTGGCTGACCACACCAAATTTTACATAGAGAATCATGAATCACAGCTGGCCCTCTTCATTCCTCTTGTGCTAGACTTTGCCCTTCTCCTCAAATAATAAGGACTAAAGCCAGCCCCTCAGGCCTTTCTGTGAGTTTGATGGTCTTTACCAGCAAGAAGTCCGAGGTGACTTTTAGAGAGCCACCACCCCATGGCTGCTGTGTAAGTCAAGGGTTGTGGAGTCATGTGGCAAACCCTATCCCAGCCAGCCCAGGGCCCTAGACAAAATGCCCCCAATTCACGGAGCAGCTGGATCTTACTCCAACTGGAGCTCAAGTGTGTGGTACAGCAGAACCCCTACCTCTGTGGGCCTATCCCCTGGGGGTTGCTGCCAGTTCATAAAGCATTGGCTTTTTGTGGCTTCATCAAATTCTACTGGATCCTCACACCTGTGGACCGGTGGGTCTGATTGGGCCCAGAGATGGAGACTGACTTGTCCAGGGTCATAGAATGTAGAGCCAGGACTCGGCACCAGGATCTTTTAAATGTATCCTGGTGTGTCACCAGCACAGTCCCAAGGGCAGGGACCTCCCTGAAGATATGGCACTCAAGGTCAAGGCATCTTGTCCCAGGACCCTGACCCTCAACCGGTCCCTTTAGACCCTGCTGTGCAGGAGGAGTGTGCTATCTGCTCAGACAGACCACTGTCTAGATGGGGAGGGACATGAGCCCCACCTCATCTGCATATCAGGGACCACCTGTCTGCCCTGACAAGAGCAGGTGAGCACAGTGTGGGCGGAGGTTTGAAATTCAGACTGTCCCAGACTCCCTGGGACCCGTGCTTACCTACTCTGTTTAGAGAAAGCAGAATTTTTGTGGGACAAATGTTCCCCAAAAGGCAGAGGAGGCACACAGCAGGGACAAGGCGCAGGGTGCAGAGGCTTACCTGGGGACTGCCTCTGGTGGTCAAAATGGCCCTTGTGTTTTAGAGTGAAGCATTTATCACCCGGAAGCCACTCTCAGGGGTTGCTGCAGTTGCCCTCAGACATGAGTTGCTCACTCAGGGTCCATCCAGAGGCAGAACCTCCCCACTCTCCCTGGCATCTCCCTCTCTCCTCTCCTCCCAAGATTTTCTCCTTTTGTTTTACAGAGAAAAGCTCCAATAAAGCTCCTCTTCTAAACCATCTCATAGCAGGAGCATGCCAAGGCTCCTGCAGCTTTTTAAGCACGTAAGTCACTTAGTACCTTTAATGTCACTTATTTCTTCCTCAAAGGATCGATGATGTGCTTAATTTTCCCCTTCTGCCAGGCTACCGGTTGAGCTGCTCGCCCACCTCCTCTGCCAATTCAGATAAGAAATTCACAGTGTTAGAAGGATGAAGTTTTCACTTAGAAGTACTGTCAGCTTTTCAACTCTGCAAATTGAATGTACTTTTACAGATACCAGTTCCAGTAACAAATGGTGTCACTTGAGGGTTTTACAGCTCTCACCCCTGTGCCCTGTTCTCTGGGCCCTCACCCCCCACACTCTGGTCCTGACATCTCCTCCTTAGTTGCAGTGCCATCTGGGTCCCTCGTGCAGAGCCTCTCTGCCACCTACGGGCTATTCCTCTGCAGGTACCCACTTCTGACTCTGTCTCCTGGCCACTCTCATCCCGACCCTTAAAACTCTGTTCTTAAATGACCGCAGCCTCTTTCAGCGGGTCCTGACCTTCGGACACTCCACTGCCAACCCGACCTGCTGCTGGACACTTCTTTCTAAAATCTGATTTCATCCTATCGTTTTGTTGCTAGAAACCTTTGATGGCTCCCTCCCACATAGGAAACCAAATCCCAACTCTGGTCTGGCATCCTGGGCCGTTCACAATCTATCTGCCTCTCTCCACTATTGAGAGTAAGTTCCCCACTTGGGTGCCCGGGATTTGCTCTGCCCCTACCAGACCCAGTAGGTGTGCCCTCTATGCCTTCCCTCACTGGTAGCCCCACACCCATCGGAGCAAGCCAGAGCCTCCCTCCAAGAAACCTCCCAGGCGGCCGCAGCTCACAAGTATTCAAGTATTAGTCTTCTAGGGGATTTGCCTCCAGTCTTCTGGGAACATGGAGGCATAGGGCCTTGGGGTCAGGCAGGCCTTCCTCTATACTCCAGCTCTGCCACTTACCAGCTGTGTGACTCTAAGGAAGAAAGCTTCTCTGAGTCTCTGATTCCTCAGCTATAAACTGGGATAGTAACAGCATAAGCTTATACACATGTACATTATATATATATGTGTGTATGTGTATACATATATATATATATGTATATATGATATATATATACATATATATCAAATTATTTCATGTACTTATTTTTATATGTTCTATTTAAAAATACCAATCATAAAGCCAAATCACCTATTACAGAGATATTGTTATTTTAACACAAATTTTACATAAAGGGTACTTACTATTACTTTTAAATGAGAAGGAAAATATACCTTACAGTTCCCTCAGAACTCATTCAAGTACTTTTGGTGGGAGAAACAGGCACTTTCCTAGTTATCCACAAGGGGGAAGACTGATTCCGTTTCTTTTGGAAAGTACTCTTCATGTCATCATTAAAGATCATTTAAAACTGATATTTTTTGTGCAACTATTTCTTTCAAAATAATAAAATTTTTCCATATACGGAAGATGCCACTTTTTTTAAGCTGACAACTTACAGATGGCCTTAGGTTTGAAAACATTTCAGAATCATTTGCACACACATTCTCTCTGCAGTCAGTCATCAAGGATTCTAACAAATGCCACATCCAGAACCTAAGAACACTGTGGTTTTTCCACTAGAAAGTCAAGCAAATTATTTAAATTCACAGAAAAGGAAAAAGAAAAAAATTCTTTTCCTAACATCAAACAGAAAACATTCTCTCTTTGAAAATGTAAATCCCTTAAATATATTCAAGAATTTTAACAAGCATCCCTGAAACTATCCTAGTACTCTTTGAAGCCTTTAAAGAATTTTATTTAAAAAGTCACATGCTATTCAGGATTGGGGAGAAGGGCTTTTAAGTGACAATGGATGTTGAAGGGCCCCATGAGTGCCTGTGCACCTTCTTCCAGAAAGGAAGAACAGAGAATGACTGGGCAAAGGGAGGCGGGTGGGAGAATCTAAGGCTAAGACACAGCATCCATCTCCCATCTGTTTTACATCTGGGGTTAGAAGTAGGACACAGCTCTAAATGATAGGAAGAGCCTCAAAGACGAGGCTAAGAACAGAGGGTTGTGGAGAATCTGCATCTCTCATCTGCCCTTTTCTCCCATCCAAGTCTTGGTGGGGATGGTGGGGGGTGGAGGGTTGGGGTGGCAGTAGGTGGGGCATGGGGGCATTCCAAGAGGATGAAACCCAGGTGGTGAGCAAGCCAGAGGCAGAAAGTGAATTGATGTTCTGGCCTCTTTTCAGCTAATAACCAAACATTTGCTTCAGTTAAGGAACAGTTATTTCCTGGTATCACGATGGTACCAGGAAATAATTAAAGACATTTATACGGATGTGGCTTTAAGATATTTATCACAGTGTTGTTTATAACAAAAGTAAATTTTAAAAAGTTTTAAAAAGGAAAATGCCTAAATATCCAAGAATGGAGGATCAGTCAAATAAATAATGCTGTGCCTACACAGGTAAATATTATGAAACAATTTAAAATCATAACATAGAAATGTATGTATAGCCATGGAAAAAGTGTCTTAACATATTATGCAAAAGACAACTGGTTATGAAATAGTCTATACAGGATACACATACTTTGGTAGACTCGCAGACGTTCTCAGTTCTCTTTTTGCTATTTTTTTTTTTATTTTCAATCTATTATCTAGCTATAGAAAAGTTACATTTTTTAAAAAAGATAGTACTCAAAATTTCTACCAAAATCCCAGAAAGATATATTGTAGATACAGGCAAGATTATTCTAAAATTTATATGGAGTTAAAATAGTAGAATTTTTTTTTTTAAAGGATAAAGCAGACAGAATCATTCTATGTGATTTCAAGGTTTACTATGCACTTACAGAAACCAAGATCATGTGGTATTGACAGAGACACACATAGGTCAATGAAACAGAAGAGAGAACCCAAAAACAGACCCATACAAATATGTTCAAATGATATTTGACAAAAGTGCAAATGCAATTAATAGTGGGAAAATAGTCTTTTAATAAATGGTGCTGGAGCAATTGGACATCTGTGGGGGGCGGGGGAAGAACCTTGACCTAAGTCTCACATCTTATATGAAAACTGACTAAAAATGGATCACAAACTTAAATGTAAACTATGAAAAAATAAAACTTTAGAAAAAAAATAGAAAATCTTCAGGGCCAAGAAAGAGTTCGTAAATACAACCTCAAAAGCACAATCCTTAAAAAGAAACTGATAAATTGACTTCATTAAAAAGAAAAGTTTTTGCTCTGAAAAAGACCCTGTGGGAGGAAATATTTGCAAACCATGTATCTGTCAAAAAAGGAGTATCTAGACTATGTAAATAACCTGCAAAAACCAAACAATAAAAAAAATGAAACAGTCCAATTCGAAAATGGACAAAAAGACAAGAAAATACATTTCACCAAACAAGATATAGAAGTGACCAGTGAAGCACATGAAAAGGTGTTCAAAAAGAAAAAAAAGAAGAAAAAAGAAAAGATATTCAACATCCTTAGTCATTAGGAAATGCAAATTAAAATCATAATGAGATAGTACTACACACCTATCAGAATGGCTAAAATAAAAAACAGTGGCATTACCAAATGCTGGGGAGATATCCAGACACTGGATCACTCCCGCATTGCTGATGAGAATGTAAAATGGAAAAGCCACTCAGGAAAACAGGATCTTAGAAAAACTAAATATGCTGCTATGATAGACTCCAGCAATTATACTCCTGGGCATTTATCTTAGAGAAATGAAGACTTATGTCCACACCAAAATCTATACATGAACATATATAACCATTTTATTCATAGTAGCTCCAAACTGGAAACAGCCCAGAGAGAGGTCCTCCAAAGGGTGAAAGTTAAACGGACAGTGGTGCATCCGTATCATGGACTCAACAGCAAGAAGGAAGAAATTATCGATACAACAATCTGGGTGACTCTTCAGAGAATCACACCAACTGGAAAAAGCCAATCCCAAAAAGTTTCATTCTGCATGAGTCCATCTATATGATATTCTATAAATGCCAAAATTATAGAAATGGAGAAGAGTTCAAGGGTTACAAATGATTAAGAAGGGGTAGAAGCGAGGCGGATGTGGATATGGCTGTACAGGCCAATGTGAGGGATTTCACAGTGATGGACATGTCTCTACCTTGACTAGCAAGGTCAATATCCTGGCTGTGATATTGTACTAGTTTTGCAAGACGTTGTCATTGGAGGAAGCTGGGTAAAGTGTACATAGGATCTCTCTGTATTATTTCTTACAACTGTATGTGATCCTACAATTAGAATAAAATGGACAGAGACGAGACCATACCTGGAAAACTAGCAGATATGGCCTGTGTACTGTGCTGCTTGGGGCCTCATCAAAGGCCTCACGTCCCACAGGGAACTCACATGGGACATACTGTGCATGCCAGGGAGTGCCTCAGCATTGAGGTGGCACCTGGGGAGCCAGAGTCAGGGCTATAGGGTTTCCCTAGTGGACTGACAGTTCCTTATGAATCTCTGAAAGCACTCTCTTCTCCCGCCCTGTTGGCAGGCCTCCAGGGAAGGAGAGGAGAGGAGGTGGGGTGGCAGAGGCTTACCCTAGTCAGCTCTGAGCCACTGGGCAGAACTAGCCAGATACCACTGTTCCAGCAGCCAACCTCAGTGCAGTGAACATCTAGATCAACCCTGACCACAGGCAGGATGAAACAGGACACAGGTAATATCCAGGAGCCAGTTAGCATCCATCAGCAACCAGAAAATGAGTTGGCATCACTTGTCAGGGCTGTCTCTCCCAGAGCTAACGGCATGTTTAGCTAAGATTCCTTAAAAAGAGCAGTTTGCTCCACTTAAATAACCACAGGCAGGTTTTTTTTTCTTTCAAACTCTAGCACTCTGCCTAGTAACCAAAAAGTAAACATAACACAATTTATTACTTTACAAGGTCCAAGAAATGCTATTTTGATCTGTTAACGGCCTCTAATGAGGATGTAGCCATCAGTGATGTAAATAAGACATCAGAATGAGGGTACCAAGTTTGGAGGGAGCACTGACTTTAGAGGAGCTACTGTTTGCACTCAAGAGCAGCAGTCCTCAACTGTTTTGGCACCAGGGACTGGTGCGCCTATGAGAATCTAATGCCTGAACATCTGAGGCGGAACTGAGGCAGTGATGCTAGCACTGGGGAGTGGCTGCAAATACAGATGAAGCTTCATTAGCTTGCCTGCCACACCCGGTTACTAATGGCTCAAGGGTTGGGAACCCCTGTACTAGAGCTCCAGCCACACACCACTCCCAGTGACATGCAAATGCAGGAGTCTATGAGGGGAAAATCATAATGACTTACAGAGACAAAGAGGAACACAGCCCAAGTGGACGCCTTGAGGAAGGGGAGGCATGCTGTTTGAGTGATGCAGGCCAGGAATACCAGCGGGGGTCTCTCTTTGCTCTGAACAGCAGTAATTCTGAACCTAAAATCTGTTCCCATTGAGCTTCTTTCTGTTCCTGCAACTCACCTAGTTGTTTCCTACCCCAGATCCTTTGCACTTGCTGTTTCCCTGGCCCTGAGTGCCCAGGCAGATTCCTAGGTCTCAGCATCCCTGCCTCTTCCTCAGAAGAGTCATTCCTGGCAATTCCAAGTTGCTTTCCTGTCCCCACCTCTACCCACAGTCTCTACCACATCTCCATGTCTCCTTCATAGCATTGATCTTCAGAAAGGTTCTTTTTTACAGGCTTATTATCACCACCAAAGCAGAAGTTCCATAGAGAGGAAGCTTGTCTGTCTTATTCCCATTACCTGACACAGAAAGTTTCAATAAATACCTGTTAAAAGAATCAGTAAATGAAGCTGTCTTTTCCTATAGCAGCTTTAATTCTGCCCAGGAAAGGCTGTGATCATAATAAAGGTCCCTCTCATGGGGTTTTGCTGCCCATGGGAGACTTAAAAAGGTGAAGAGTGCCCACCTTTTCAGAAATCCCTTTGGCTGGAGCTTTTGTGATACATCTAAGTCAAGTCAAAAGGCTGAGGCCAAGCTTAGAGCCCCCGGGCTTGTGTTTCCTACAGATCGGAGTCTGTGCTGTTGGCTCCCATCTCTATCCACCAGGCTGGGCTCAGTCACTGTCTCCCCTTCTATTCCTGCCCAGAGCTGTTTGATTATGTGATAGCACCAGTATTTTCTAAGAATAGGACCACTTGATAATTCTAAACTCTCTCTTTCAATTTTAGATGTGGTCTATTGAGATCGCTTCCCAGTGAGAAGGACAGAGTCCTGGTCACAAGTCAAGACTCAATTCTAGCCTGGCTGTGCCAATGACTCACCCCATGACCTTGGGTGAGGCCTGTCCTGCCTCTGGGCCCCAACCCCTGTAAAGGACATATGGCCTCTCAGCTCCCATCTTAGCCAGGCACATTCCATCCTGGCCAGGGTTCCTGTGGGGTAGGGAAAGGCCTTCCTGACCCCTGAAGAGAGGTCAGTGTGGTAAGCACTATAGACTGAATGTTTGTGTCCCCCCCAGTTCATATGCTGGAACCTAATGCCCAGTGTCATGGTGTTTGGAGGTGGCATTTTTGGAAGGTGATTAGGTCATAAGGATGGAGCCCTCATGAATAGAATCTGTGCCCTTATGAAAGAGACCTCAGCGATCTCTCCCTTTCTTTCTACCATATGAGGTGACAGCAAAGCAAGCCCTCACCAAACACCAAGTCTGCCAGCACCTTGATCTTGGACTTCGCAGCCTCCAAAACTATGAGAAATAAATTACTATTGTTTACAAGCCATTCAGCCTCTGGTATTCTGTTGTAGCAGCCTAAAAGGACTACGATGGTAAGGCTTCTTAGGCCCAGAAGCCTACCTTAGAATCCTTAGGCCTAATGTTGCCCTGGAGAACAGGCCCTCATATCAGGCGGTATATGGTACAAAGACTCACCCACCCTGAAGGAGTGACTCCTCGGGGACATAGCGCTGGGGAAAGCAGACACCTCAGAGCTATGAGACTTCCAGTGAGCCACTTCAGTATCCTGGGCCTCAGTTTCCTCATCTGTAACTAAGGATAACAACAATAGTAACTGATGGGATTAAACAAAATAATGGTGCAAGAATACAGTGCCTGGCACATGGTAAATTCTCAATAAACAGCAGCTGTTAGTAAGATGATGATGACAGTGATAGAGGAGAAGTTGAGGAAGAATTCATATAGAAAAAAGGCTGTGGGAGGAATGATCTCTGCCTGTGCTGTAGATAGGTGAAAGTGTGCGTGTAGGGGCGTTAGTTTGCACACGATGGATGGAGAAGAGCTCCATTCTTGCAACAGCAATGTGCCTTCCCAAGGAAGCATTTTAATGTCAGATATTGCTAGGGTTCAGTAACGTGGAGAAATTATAGAAATCACATATATGCTGGTTTCCCAGGTAATCTGGGCTCTTACAAGTAAGGATGTGATGGGCATTTAAGAGGCTGGTAAGGAATTTCCAGAAGCCACAATTAAGTGAGCCATTTAAAATGATGCCTGTGAAGACTGTAGCAATGAGAGGCAAGGCTTAGGAATTAAGGGGGAAGGTGGAATGCGAAATTGTGTCCTGATTACAGCCGTTTAGAAAAATGTCTATGGGCTCTGGAAGGAAAAATTAAAAACAGCTGATTTGCTTGAGTGATGGTATTAGGAGTGATTAAAGCAACATTTCTGTTATGGCTGTTACACTGTAGTTTGTGGTATTTTTAAGTAAAAAATTTAGAGCGAGAATTGCACTGGTGTTTCCCTCAGGGGTCCCTGGCTTTGTGCCTGCCCCTCATTCTCTCCCTTTCTTTCTCTCTCTCTCTCCCTCCTCACTCTCTCATACTCAGCCTCTCCCCTTTGCTATCACTGAAAATGGCTCCAGCCCCATAGGACCCACTGAAGAGGGATCTTTGCAAAATTACAGCAGCTAAAAAATATAGCAAATCAATTAGTCAATTAAAAAAATATCGCTAGGCATATCAAGGTTTTCAACAAAATGGGAAGTTTAAAGAGACATAAGGGCAAAGGGAGAGTTGGGAAGAGGGAGCCAGACCACAAAAACGCATGCCTGCAAGGAGCCTTGTGAATCAGGAAACCCTGGGTCCTCGGGTAGAGAGGCCTACAGGGCCCGGCCAGCCTCAGCCAGGAGACACTTCTCCAGGCAGTCCTCTCCAAAGAGGAGCAGATGTTGTATAGGGAGCAAAGTGGTCACTTAGGAATAGCAGGTCCCTGTGTTCTGGCCTAGCTGGGGATGACCCCTTTGTGGGTAGCCGGGCTGGAGAGATACATAGTCACTCATGTTTGAAACCATAGCAATAATGATCCCCATCATCGTCCTGACAGTCAGTGGTCTTAGAGAATGCCCTGGGATGCCAACCTTGTTCTCCCATCCCTGGGACCCAGCCAGGCCGTACCTCAGCTCAGCCATCATGGAGCTCAGGCTCTCCATTGCTTTGGCCTCTTCCAGGCAGAGTTCATAAACAGTAATTCACCTCCAGAAGAAACCAAGTCACCAGAGAAACAAGTAACTTGCCAGAGGTCCAAGGTCACGTCTTTGTAAATGAGAGTGACTCACACACTCACACTATGTTCCTGATGGTTTGCCATAACGAAAAAATGTGGAGGAGCAGTCAAGTGCCTGGAATGAGGAAGGGAATTTAAAATGCCGGCAAAATTCCCTCTGTGCTCCCACACCCACCTACGAACCTGCAGACAGCTGGTCAAGCTGCCCAGAAAGCACCAGCTGATGCTAATAGCATGAGGGGCTGTGGTCAGGTAGCATGGAACTTTCTGGTGAGTGGGCCAGCACACAGACAAACCCAGACAGCCTGACGCAGTGCTGTCTTCAACAGAACGAACATGAATGAGAAATGTTAGAAATGCAGAAGAGAAAGAGAAAAACAGATTCCTGATCCCTGGCTCCTCAATTAGCATGTCTGCACACAATTCAGAAGGAGAGAAATTTGATTTTGCACTTTTGTGCTGCTCTGGGCCTTCTGATACTGCCAGCGACAAGGGCAAAACCAAAATATACCAGTTCAGCAGAAGCCCTGCATTCCTCAGCTGAATGCTCTCTCTGCTGGTCATTTCTGGTTTTCAGCAACACACAGTCACCAGAGCACATCTTATAATAATATAAGAGGAATTTCAGGGCATCAAATCGCATCTTCCTAGAGCTTTGGCGTCACCCCACTCAGTGCACAAAGCTGTCAGCGGCAGACACACAGATGTTCTTTGCTGCCTTCTCTTCCTTTCCCTGCCCCACACCCATTTAGAAGTCTCTTCCTCCTGCAGGAACTGTCCCCTCCCAGCTCTTTTGCTCAGTTCTGGAGGGCAGAGACCTGCTCAGATTGTGGAGCCCACTCAGACCATCCAGTTGGTAGCTTTCAACCAGCTTCAGCTGAGGACTCCTTTCCACAAGCAATCTTAGCTAGATCCCAACATATAATCTGACAGAAGTGGAATAACACTGGTCAAAATGGGGGTAGGAGCTCAGAGCCCTCTAGCCAGGACCCAGTCTGCTACCTGCCTCTAAAAACACCTCTTCCTGCATGTGGCTTCTGCACTCTGACATGCTCAGTGATGCAAAGATAATACAGCAGGTCGGTGTCAGAGGCAGGACCAGGTTTCCTGACTGTGGCCAGAGGCTTCATCTGTCCCTTCCACCACCAGGGGAGGCCCCAAGGTAGTCCTCTCCCTTCCCTACACTACTCAGCTCCACTCCCCATTTTTATTGGTGTGAATCCAGTGGTTTCCAGGCCTGGATGGTTTTCTTCTTTCCTTCTCGTCCCACTGTGGCAGCTCCATGCAATGGATTGTGGAGGACCATCAAGGGACTGGGATCTATCAGGACTGTGCCGGGCCTGGGCTGTGCCGGGACTGGGCTGTGCAGGGGCAGACAGACACCTGCTGCCACAAAGGTTATGGAACATTCTCCAGGCATCAAACCATCCTGAGGAACCCACTGTCATTTTGTACCAGTGACAGCAAATATTGGGCTCATAAGGACCGTGGATTCCTGTGAAGAGCCACCTTCCTCCTCTGCAAATATGTCTTCAGCCACAGAAGGCTCCCGAGTCACAGGAGGGGTCATGCAGTTTAGGTGGAAGGACACTGAAGTCAGCATCAGGTGAGTCGACTCTGGTGCCAGCGTTGGGTGTCTCTGGGATGGGGGCTCCCTTCTATCGAGGGGGTCATAATCCCCTGCTCTCTTGCCACATCAGGGTACAGAAAGGGGTGTGAAAAGGCCCTGCCGAGTGTGCCAGTGAATAAAGACAATGGCATGTTTTATAGAGGTTGGCCCTGGAGACAGACAGACCTGAGTTCCAGTGTAAACACGGGCACTGTGGGACCTTGGGCAGCAGGTTCCTTCATCTCTACGAGCCTCATCTGCTTTGTAAGACCAGAGGACTCACGCTGAGTCATGGGGCAGCAGTGTAAGGTGTGTGTGTGTGTGTGTGTGTGTGTAGGTGTGTTCTACAAAGTGCTCAGCACAGGGCCTGGCACCCACTGCCAAATCCACATCCTCCTCTCACCAGGTCCAGCCGGCACTCCCACACCAACTGGGGCTTTCAGGCTTCCTTAAAAGCCCCTCAGCTGGCAAGGCAAACAGGAAATGCAGATCCCTCCAGTGGGTCCAGGCAGCTATTCCACCTCAGCCTTCCTGGATCCAAGAAATGAGGCCTGCCTGTAAGGCCAGAGGGACAGGTCTGGGTCAACTGAACCAACGACTATTGATCCAGCTGATCTGTGAGCCCCTTCAGAATTTGGTTCAAAGAAGGCCTTCCTGGATGGACTGCAGCCAAGCTCTGCCCTGGCCGGACAGAGCCTCAGCACTCCTGACTTCCAACTGAGTTGGGGCAGAAGCTGGTATACACTAAGCCCTCACTTAATGTCATCAATAAGTTCTGCGACTTTGAGCTAAATGTCTTATAACAACTAATTTTACCATAGGTTATTGATATGAACAAGAGCTAAGTTCCTATGGCATCTTATCAACAATATAAGAAAACAAGGTTGAACAAAGGACGTTATTCGGGGACCTGCCGTATATCTCTGCCATGTAAGGGTTAGGGGTGACAGGAGCAAGTGCCATCCACAGAGGCTCTGGCGCCCGCCCCCTGCCTGCCGCATTCCTGAGCAGGTCCAGGCATTCCCCTGAGCTCAGTGCTCTCAGCGCTGCCCCCTCCCTCTTAAGCAGCAACATGAGCACCTTCCCTCCCTGCCCCCGCTGCTCCTTTGAAGGTGCATCCCCAGGGGGAATGGGGGAGCAGCCTCTCTGGTTCCCCCATTGCCTCTCCCCATCCCTTCCCTTGGGCTCCATGGGGAGGGATGGAAGCCAGGTTTCCATTCTTCCTGCTTCTCCTGCATACCTGCTCAGAAACGCCTCCTTCCCATCACATGCACACAGATTTCAGCCTACACCTCTAGGACAATAGGACATGCACACACTTGTTGCCTCTTTTAAGTCAATTTGACTGAATTTAACAATGAGACAGTGGGCCCTAAGAAAAGCCCACAGGGAAACATAAATCCTATATTTGTAAAATGAAAATATAGGCTATTTTGTTTAATTCCTATTTGCAAAGCTAGCTATTTTTTTAAATTAAATGGTGTATTTTGAGAAAATCATTTGCATGTAGTTGTAAGAAATAATACAGAGATACATTCTGTGTCCTTTACCCAGTTTCCCTCAATGATAAAGAACATCTTGTAAAATTAACATACAATATCACAACCAGGATGTCAAAGTTGATACAAGCCACCCATCATCATCAGATCTCCCTGGTCCCACTTGTACTCATGTGTTTAGTTTAATGTAGTTTCATCACGCGTGTAGGTTCCTGTATGCGCCTGCACAGTCAAGATACGGAGCAGGTCCAAAGCCACTGGATCCCTCTTGTTGCCCAGTTATACGCATCCGCTTCCCTCCCACCCCTCACCCTTGGCAACTACGAACCTATTATTTCTAACATTTTACTATTGCAAAAACGTTATCTAAGTAGAATCATACGGCATGTAACCTTTTGGGATTGGCTTTTTTTCACATGGAGGGTCATTCAAGTTGCTGCATCAATAAATTGTCATTTCTTTTTTGCTGCCTTGAGAAGAAGAAAGGTAGTGAGTGAGCTCCCTGACACTTGTAGTATCGAAGCAGGTACTTGTGACATGCAGCTTCTGCTTGGGGATCCGCGACAGGGCATGATTTCTTGACAAGAGAGATACGTGCCCAACAGGATAAAAATGGGTTTGGGGGAAGCAAAAAAGTCCTAGCTGTTAGGATGGCTGTGCCCTCCAAAGGGCCATAGTACATAAACAGGTATGTGGTGTATCTGAGGTATCAAAATTTCATAGGAGGAGGCAGTTTAGGGGGGAAAAATGTCTGAACAGGCTGAGACACACTGATGCTGAGGGAGTACTATGCTGGCAGGAGCATGGGATAGATGGTCTCGAAGACCATTCTTTCTAGTCCAGAGCTTTCTACAACCCAAATCCCGCGTTTGTAATTGAAGGTTTCAGACCATGGACTATCACTTATTAACTCTGTGTATAGATAGACTCGGGGGCCACCTTTCTACCACAACATCAGGAAAGACTGTGTTGGACAAGGGCCCTCATACAGATGCCTGAAACCTCTTGAGGCAAAACCAATCATCTACCTTGAGGGGCTTACTTAATGCAAATCCTCTGACCAAGTAGCAGACTCATTCACATGGAGGTGTAAAGAAATGATAACCATAAGATCAGATAATGGGCCCTCTGGGGAATTTTATCTACCTTCTGTGGCAGCACAGAAGATTCTGGGGGAACTTAGGTCAGTAACAAGCTCACCTTCTTCTTGAAACCCAGTTGAGTGCCTATCTACTGGCTCATGTAAAGATGCCCATCTGAAGCCCAGCTGCCAAGCTGATACACCAACCATGTGCATGGCGGAGGGGGCTGTAGGGGTGAGCAGCTTTCACCCAGTGACTGTGCAAGGCCTGCTTCTCTCCCTGATGAGGATCCTGACAGATGTCTTGGAGCTGGAGACCAGAAAGCAATCTGCATATGGAGGAAAGGCGGAATATTCAGTCAAAATTCTTATAACTGGTGAGAATTCTTTTTCAAGGTGGAAACACCACCGGGCAATAAGGGGTCCAAGCTACAAACACTGCCAAGCCTTGGAACGCTCTTGGGAACTGTGTTTGGAATTAAGATAAATCTCTGAGGATGGCTCCATCATGGTTAGCATGTCTTCTTTACACGCAGAAGGTCCTGGATTCACGCCCCAGGTGGAGCCACGGACCACACCAGGGGTGTGCCTGGCCCCCAGGTGCAGGCTACAAGCATGTGGGAGGAGACACCCCATCTTCAGAGATCCAGTTCTTAAGGGGAAACAGCAACATCCATAGGTCAAGGATGGAAGTGGGGGTGGGGTAGGAATTAAAGAAAGGAAAAAAAGGTAAATCTCGATAGCAATCTACTTTTTACACGCAAAAGCCAGGAAATACAAACGGGAAGCTCACTGTCCAGGGGAACGGGACGGTGTCATGGCAAGGGCACAGGAACCAGATTTTAGCCCCAGGAAGCCATGCCCTGGTCAGGTTGGGCCTTCAGACTTTGTGATCCACAGCTATGGATTTAATGAGACACACCTCCTAATTTCAGGTTCAAGTGGTTCCAAGAGAGAAAAGGGTGTGTTATCCAAGTTGAAAGTTTTCTTTCTGGAGGCATTAGCACAGAACAGATGGATTAGTAATTTAAGAAATTTGTTTTTTCCTACAAGTGCACATTTATGCCAGCACTCCCAGGGTCAAATCTCTCATCCATTTTCTGGGGCTTTGGGGAAAGTCCTGAGAGGTAAAGTCACCTCTGGCCAATCACAGCCTCCCAATGCCCTCCTGGTACACAGCCCACTATGTAGCTACAAGTGTCTGTCATGGACCATGAGGGGATGATGGCTCAGGCCATGCTTGGGGGAGGGGAGAGTTTGGAAAGGCCACCAAAGTCAGTGGAAGACACCCCAAGGCACACCTACCACCTCACTGGGCTCTCAGAAAGAGCTGTGTCACCCTGGCAGGGGTGGGGGCCACTGGGTCAAACTTCAGGAACCTGAACACAAACCTAACTGTCTTTGCCCCTACCACAGTGACTCACATTGCTCACGCAGAGACAATCAGCAAAGTGCCCATTTCGGTTGGGAACCCCAGCCTAGAAGAGGAAGCACTGCAAACATTGGATCTGAGGCCACATTTTATTGATTGCACCTCTGCCATTTCTTCCAGATGTGGCCCATCTGCTCAGCTCCACTGTCTCTGCCCCAGTTCAGCCCTCACCTCCTTACATCTGCTTTATTAAAAGAGCCTCTTTGGAGCCGCCAGGCCCCTTGTCTCTTGCCTGTCCAATTGAGCCCCCAGGATGCCACCTCTTACCCTTCTGAACCATGGGTCAGATTTTTCACTCCCCTTCAGTGGCTCCCTTTGCCTATAGGGTAAAGCTCAGACTCACAGCTGGCCCTATAGCATCCTCTCTCCAGTATTACCACCCCATACACCACAGGCATGAGCACCGAGAAGCATATTGTCTGCACGTCACCTTTGCACAGATCCTTTTACTGCATTGTACAGTGCCATGGGAATCCTGTCCTTCCTTCAAGCCATGCTGCCTCCCCTAATTAACCCTAAGAGGTAGTTTAAAAGGGCTCTTCCACTCAGCACTGGGGACCTTGAGCAATTACATGGCCACTTTGTGTTTCCTTTGCTTCATCTGTAAAACGGGGATAATAACAGGGCCTTCCTATCTCTGAAGGTTGGGGTAGAGATCAAATGATTTAACGCAAGTAAAAAGTGCCTGGTGTAGAGGTGCTCAGATTGCTATTACTAGTGTTATTACCTTTGTCCAGGTGTTTTTGCAGCCAGGACACCTAAACCAAAGTGCAGGGGAGTGTGATGCCCCAACCCCACTGTGGTTGGCTTCCACTGCAAGCCAGAGGTGGCAGGTGGACTTTCAGTCTGAGGACAAGCAGACACAACTGCAGGAAAGTAGTGGATGATGGGCTGCCACCGTAGGGAATGTCAGAGAGACATCCGCCCTCCTGCTCCTTCCAGACCACGTGCTCCCTCCTTTCCTAAGGTCTGGTTCAGGGCCGGAGGAATCTGTAGAACGGCAAAGCCCTCATCTGTTTCGATCGTTTGCGGTGACCCCCAAGGGAGGCATGGCACATTCCTGAGGTCTGTGTCTGTGCTCAGATCCTCCTTTCCCCACGATCACACACTCTGCCTGTCCGTCTTGCCATGGGATCCTCTGAGCTCCTCTGCAAACGCACTTCTCTGCACATGGCCACACCAAACTGGCTCCAGGTAGATGGCTAGAACCTAGTGTCGTCAGGAAGGGGGCACCTGGGACAAATGATTTCAACTTAAACTTCTCAACCAGAAACCATTCTTAATAAGCCTTATCCACAGTCCTGCTGGGGCCTACTTCCTTTAACCTAGTCCTGGAGAGGGATGAGAGGCAGGGGAATGAGCAGCAGGTGTTCACATCTCTTGAAAGAGTTCCAGGCCTGGTTTCCCACTACCAGCCTCTGAAACTCCAAGGAGGGGCCCTGTGGACAGAGGCTGTGGCAGCTTTCCAGGACGAAGACTCGGGTGGGCTGTGCATGTTGCCTCGATGTTCCCCACTCCCTGCCAAAAGATCAGGAAGGTCGTTCCACAAAGAAACTTGTTTTAGAATTTGCAATCAGACCCCATAGCCATAACAAGGGGAACCACACAAATCTCCTGGCAACAGAGCATCAATAAGTCTACAGTCACTTGGAGATGGGAGGTCAGAAGCCTAGTGATGAAATTTAATTCTGATGCTTAAGAACTAATCTAGAGCAAGTCTGGACCTATTCAAACTTTAGTTTCCTCACTAAGGGAATGGGGCAAAATGAGGATAATGTCCAATGACCTGTCTCCCTCAGGGGCCTCTACATTTATTCTTCCATTCAGCTAATTAAACTGTGGTCAAATGCCAGAGCTGAGCTGGGGCTATCAGGAGAACCCCAGTACCCCCAGGAACTCACAGCCTAGCCACTCTGCCAACCACAGAAATTCATGTCTGTGAAAAAGCTTTGTAAAAGTGTAAAATGCCAAACCACTGGTATCATTAACACAAAATGTCTTGCATTAAAAGTAATTATCTGCTGAAGAAGGCAAAATATATAGTAAGTTAGTGCTTCTCGTACTTTAACGTGCACCTGGGGATCTCATTAAATGAAGATTCTGGTTCAGAAGGTCTGAGATGGGCCTGAGTGTCTGCATTTCTAACAAGCTCTCAAGTAGATGCGGCTGCTACAGGTCTGGTGGTCACATTTTGACTGACAAGGTATTAGGTTAATATTGAACAATTACTGTTCATTAAACCCAAAATATAATTTCATTTATCAGCAGGATTTGTTGGGAGGGGAACACAGGTTGGTTCAGTTCTGATAGGGGTGTCTGACACTGGCCAAGTTCCAGGATGAGGGGCCTCTCTGAATGGTGGTCACTGGGGATGGTCCATGCATCTATAGGGCGAAGTGAGATGCAGGGGCATTCAAGGAGACAGGTGAGCACATTTCATGGGCTCCATGGTGGTGTCCAGAATGCTTTGCAAAAAGGCAGGTTGCCCAAGTTGTGAGGAGCTAAGGCTAGAGCACAGATCCTGGGTAGCATCTTCTAGGGTAGGAAATCACTCCATTTCCTACAAGTGTTCACGGGGAGGAAGCTGGTCTTTTGTGGGTCTCAGTTCATACTGTTTGAATTCAGGAATAACCCAGCTTAAGACAGGAAATATCCTCAGGACAAAGCATCAATTCGTGGAGTCTGAGGCATGGAATGCTGTCACACTTGAGGAGAAATGGGGTGGGAGCTGCCCTTCCCTTCGTGCCCTCCCTCCTCTCTCATCTTTGCTTCTCTCTATGTTCATCAAAGTGTCTACTGACAGGCTGCAGAAGGGGCCTGGGGAGGTCAACAGAAAAAGAGGGCAAGTAAGTACTGGGTAATAAATTTGACCTTGACAGAAGTAGCCCACTCAGACACATAGGTTTTATATTAAAAATGGAGTTGGGGCACCTGGAAAATTCTGTTCTTCACTTGATGAACTCTTTGCTCTGAAAATAAAGCCTATAAACTTGTTCAACAGCTGGAATTTTCCCTCTGAAGAGAGTACCTCATCTGGCAGTTGACTTAAGCAGTTATTTGCAGCCTATAATTTTCACAAAAACAGTAGGGTGTGCCTGGCGGGAGACGTTTTCTACAATCCTGTGGAAAGAAAACAATAAGAAAAGTTTAGAGCGAAGGACATTCTGATTCCATCAGAAAATCATCAACAACTCAGGGTCCAGGCCAACAAAGACGTGGAAAGTTATCTAGTAGACTTGTGAGGGGTTGAAAACGCTGTGCCTCGGGGATGGGGGGTGATGAAGAAGGCAGCCTGCAGAATCCCAGAGTGGGAGAGGGTGGGAGGGTATGCTACAGACAGGAAGGTCAGTGAGAAGGTGACTACAACTATCCAGGTGAGAGAGCTTGAGGTCCACACAGGTGGTAGCAGCAGAAGTTAGAAAGAGATCCAGGTGGAAATCTGCATAAGGAGAACCAACAGGGATTGACACTGAGTAGTAAGCTCTACAAAGGTGAGGAGTGTCCAGGAAATGCCGATGGTCTTGAGGTACTAACCCCAGGTAACTGAAGAAGATAGCCCAAGCAATGAGGAGAAGGGTGAAAGGATGGACAGATTTTTACATGCTAGGAAGAGTTTGTAGGGTCATGACAATTTAAAAGTAGGCTTCTATATTTCATGTCTAAGCAGGTCCTATATGTTCCTGGGGTTACAGGCAGGGAGAGAGTCGAAGTGAATGAAGAGGACGGAAGACAGAAAGGAGATGGTGGGGACTCTGCTTCTTAGGGACACTCTTTCTAGTAGTCCTTAGCACTGAAGCCTTCCTTCCCACCAGTGACATGAAAGTAACAGATCGCACAGCATTCCTGAGGACCCAGCATAGTTAATTCACACCCACACGAGGCCAAAAGTCTCTTATAAGGCAGACCCTGGACAGGCTGCAATTCTCCCAAAGGCTGGGGACACTAATATAATCCTCAGAGAACTGAATGTCGGCAACTCCACAGAAGCCTCGTCTCTGCCATCTCAGCTCCCCCGGGAGTGAGGAGTAGGAGAGGACACAGGACAATGAAAAGACCTTTGCTCTTTCTTCTAAACTAGCTAACCTGCCTGCTATAGCTTGAGAGAAACATCCAGCTTGTTTCACATGATGGGTTAGTAGGAAAGAATGGTATTTCTTTGTATAGAAAAGACCACTTTGAGGAAGAAATGAAATGTTGGAAACTTGCCATTATGGAAACTGTCTACCCTGCTCACCTCTATAAATGAGGCTGGCTTCTCAGCGAGCTCCTGACCTCCTGGATGAAGGATCACTTTAGAAAAGCCATTTAGGCAGCATCCCCCCACAGCAATAGCTGAAACTTAGCTCCCATTGGTTAAGCTTCTTTTCTCTGCCAGACCCTGTCCTAGGCAAGTGGCATGTTATATCTAATTCTCACAACAAACTGAAATGTATTCATGAATATGCCCACTTTACAGAGGAGCAAACTGAGCACCAGAGAGATTGGCTAACCTGCTCAAGGCCACACATTTCTACAAGGCAGTACTGGGATTTGATCCCAGACTGTCTGGCTCCAAGACCCCACTTGTTTCATGACATAAGCCCGCCTTTCTCAGTGATCAAAACAAAACAAAACCAGAACCAGCGAAGGAGACAGTGGTGGCTTCAGAGGCCACATACCCTTTCATGCGGCCCATGGCAAATGGTAAATATTAGCCTGTTGGAGCCATCTCTGCTCTTTGATAATCATTTCTGCTCTGGGTTCCCAATGACAGTAATTTGAGGCTACAATTTTCATTTCCTGCATTAGCTAGGAGGACACACAAATAGCAAAACTATGCAAAAACCAGCTGCCCCTTGAAGCAGGAGGTAGCAATTATATCAGACTCTGCTCACAGCCCTGTGCCTTCACTAGTTCCAGCTGAGGCCTTGATAATACACTTGAGACCTCACAGTGAAGAGGGACTTAGTGGTGCTTCACTGGACCCAACTCGTACTGGCGTATACTAGCCAACTGTGCACATCTCTTCCCAAGTCTATGTTCAATGTCATCACATTGTGGGCTTTAAATTGGCCACGGTGGGAGTATTTACACCACAGGATGTGGTGTAAATGCTTCAAATCAAGGCTTTCCCTGACCCCCAGAGACCCAGTTGATAGTGTTCTTGAGAAAAGCGTGTGTTGTGGAAGGGAGCAGATGTGCATTTGAGGGATGGTGGGAACCAACAGTAAAACAAGAGCGGCCAGCACGAACCAAGCACTTATAATGTGCCTGGCACTGTGCTGAGCCCTCAACACATTGTTTTATATAACTGACTCATGGGAACTGTGCAATGTAGGTGTTATTATTACCTCCATTTCAAGAGGAGAAAACTAAAGTTCAGAAAGGTTAAGTTATATAGTCAGTAAGCCAAAGGTCAATTCCGAATTTCCAACCTCAATAACCCTGCCCCGGAACTACTACACTGGACCTATCAGCATAGTGGTGCCTCTGGAACATGGTCCGGCCCCCTGCCCCAAAAGCGCTTAGGCTGACTTATGATGTGGATTCCTGGGCCCAGTCCCTTTTGTACTGAGTTAGAACCTTTGGGGTGAGGCCCAGGACTCTGGATTTGTATGAAGTTCTCTGGTGAGTCTTCTGCTCAATAAGGTGGCAGACAAAGATCTGGGGTTAAAAAACCAGCCTCCAGCTGCACATCCCATTAAATTTAGTGGGTGACCTGGTCAGAGTTGGTCTCGAACTTGGATAAGGTTGCAGGAATTGGCCCGAGAGCCCGTGGCTGGGGAGCCCAGACTGATTCTAGCTCCTTCCCCAGAAGCAGGCAGGTCCTCAGGCTCGGCAAGCTCAGCAGGAAGCAGAGCAAGGGCATTGCTGGCAGTGGGTGTGGACCCAGCGTGGGGCACCTGCAGAAGCTGCGAGGATTTTTACTTTATTGTCCTGAAAAGATTTGGATAAGATCTCAATTTTACAATTTTTACCATGTAAAGCCTAATCTGCTTTGTATTACATTTTCTTCTCAAATAGAATTTTTTGTAACAATAAAACTATCTTGGAAGGACAGTCACGCAACCTAAATGAAGACACTATCCAATGAAATGGCATTTTACCGACTTTAAACAAATGTCATGTTCTAGAAGGAAAGGGAAGGGGGGCTGGTGCATGGACCCATTCGGCTATGGCTGTGACCAGGGCCAGCCTAGTTCTCAAAAGCGAGGCTTGCCCCACCCCACTGCATTGGGGTCCACAGCCTGCTTGCTCTCTCATTTATTCATTCAAATTCATATTCCCTCTCCCCTGCAACCCCCCTTCTCCTTCTATCCCTCACTCAAATGTTTTTCCACCAGAAGTCATTAAAAATGATCCTGGAGACACGTGGGCTCTCCCCAAACCAGCCCCAGCTCACAGTAAATATCCCTGCCCTTGCCCTTGCCGCAGTCCCCATGAGTGACCGCCATAAGCGGAGAGAAAGCAGGGTGGACTCTAAACCATCTGAGTCC
Organism: Macroglossus sobrinus; assembly: GCA_004027375.1. Classification (NCBI taxonomy): domain Eukaryota; kingdom Metazoa; phylum Chordata; class Mammalia; order Chiroptera; family Pteropodidae; genus Macroglossus; species Macroglossus sobrinus. The sequence continues at coordinate 388,563 of PVKZ01001072.1, read as the reverse complement.
CAGAGCTGTCCCGGGATGGCTTGCCATCTCTGCCTGGCTGAGGCAGGACTGATACTCCACCGTTAAAACATAGAGTTTTGATGAGAGCACCACTCCAGTGAGGGTGCGCATCTTGGTCATTGATGCCCTGACGGGAATACATTTAGCAGATTCCGCACTGAGAGCCAGTTCTGACTGGGGAGGAGAGAGCTCATGAGGACTGGAGACACGTGGAGGAGGGAGAGAAGAAAAGCACTTGCCAAGAAGTATTTCTAAGCTCTCTACACAACAGAAGGTCCCATGAATTTGTTTCAGAATAACCCTGGGGTAGGGGAGGGATGAAGAATAGATGGAATGAGACTGAGCAGGGGTTGCCCATTGTCAAAGCTAGGGGATGAGGATGTGGGGATGGACGATTGTACTATTCTCTCTACTTTTGCAGATGTTTGAAAGATTCTAAAATTTTAAAAAGTTAAAAAACATCAAAGGGGCCCATGGATAGAATTTATACTCCTGTCCCCAGTCCCTGCTGCTGGGGAGGCTGGAGGATCCCTGACCAGTGGCATAGAGCTAAGAGAGAAAGGACGTCCCATCCTGAGTCCCAACTGCCCAGAACCCACCCGCATTCCTTACACTCAGCCCCAAGCGCTGAGGCCTCAACTGCGTGCACCCATCCATCCATCACTCAGCACATACTTACTGTCCTACCACAAAGCCTGTTCTGTGCCAGGAACCAGACCCAGCAATCAATAAGACAGACACAGTCCCTGTCCTTGTGAGCTCACAGACTAGCTGGGGAGAAACAGACAATAAACATGTGAACAAACATTTGCAATCGTTTCAGGCTGACAAGGGCTATAAGACAGGAAAACAGGATGATAATACAGAGAGGACTGGAAAGGCTGCTTTGGCTAAGGGGGACATGAAGGCCTCCCTGAAGAGGCAACACTGGAGCAACGACTCGAGTGAAGGGAAGCAGGGAACCACGAGGGCATCTTGGGGAAGTGTTCCAGGCAGAGGGAACAGCAAGTGCAGAGGCCGAGGCAGAAATGGGCCTGGGAGTAGATGAGAACTGCAGCGAGAGTGGCTGAGTGCAGCAAGCAGGAGAAAGGCTCAGGAACTGAGTCCCCGGAGGCGGGCTGGGTGGGAAGATCACACAGGGCCTTGCAGGCCTCACAGGAAGCCTGGGTTTTACTCTGAGTGGAGAGAGAGGAATGCCACAAACACTCCAGTTTGCAAGGAGGAAAAGAAACATCGGGGAGTAAGAGTGGTGGCTGCGGGATCAGATCAGAGGTCGCTGCAGTTTCTGAGGCAGGAGGAGGGGACAGCTTGGACTAGTGTGGTGGCAGGAGGCTGTCAGATTTGGGATGCTTCTGGAGACAGAGGACTTACTGACGAGTTAGGTAGAAGAAGAAAAGAACCAAGGACAACTCCTGGGTTGGGGGTTGGAGTAAGTGGGTGAAAGGAGATGCTGAGCTCTGAGAAGGGAACACCTAAGCGAGGAAGCATGGAGGGAAAGCAGAAGTCTGATGTTTGGAGAGAAAGACGGCCAGAAAGTGAGCAACAGGGGCAAGAAATAATGCCAGTGAGAGAAGTACGCAGGAACCAAGCCCCACAGGGCTTCTGTGTTGCAGAGCTGGCCAATCAGGTGCAGTCAGCGTCCCCCCACCTCCCGTGTCAGTAGAGACCTGTCACCTCCCCTTCTCAGTAGACCCTAGGCTGTGGGCTCAGAGTCTCTAAACACAGGGCCATGGCTGACAGGACATGAATAAAGGACCCTGGGAGCCTTCTGGCCTGACTCTGACCTAACTGCTCCAAGGACATGCTGGCTCCTGCCCTCACTGCTTAACCCTAGCCCGCTCTCTGCACACCCATACCCACACCCTCCCATGTTTTCCACATGGTCTTTATGCTTCCTCCACCTGGTATATCTGTCTGAAAAGTAGACTCCATCTCACATCTTACTGCTCCCATGAACCTTCCCTGATCATTGAAGCCAAAAGGACTGCAGTCCTCGCCTGCCACTGCCCTGCAGGGGTCTGGGGAGGTGAGACATGGCCACACATCAGCAGCTTGAGGGAAGGGACTGAGCCTCTTAGACCTCTCGTCCTCCTGTGCAACTCCTCCTCCTTTAAGCCTTGCCCCAGTGTCACCTTCCAGATGTCCAGGCAGCTCTAGGGTGCTTTCCCCAGTGCTCCCACTGCATCCAGCACTTGCTTCCCCCCAAATCCCAGTCTTGCTGCCCTGGGATTTCTGTGCTTGTCCATCTCCTTACAAACCAAGAGCCTCTCAACATCGAAGAGCAATGCCCTGATGCTACCCTGATAAATCCTAAATGTTTATTATGTGTTGGGCCCTGTGCTAAGAGCCCTTTATGCTCCCATTAATCTTTAGAGATGGGTAATATTGCTAACCCAGCTTACAGATGGGGCAACTGAGACGAGGAGAATGTCAGCATCTTCTCCAGCCTCACGAACTAGTGAGTAGCAGAACTTGGATTTGCATCAAAGTTTGTCTGCGTACAGAGGCCCTGCTCTTGTTCTGTTATACCTCCCACCCCAACCCCAGAGGAGAAGACCTGACTCGCTTTTGGACCCCAGTGCTTGGCACAAGTCACCAAGAGTCCAAGAGGCCCATGACACAAATCTCCCTCCTTGCTGCCCAGCCCAGAGCCAGGCCCTGTCCTAGGGAAGCAGGTGGCAGAAAGGCTGTATTTACACAGGTGCCAGGTGTAAAGGCAAGGTGCAGGGTGAGGGGTACAGTAGGGCTGGCCTTGCTCACAGGTAGGGTCCCTCTTTGAAAAGAAATGGCTGGACTGGTGTCCAGATGGGCAGTCCAGAAGAGCCAGCTGAATTCAAAGGAAGCAGTTGCAGGGCAAGTGATTCCTGAGAATGAAGGTGGAGCACGGCCACACAAACCCGTCTGTGCACCTGCCAGGCTGGCTCAGCAGCCTCTGCCACCCTGTCAGTATAGCCAGGATGTGAGACTTTATGTGGGGACCACCCACACATCAGGAGCTGCTGACATCCTGATGCCCTGGGAAGGCCTGGTCCCATCTCACAGGAACGAAGGCCCCATCCTTGTGCTGTAGGCAAACTTTCTTCTGAGTAGATGGGCTCAGAGAGGCTAAGTAAGTAAGTTGCTCAAACTCACAGAGTTTGTAGGAGCCAGAGCCCAAATACTCATAGTTTGTAGGAGCCCCCAGCGCACCTTATGTCTAGGCAGTTTGTCTTGTCACCTGTCCTTCCAATCACTAAATGTTAATGCAGTCTTGCATGGATTAGGATGTGCTGGGTATACACCCCTTGCTTTTCATCACTATCATCATCATCATCATCACATTGTCTTTAAAGTTAATAGGTGTGGGATATCTATCGTGTGCTAACACCCTGTGTATGTTACCTTACAGAATCCTCACTAAGATGCGTGAGATAAACATTAATGTGCCCACTTTACCGATGAAAAGATCGAAGCTCTGAGAAGCTTCACAATATGCCCAAGGTCCCCATGCTAGGTGGCACAGCCAGACCTCTCAGAGGGCAACAGAGGCAGCAACATGGAGACTGTCACAAAGGCAGCTGCTCACCTGCAGTGGCTGCTGCTCTCTGTCAGGTCTCAAAAATGCAGGTCCCAACACTGGGTGTGGGAACTCTGAATCAGGGCGTCCAGGCTGAGGGCCTAAGCATGGTGGGAAGGCAAGACCACTGTCATGTCAACAGGAAGGGATTCTAGAGCCTGGCCGCTGGCAGTCTGGGCCCAAGAGACACTGGCCAGTCCCTCCCAGGCCCAACACACGATGGCAACACCGGTGGGTTTGCATCAGCAACCCGGACCACACACTGCCGTCTACCTGACACCAGGGAACTACCGAGATACTTAGAAACTACCAGAAAACTCGTTAAGAGCATAGCTTTGCCATCAACCAGGGCTGGCTTTAAATCTTGGCTCTGCCATTTATTAGCCATTTAATGCTGGGCAAGTTATTTAACCTCTCTGTCCCTCAGTTTTCTCATCTATAACATGGGGATAATAATAATGATAATACCTGAAAGGGTTAATAGAGAGAGTAAATGAAATAGTGTACATAAAGCTCTTAACATACTACCTGGAACACAGTAAATATTGAACAAAGAAACAACAACAACAAAAAATAGCTAATTTTGATCTAACTTGGCCCTTATTTATACCCCTAAAGTAACTGGCTAAATAGCACTGGCGTGGACATCCCTGTACTGAGTCTGAATTTAGCCAAATGACTATATATCTGTGGGCCTGTGTTTCCTTCTTTAAAATGAAGATAAAACATCCTGCTCAATATTTGACAAAAAGTTCTATAGTGCTGCTCTGGGAGGACCTTTGGAAAGCCCGAAGCCTATGGACAGTCAGTTGGATGTTGCCTGGCACATGAGAGCTAATCCAGAATCTATCTGCTCTAGCTCAGGGCAGGCCTGGGGTTGGGGATCTGATGTCCCTGAGAGGCTGAGCTGGTTAAAGAAAAAACAGGCTGTGTTTCACCTGATATGCCACCAACATACACATTCAGAGGATGAGCTCCACAGCAAACCCCCACAGCAAGGATATTTCCTACTGGACGTCTGCTGCTCATGTCTACAGTGGGGGCTGGTCTCCTCTGAGCCTCCATAAGCTGGAGCAGCACACAAACCTCAGCCTTTTTCCTGACTTCATGTCAGGTCCAAAATGGATGTGACAGCTGGAACAGTCACTGAACAGTTCAAACTGACACACGTATTTGTCACATCTCAGGATGGAAATCTTCGCAAGAGCATGAGGCTGCTACACACACCACACACTGAGTTTGGCATTATGTACCAATCACTGGAAGGGCACTCATGGATGCTGGAGATTCTGCAGCTGTTTCCCTCCACATCTGGGGGCCTGGCACACAGAGAAAGGATGCTCATGGGCGTGGCAGTGGGGATCTAGGAGGCACCCAGACAAGGGTGCAGACGCTCATTCATCAGCTCTGTTCTGGGTGCTCTCTTGGGCCAGATACTGTACTGGGTACTGGGAACATGTACTGTCTATGACCATTTCATCCTTGTGGAGCTTGTGGTTTGGAAGAGACTGCCCTCCTTTGAGTCACAGTGTGGCATCAGCGTCTCAAAGCAGGATGTTCAGAGTGCTTAGGGAGAGGAAAACGATGGGACACAGTAAGTCAGAGAGTCAGGGGTAGCTTCCTGGAGGAAGGGACATTTCTGCCGAGAAGTGAGCTAGGCAGGGATGAGAAGCGGGGAAGACCGTGGGCAGCACACTATCAGGTGCTTGCTTTTAAAATGCCACTCCTTGCAAAATAAGCAAGCTCCTGAATCAGCCATCTGTGGCCTTGATATCTGCAGCCACAAAGGGGGGAAATCTGCCACTTTTCATCTTTCGTCTATGAACAAAGGAGAGGCCTGACTGGGCTGCCTGGTGGAGTTATCTCTGAGATATTCTTGGTGAGAGACAGAGGCCAGCAGCAGCCTGTGTGTGCAGTGATTGATGTTCCCAGGTTCGCCTTTGGGGAAATTCCTCTGCAGAAGACGATGCCCAGTTCCCAGAGCCCTCCTGATCTCAGACTTCTTGTCTTTTCACATTTCAGATGAAACTGTGCAAGCCTGCGAGTCTGCCTCTGCTATTTTTGCCTGTGGGTCCGTGATACTAAATATTACCATCTTGTTCACTGCTTGCTGTGAATGGCATTTTCACAGACATTTCTACATAATAATTAAATTTCTTGAGGTATTTTTTTCCCGGGGCTGATGAGAGTGGCAAGGGGCTGTCACACATGATAAAAAGACTCAGGCAGGTTCAGTCAAGACGAAGGTATTTTCCTGAAGAGGGCCTTCCATGTGACTCAGTTTACAACTCTACATTCGCCGGGAAGGAGACCTGTTAGATGCTAACACCATTTCTCACAATGTGCCCCTCAGAGCCCCAGCTTCACACGATGCTAAAAGGTGTTATGTGAGAAAGGAGTCCCAAGGTCAAGTTTGTTTGGGAAATTCCTGGTTAAAAGATGTTGGAGAGGTTTCCTGACTTTGGGACGTCTCAGAACCTTTCATAGGAAGATGGGCATTGAAAATCTCCAGGAGGAGAAGAAAGTCTGGCATGGCCCAGACTCTGAGGCAGGTGAGCACTAGGGTGGTAGCTGGGGATGCGCTGAGAATGGGGAGAGCTGTGGGTCTCCAGGTGACTCTGCATACCACAGGGGGACGCCCAACCTTAGATCTGCAGGCAGGACAGGGCCCAGCAGAGCTGCCTGTCAATTTCAAGGCAGGAAAGCCAGCTCCCTAAGGCCCAGGCCCCAATGATTTATGAAGGCCACTATGTCTCAACCTGCACCAAACCCTGTCTTTAGAAGCTGGAAGCAGGGGCAGGCCTAGCCCCAGGGGCCTTGGAGTACGTGCTCAAGCGGCATCCACTGTGTTGCTGCTGGCAGGAGTGTCCCTTAGAGCCCCTCAGATGGGGAGCCCCGCTGAGGCCCAGGTGTTTGCCCGGAGCCCGAACTGTCTCTCTGACAGGGGCTCTGTGCTTTAACCTGCTTTTGGATCCAGGGCTTGTGAAGATGAAAGGGCACCTGCACCGTAGAGGGAAGCATTTCCAGCCAGGGCCCCCTCTGGAGCCAGGTGGAACCTTGGGAGACAACTGAAAATAAAACCTGAGCCCGAGCCCAGAGACCATCAGAGAGGAGCCCAGGGAGACCGGATGTCTACCCGCATGGACCTCTCCAGAATGTGGGCTCCAGCGTGGGGGTGGGGATGGGGGAGGGGCACCTCTCTTGTTTACTGCTTCTCCTCAGCCCCAGCACAAGTTGTTTAGCAAAAGTTCACTCAATATCTATCGAGCCTGGAATTCACATTTTCAGTCCAATACCATTTTCTAAGTGCTTGCAAGGCCATGTAATAAATGCTGATGGGGAGCCAGAAATAACAAAATAAGAACCAGGGAGACAATTAGAGTAGATGACGCTCGGGCCACAGAATTCAGATTCTGTTTCCATCACTTAATAGCTCTGCAAACCCTCAGATGAAAAGGATGGTCACTACGGGTCCTACTCTCTAGATGGCTGTGAGCCTTGCTGTGAGACCACTGATAGGCATTCTGCCTGCGGCAAGGCTGCACAGAGCACAGCGTTCAGTAAACGCTGGCTTTTGATGTTATTATTATTTTTTCTAACTGAGACATGAAATACATAAAATTTTTATATAATAAAATGCACACATTTTAAGTGTTCCATTTGACGAGTTTTGGCAACTGCATACACTTGTGTAACCATCATCTAAGATATAAATATTAAACATTTCCAGTCACACTGGAAAGTTCTTTCATGCCTCTTTCCATTCAAGCTCTGTCTCCCTGCTCCTAGAAGCAACCATCTTCTGATTTCCATGATTATAGATGAGCTCTGCTCATTCTAGCACTTCATATAAATGGAATCATATAGTATGTCCTCTGGCCCTATTCTGCATCTGGCTTTCTTGCTCAGCATGTTTTTGAGGTTCATCCATGTTGTTGTGGGTATTAGCAGTTTGGTATTTGTTATTGGTGCATAGTATTCCCTTGCATAAATATATCACTTATTAAAAATCTGTTGGTCTTTTGTTGAACATTTGGTTTGTTTCCAATTTGGGGCTATTATAAATAAGTCTGCTACAAACATTCTTGTACAAATCCCTGTATGAACATATGTTTTCATTTCTCTTGGGTAAATAATTAGGAGTGGAATCACTGAGTCATAAAATAAGTATATGTTTGTGAGAAGCTACTAAACTGTGTTTTAAAGTGGTTGCAACATTTTATGTTCCCACCAGTAATGTATGAGAGGTCTAGATGCTCCCTAGTTTCATTAGCATTTGGGTTTATCAGTCCTTTTTATTTTAGCCATTCTTATAGGTAGGAAAAAAGATCTCACTGTGGTTTTAATTTAAATATCCCAAATGACTAATGATGTTGGGCATCTTTTCATGTGCTTATTGGCCATTCATATATTTTTGTGAGGTCTCTGTTCTCATTTTTAAAATTGGCTTGTTTATCTTTTTATTTTGATCTGTAGAAGTCCTTTTTATATTTTGTATATGATTCTTTTATCAGATATACATGTTTCAAATATTTTCCCATCTGTAGATTATCCATTCATTTTCTTAACAGTGTATTTTGATGATGAAAAGCAAAAAGTTATACTTCTGACAACCAATTCATGATTTGTTCCTTTCATGGTTAGTGCTTTTTGTATCCTGTCTAAGAAATCTTTGCTCAACCCAAGGCTATGAAGATATTAGTATGTTTTTTTCCTAGAAGTTTTTTGATTCTAGGTTTTATATTTATGATTCATCTCATTATTATTTTTTGAAATTGAAGTAGTTGATCAGAGCCATAAACACCAAGTAAACACTCAGATTCTTTAGAAGATTAGATTTTACTTACGCCTCTGGCTGAAGAGATAATATTAGTTCTAAGAAAGGGCCTTTGTTAGATTCATGGCTTTGACCCACCCACAGAGTCACCATTGACTGACCACAGGCCACAAACGGTTGACTTAAGAATCACCAGCCAGAGAGAAAGCTATGGTAACCTTCTCCTGTCCAGCCGCGAGGCACTGAATTTCCAATTACTAACTCAGACAACCACACTGTGACCTTACAGTGGCCCTGGGAACCACAGCAAGTCCTAGCCCAGGGCCTTAGCATGACCACCAAGAGACCAGACGCAAGATACCAGGTGAGCCCCACACCACTTTGAGGTCCAGTTGTTTCTCAGAGTTCTCCCCACATTGACAACCCAGAAGGCGGCATGATTCAGGCAGCTCCGCATGGCTGGACATAGACAATCCTAAAGGTGGCAAGCTCTGCTTGCAGCAGATGTCAGAGCTCCCCACATGGCCTGGTGACTGCCTGGACAACTGGGGTGCAGGTCCAGAGGTACAATGATATGAGTACCTGAGTCAAGGGCAGTAGGAAGTAAAGAGAAGATGGGCTCCTCATACAGCAAAGAGAGGCCCTCAAAGGTTTTGATATTAGGAACAAACACCTGCAGCCCATCCTTTGAGAGCCTGCTCCTGGAAGCTTACCTGCTCCTCGGAGCTCACCTGGCAGCTAGGGCCTGCAAGATATATTCTTATTACTCCAGGAATGCACCAGGGAAGGCCATCTTTTGGGCCTTGGGAGAAGGCTAGTGGGGAGTTTTTTCTTGGATACCATTGCCACAATCTCAGTGCCCTGCTAGCTCTGCAGGCACACCTGCTATACATCTTGACTACCCTCTGATTATATCAGACCTGACATTCTTATCATAACACTGGAACATGGGATAAAAGGGTGAAGCTAGGACTCACAGAAGAGTAGGATCCAGCCTCTAGCAAAGGAGGCTTGCCAGTTGCCAATATTCCACTGGTCCAACATCTCCAGAGAGAGGAAAGGATGTATCAAGGTCACACAGTTAGTGGGTGAAGGCATAGGGATTTGAGTCTGGGCGGTCTGACTCCAGAGTCACGTCATCACTCAAGGAACCCAAAAGACCCACTGTTTCTGCCTCCTTGGTCTCCTGAGTGCCCAGGGCAGCTAGTAGGGGTGTTGGTGACCACAGTTTGTGGCGAGCCCCTGAAAACACCCACCAAGCCCACCAACCTGGCCCATGCACGCCAAGCAGAGCTGGCACTGAAGAGGGGGCAGCCTCTGTGCCTTCTTCCCAAGGAAGGAAACATTACCTGAGGTGACCTGTGACACTCTGGGTTAACCCAGAACTTAAAAGTTTTTAAAAAGCAAAGTTCTTTTCCTCTGGGCCTCTTAAAAGAGAATCATTCCAGCATCATCTCTAACTCAAATAATTTTAGATGTCAATTGTGTGTCTTTAATGAGCCCAGAAATTTTCATAATTATCTTTTTTTTCAAAGCCATAATTATAGGTTTGAGTATATGCTACAGACAAGAAATTTAAATAGCACTTTTTACACGCTTAGGCATTCTGCCTCTTTCTTCTTAAAAAAAAAAAAATATTTAAAGAGGGTTTCTAATTATCCTTCTATTATCATTCCTTTTCCCTAAAGGTAAACACTGGGAGATAAAACTCAAATTGTCTGGTGCCGGGTCGCATGTCCCAGCCCCATCTCCCTGCTCCTCAGATGCATCATGGCTTCTCCCACACTGGTTCAGAGGGGAGGCTGACTATGAACTGGGACAAGCTCCCTTGGGACGAGCTCCCCGTCTCCTGTTATAGTGACTGGGAAAAGGTGTAAAGGGTGGGCTGGAGCTGCTCCCCAGTATGGAAGGCCCAGGCTAGCCAGGGGCAAACCTGGAGATCTCTCACGGGTGCGCAGGGAGCTGGGACAGAGTGGCAGAGACTCCCCAGCTCAGCCTTTTCCTGTGTTCAGACTTGATCTGGGTGGTACTGTGGGGTCTGTTCTAGTTCCATGGCAGGGATCTGAATTGGCATCCAGGTGGAGGGGCTCAGTGGGGACAGGAAAGGAACCAGGGACAGCATGACTCTTGATTCAATCAACCGTTCATTTATTAATTCATTCAGCATTCACTGAGCAACCCTGTCTTGGAATTCACAGCCAAGCACATCTCTTTCTTCACATCTACTGTATGCCTGACACAGACTTTGGCACAGGGGACCCAAGAAAAGGGAGATTCAGATCCTTCTTGCTCAAAGCTCCTGTACTTCCTAACAGTACCACCAAGTTTGGCATGACTCATGGCCCCACCTTGACCTTGGCTTGGAGGGGAGTAGAGGGCTCTGCCCCATAGCTCTTTGATTCCAAGTCGACCTGGTCCCTACCTAGCGGCTTGCTGCTCTGCATTCCCCGATCACTACCTGGCATTCCCGGGGTATTTCTGCATTATGCTTGAGCCAGGCATTTTCAATACATGTGTTGCATTCTTTACTCTTCAAAACTGCCCTTGGGCATAGATGTTACTGCTATATTCATCTTCTGGTAATAAAATTTAGGCTCAGAGAGACCATCCTTGCAGCAGGCCACAGGGCTCTCATTGGTGCCTGTCTTCCCTGGATTTGCTTTATGTCACAGCTGGTCACAGAGCAAAGACTTGTGTCCTTTTGGGCCAGGATAGGCTGTCTCAACTGGGAAAGGGTAGAGATCCTGTTGTTGGTGAGACTTCAGTATTTCCTCTCTTCCAAATGACTAAGGCCAGCCTTTCTTGCATCACAGTGCTGCTGGGAATTTGTTTACTTTTGAATCCAAGAGCCTGTGTCTTGGGAGGAAGATTGGGGCAGGAGCAAAAACATGTGGCCAGCATCAGAGAAGAGACTCCCAGGAGCATGTGTCCTACGGCTGGGGTCCAAGAGGAAACACAGCAGCCTCTACCACATGCGGCAGGGGGAAGGTGCCAGCACAGCTGCCCCGAGGTGGGGGGCCAGCCCCATGGGTGGAAGGCAGCTCTTTGTCAGTGTCCAGCCCAGGCCTGTGAATGCATCACTTTGGCATACCAGCTTCAGAAGAGTCTGGCTGCTTTCATTCCAGCTCTCCACCCTGAAAAGCCAGCTGGGAAAACCTAAGGGAAAAACAAACAAACAAATGACCGTCTGATCCTACGAGGCTTAGCAAAGGTTCCTTCATTGTCAGACACTTGTTGAGAACATACTCCATACTGAGTGCCAGGTCTTGCTCTCCTAGATCTTATAATCTTATAGGGGGGAGGCTGACAATAAGCAAGAAAAAAAAGTAAAGTGTGACAATTTCAGAGAGTGATGAGTGCTGTAAATAAGACAGATGTGCTAAAGAGTGACTCTGTGCAAAGGGAAGATTACGATTTTGGACTAAATGCGCAGGGAGGGCCTCTCTGTTCATCCACAAGTGATGAGAAGCAGCCAGCAAGTCTCCGGAAAGAGAGTTCAAGCACTGGGACCAGCTAGTGTACTAGCCCTGGGGCTTGTGCTTATGAGGGGCAGGAAGGTGTCAGTGTGAAAGCTGAAGGGCTATGAGGAGAAGAGTGGTGTGTGTGTGTGTTGTGCGGGAGGAGGGTGACAGGGGCGGTGAACAGTCAACTCCTTCTGGCTGCCAGGTAAATAATAAATTTCCAGGGAGCCAGAGTGGAAGCTGGGAGATGGAAGCTGAAAGAGTTCTGATTTTAATATCATTTGCATCCATTTCCTAGACCCCACTTTACGTCCTCCTCAGAGGACATAAAGCTCGTTGCATCTTCAGAGGACATAAAGCTCGTTGCATCTTCATATACCACAAGGTGAAGACTGTTCAGATTGTTTGACTCTCACCAGCCCTCCCTCCATGAAGCCTGTGGCTAGGACTGGGCCTCTGGAAGCCTGTGTGGGAGGGACACATCTGTGTAGCCAGTGGTTCAATAAAAATTGGGAACATAGCACACCAGGCGGCCCAGGGGACCTGCATGTTTCATCCAGAGGCCAACTGTCTTCTTCAAAGCCTCTCCCTGTCTCTTTGCAGGCCCGCTGTGGTCTTGCCCACTGCTGTGGCTGCCTAGCTTCCTGTGCAATGCTCTGTCTGGAAATAGATACCCTGGTAGCTGCAAAGGCAAGTGGTGGCCTGGAGACCACCAGCCAAATCCTCTTCAAGTGTGTCTCCTAAAGCACTGGTAAGAAAATGCTCTTTCTCCAGAGCATTCCATCTCACTAGATTTGGAAGCTTGCAGGACAAAGTTTCTATGAGGCTTATCTGGGAGTTAGTGGGGGGCAGTCTCCCTATAACCACACATGGTGAGTGAGAGAGCACAGAATGAGGAAAGCAGAGGGGACATTGCCACCTCATTCAGGCTATCAGTGGAGCTGATCCCCAACAGCCCTTCCTTTTCTCATTTGTGCTCAGACCCCTCCTGCCTCATTGGACAGGCACTCAGGATGGTGGCTATGTTTCACTTGGGTCTCCATTCCATTCGACTGGCAGGGGCTGCTTTGAGAATGCTGTTAACATGGCTTCCAATCATGACTTCCCATAAGAGGAAACAATGAAGTGATAGATTAGTGATGTCTGCACTGAGCATGGGAGAAGCCTGTGGAGGTATACGTGCCTTCATCTGTCAATCACATCATGGCCTGGCAACTTCGGAGACGTCAGAAAAAGCAGCTTCCTCTTTGTAGCTGAGTGTCTCGAAGGCTGCCGAGACACTCAGCAGAACCAGTCCCAATATTCCAGTCAGCTCGCGTCAGTGTGGGGCTCACAGTACATCCCCTGCCAAGGAGAACTGACCAGCACCACCCAGACCTGATCCACTCCTTTCCTTTACTTGATTCAAAATCTTCTCATTATATAGCAACAAAAACAGGTTTCAAACCCAAATCCTCTCGGGCAGGCATCCCCACAGTAGACCATACAACTTCAGACCCCTGCTAACACACCAAGCTAAACGGTAGGAGCTTTTATTAAATATAAACGTGAAGAAAGTTTAATGCCAGAAAACTCTGAAGGTTTCAAATGATGAAAATTCAACTTGCAAATCAAATGACGAATTTGTCTGTTGAATGAAGGAACCAGTGAAAACACATCCCAAAGACAAACACTTTTGAAATTTAAGATGACTTATTTCATTTTAACTTTTAATTGATCTTGGCTGTTATGAGGGTCCATTTGCAAGAGAAAGAAACTTAAAGGTATTTAGAGGAACTTTCCTCACTGGGCCTTACATTCTAATCCAAACCTTCAGTTTTCAGCTTCAGTTGAAGACAGGCTATATCAAATCCAGCTCCAGTTGAAAACAAATACACATCTCTTAGTTGAGTGGCAGGCTTAATTAGCAGTCACACTCCATTTTAATTGCTAGATTATTAGCAAAGACAGCATCTCTGAGAATGACTGCATTGCATGAAAATTTGGAGAGAGATACTCAACTACCTAACTTTTTCCAAAGAAATTAAAACGTGCAGACAGAGCTGGTTCCTCTCAGCTCTTAGAGGTGGCAAGCAGCAGTCCCTCTTCCCTATAGCTTCTCCTCTGGGACATCTTTTAATAGCAAAAAATCCTCTGAAAGGACAAAATGGGAGAGAATTCTTTAATGCTAAAAAAGCCTCCTTAACAAATCCATCAAGATTGTCTATTTCTCCACCTGTATGACGGATTATTCACAATAGGCTTATTCAGAAAATGAAGCCATTTTCTGCTCTAAAATAGGGCCCACTTTCGGACAAAGAACATGAGCTACAGTCCCCCTCTTTCCAAAGATAAGTCAGTTGAATAACACAATTTGAGTTGATCTGAGCTCTCTGGGCTGCTGCCAAGTGGGATAGACGAGCCCCTCAAAGCGGCTGCCCTGAGCAAGGGGGCAGATAATAAATGGATGCTATAGCTGGGCAGCAACCTTGTCTAGCCAGGTGCCTGCCCTCTGCTCAGCATTTGCCTGCCTACTCATCTAATCCTCACACCACCCAGACAGTGGGGATTTGGTGATCCTTACATCTCTGAAGGTGGAGGCACAAGGTTCAGTTTTAGATATTTTACAAAACTGTTAGGCAGGAAATAATGACGCTGGCAAAAATATTAGGGTCTTTACAGAGTTGGTCATCAAGTTTTCCTGGGATCATTCTTGCATCCCAGGACACTCCTCAGCCCAGGATGGTTGGTCAGTCTATTTCTCAGTGTCCAAAGAGCACACACAGGATGCCTCGAATAGTGCCTTCCGCCCGCAGGGAAGGGACTGGAGCAAATCTGGGCTTCTCTGCAGACCCTGATTCCCACCTGCCTTCCTCCTGCCGCACCAAGCAGGGCACTGGACTGTGTTTGAGGAAGGCCTCCCAGCAGGCGGCAAGGGCCACCCATGCCTTCTATCACCCAGCCTGAGTGGGGAACCATCTTCCTCACACACTGCTCTGTTTAAGAGCCACAGCCTTTGAGCCACGGGAATATTTGTGAGTAAAATTTATGATTCGTGTTTCCACTGGAGTCAACCTTTTAACCCTTGGAGCGCTTAATTGCCTTTCCCAGGTTTTGCTTTAATAACCAGCTTGACTCTTGCCAATTTTGGCTGAATTGAGAAGCACTTGAATGTGTGACTGGAAACGGAACCTTGTTATTTGATACTCGATATAGCCCATGCCAAATTCTTAATTCATTAAATTCATTCATTGTGGCATCTTTTCCTAAATAATAGAAATTTCCTTCATATGTAAAACTTTTAAACTCAGGGGGCGTCCTCAAAGCTGAATTTTTATAAAAACACCTCCCTTTAAAACACACTTGTGGGGAACTCCCGACCATAAATCACATGATGGCTGTGGAATTCCTAGTCTCCTGGTCTCTCCCAGAGGAGCTTAGTCTTTCTACTGGGGCCTCTTGGACCCCACACTCCACCTTCCAAAGTAAGCACGGAGGAAGGTGCAGACATCTGGTTCCTGTTTCTAAATTCAAAATTGATCTGCTGGGTGATTCTTGGCAAGTCACTTAACCTCTCTGAGCTTAAGTTTCCCTAATCCTGGTTCACCAGACACTTCTCATGTGGAGGGGGCGGGTGGCCAGTTAATGAGCAGGTGTTTTATGGAGGGGGGCCTCAGCCTGTGGCACAGCAGTAGCGAACCCCAATTTAAAAAGAATGGATAGGTTGGGGGTAGGGGAGAGAAGAGTTTGAGAAACATAACAGAGCAGTAGCTAGATCCTGCAGAACATAAATGGCTTGAAGCAGGGAAGAAGTTATTTCTAGAATCACTCATGTTTTATTCCAAGACAATCAGATCTCATGCACAATTTCAGGCTGAGTCTCACTGGTTCTTGAAGACAGCTGGCACACACTTGCCTCCACAGAGTCTCCCCAAGTTCACTTCCCCTCATGCTACTGATGCTTCTACGTCGATGTGCTCTACAAATCTTATCACATTCAATTCTTTCTTCCAGTAACTTGGAGAGTTTGGTGTCATTATCTCCGTTTTTCAGACAAGAAAATTGAGGTACAAAGAGAGTTAGCAACTTTTAAGGAGACCAATTTGTCCTGGTTCATCCAGGTCATTCCTGGTTTTACCAGCGAACGTCCCTTGTCCTGGGACACCTCTCAGTCCTGGGCAGACAGAGACAGGTGGCCGTGCTAGTAAGAATGCAAATGCCTGGTTGACCCAGACAAGAGATCCTCGCTCCTCTCCCTCCCCCATCCTCGGCCCTAAGTCCCCACTCCCTGAGGACAGTGACCAGGTCTTAAACCTCTGGTGTTTAGGAGAACCCAGAATAGAGTGGGGATGGGTTAATATTTGCTGATTTGAATAAAATCATGCCTTCACTGCCATAGGGGAAGATCAGTTTTCTTATAATGGCACAACTGGGCTGCTCTTAAAATTCATTTTAGGGAAATGCCTTTCCCAATTCAACATTACAAAGAGTAGGCACTTGGAGCCTCCCACCCCCACCCCATTCCTCTCTTCAGAGACAGGAGTCAGCACAATGGAGTCTCAGGACTTTCAGATGTTTTTTAGAATCTTCAGATTTTTAAGAGACATATCCCATCTTTAGTCCTCGTAGACCTAAATATGCTAACTCACAAGGCAGAACTTCGAAAAAGCACCTCCATTACCATAAGACTCTGTGGGTTTAAACTTGCACTTGGTACTAGTACTGGGAGGAGTGTTTCCTTTTGCATACAGAGCATTGACAATTTAGACTTTGTTTTCAGCATGTCTGTAATAAGCCTGAATCAATATTCCCTGGAAAACATCTCCATGTTCTCTCATGGAATTAGTTCTTGAGCAATTTCTTTCCATTGTCATTATTATTTTTTAAGCTGCAACAGATTGTTCCATGACAGGCTTCCTTGGTGTTGCTGAACCTCTTAAAAGACATCCTGCAGCCCTAAGTCAACACAATAAACACTCTGGTTCCTAAATCACAATCTCCTCCAGGAACATTTGTGTTATCTAGAGACCAGACCTCTAGTAAGGTCAACTTTTCACCTATGTCCACAAAAACTATAAAAAAGGCCTCAAAGAAGTAAGTTATTTATCAGGAAGCCCAGGCACAATAAGGAACACACTCAGGTCAAAGGGACGCAAAAGAAGGGACAGGTAGTAAAAAGGGAGGGGAGAAGAATTCTTAGTAAAAGCAGAAGAATCAGAGGCCACTCCCTGCAGGGCCAAACAGCACTGCATAGGGCACTAGCCCCTGAAAGCATTATTGAATACAAAAACCCAGAAAAATAATGTCTGCTTATAATGATTATCCTGAGTCTTCATGAAATTGGTAACTTGTGTCTAAGGTGCTCTATTTACTAAGTAGGGCAGGGAATATATCTTTATAAAAACAGTGACATAAAAAAATAAGACTTGTCTTAAATTGAAGGAAATTACAAAAGAGAGATTTCAAAGTACTCTGAAAGAACAGTCGTGTTGAGTATTTAAAAAACAAACCTCAGTGATTTAGAAGTCTCACTCATCTGGGAGGAGCACCATATTCTTCAACTTGGCAATAAACGAAGCATTTTCCATGTATAAATAATGCAATTCAAAGTGTTAACTTAAAATCTTTGAAGATTAATCTTTAGATAGCTTATGATTGGCTTTCATAGAAAAACATACTTAATGACTTTCAAAGTATGTTGGTGGTAAAGTGCTTACTTTCTCACTCGATCTGCAGGTAACTTTTTTGAAGTATTCAATAATGTCAGTCATTCTTCCTAGTTCATTGAGGGCTCTCTACTGAGAGAAAAAGAACACTGACACTCAGTTTTACATGCTTTGGGTAGGGATAGTCTGGCTGAGCCAAGCCAAGCCAGTCTTGCTTTCTTAATGGATTTTTAAAAAGATATCATGGGCTGGATTCTGCTGAGAACAGGATGCTTGTCAGGCTTGTACTGATCTGTGCAAAACTCTTTCTCTTTCTTTGAAAGTCAGAGCTTTCAGAAATAAATGAAGCCCTTCCCAGAATATCAGATGACATCCCAGGCAGCTCATCTATCCATCCACAATCTGTCCATCCATCTGTTCATCCATTCAGCCATCCATCCATCCATCCATCCATCCATCCATCCATCCATCCATTCATCCTTCTATCCTTCCATCCAGCTGTCCATCTAATTAACCACTTGTCCTCCTATAAACCTTTACTGAGTACCTGCTAGATATTATGTGAAGCCAAGGCAGAGATCCAGTGATCCTGCCCTCATGGTGCTCTCAGTCTAATGATGGAGACAGGTAGACAGAAAATGAGAAGTATGAGAAGTACTATAATATAGCATGCCCAAACTGACCATAGAAGGGCCAATTAAACCATATCAGAAAGAGACTGCTCTGAGTCTTACAGGATAAGTGGAATTAGCCCAAGCATGGCTCTCTAAGAAAATGAAAGAGGCTCAGTGTGACTGGAGTGCAAGCAGCAATGGGGGGAGCGAGAAGAAGGGAGGTTGGAGTGGTAAAGAGGAGCAACTGTGCCCAATACCGAGTTGTTTAGAGATTGCCTTGTTTAATCCAGTCAGCAAGCCACAGAAATACCTATTATTCTTTCCATTGTACAGATGAGGAATTGCAACTCAGAGAAGCTAATAACAAGATGACTTGTTGGTTGTTAAGTGAGAAAAGAATGAATTGAACCGAGGTCTGTCCAACTCCAATGCCTATGAAAATAATAAGTACACAGCAAAAGAAACTCCACCTAAGTTCAGCTCACTCTGTCCCCATATGAACGAAGTCACAGAACATGTTACAGTGCTGAGAGACACTCAGAGAGTGTCTGAGAGACAGATGGGAGATAGGGGGGATCACACTAAACCAAGACCAGGTTGAAAATCCCCAGGGAGACTGCAGGACATCCTGTGTTGCTGAACCAGGGCATGCACCACTGCAGTAGTCAAGCAGGAGATGGCTTCATCCCCAGCATATGCACTGAGTGGTGGATGGAAAAACAGAGATGCCACAGAACCTACTCCTTAAAAGATCCCTAAATATATAACAGTTTCTGTGTCTGCCTAAGTTCATTAGAGGGCGAACTTGTCAATTTGCACTACAAATGTCTAACTTTCATGATATGTAAAGAGTTTCTACAAACAAGAAAATGACCAACTAAAAGAAATTCAAGCAGGATAATCAAAAAATTTGCAGAACAGGTGATGCAAATTGCTTTTAAACATAACAAAAAGATACTTAACTTCACTCATAAAAAGAAAAACGCAAACTGAAATTCCCACAAAATACCATTTTTAACCCTTGAGATTGGGAAAACTTAAAAAGTTTAATAACATAGTATTGGCAAAAGTGGGAAAAACAGACTTACTCATACATTGCTGATAGGAGTATAAACTGATATAGACTCAGTATATGGCACTAGACAGGCTCTTCCAAAACTAAAACAGCACATTCTTGGACCCTGCAATTTGACTATGGAATATACCTGTACTTGAGTGAAGAGACAAATCTATACCACAGAATTGGACATAACTGCAAAGACTGCTAAAAAATTAAATGTTCATCAATAAAGGACCTAAAAATTATGCTACACACAATGGAACACTCTGCAGCCATTACAAATGGAATGAGGACACTATCATTGTAGTGATGTGAAAAAATCTTCAAAATCTGCTCTTTAGTGAAAAAAGCAGAGCAATGTGCATCATATGCTGCTGTGTTGGGCCCACCCAGATTCCCCAGCTGCCGGGAGTGTTGGAGGGACCCCAAATCTCTCTCCAGGAGTTGCCCAGGGATGAAGAAAGCCGGGTCTCCAAAAATGATGCCCATATACAATGACTGATCAAAAGCCTTCTCCCCTTACCCTAAATCGGGGTCACTCTGAAGGGCCATCAGGCTCCAGAGCTCCCCGTGGGGCTGGCTGAGGCCTCTCTTGTGACTGCATGATAGTTAGAATTCCTCCCTCTGGTCAGTCCTGCTTCCCTCTCTTCCTCACAGATGTTGGCCCTGAGTGCACTCCCCAGCAAACTTTCTGCCAGCAAATCATCATCTCAGAGTCTATTTCCATAGAACCCACCTGCTACTACTACTATCTGTGGCAAGGAAGGGGGGAAGGCGAAAGAGAGGGGAATCAAAAGGATGTCCATTTACATACTTGCTCAATTTTGCAAAAAATATGTCTAGAAGAACATGCAAGAATCTGAAATATTGGTTAACTCTGGAGAGGAGAACTGGATGGTGAGGGACCTGGAGGAAAAAAAAAGACTTTCCATGATTTTCTCTTTTACTATTTTTGAAATTTGTATCATGATTGTATTGTTAACCATTGATAAAATAAACAAACTAAGTAACAGTGCTTTTAAAAGGTAGAGGCAGAGAATGTTTAAGAAAATCGAATAGGTCTCTTCCAGCCATTAGGTAACTGCTAGCATTCAGCATGGAGTCTCTGCCAGGCTGACACCCTAGGTCATAGGTACTGAAACCAGAAATTTCAAGGTTACTCTCTGGCCTGCTGACATTGAGGGGAGGATGTGCCTTCTTTTCCATTTCAAAGCCCATAGAGACACCTTGGGCCCAAGCCCAGTGTGAAGGAGAAACGCTCCTTGCAGGCCTTCCCTCTCACACGCTCCATGGGTTTTCCAGAGCACAGGCTGCACTGAGGAACCCTGGCCCTTTGGCACGGGCCCACACCCTCATTACGGAGCACTGGCGAGTGCCGGGTAATGCACGTCCTCTGCTCAGGATGATGACGATGGGGCTGACCTTCCCACCAGGCCCGTTTCTGGGAAGACTGCTGAATGTCTGGCCTCACCCTGCCCTGGAGCTGCTGACCGCCCAGCTCTTCACCACAGCTTGGGGGCTGGAGGGGCGGGCAGTGTGTGTGCTTCCCCAGATGTTCCCTCCGAACAGAACTTCTCCCTCCACAACCAGCCAAGCCCTTCCTCATCCCATTTACGAGTATAGAACAGAAACATTCCAAGTTAGATCAGAGGTGAATTTCTCAGAATTGCTAAGTCAGCAAGAATGCCAGTTGGCAAAAAGGAAGACTGGGAGTGGTGGTTCTTCCCGGCTCCTGATGATCCTAGGGGAGCGGTAAACATGCGATGCCGATTCCACTCCCAGCCACGCCATAAAATGCCTTTATGAGGCTTGACTCCTCTCCATATCCTCGCTCTCTTCTCATTCCCAGACCTTCCTGCACCCTTGCCCTGCCCCCACCTCATTCCTTGGCCAACACTGATTAAACATACGGTGTTTTCTCCATTTTCATTTTGTTGACGGCAACATGTGTTATCTGGAGGCACGGTCTGGGCAGTGGAGGGCTGAGATGGATGCCGCCAGTGGAAGTGGTGTTAACAGTGCAAAGCTGTTCTGGTCAACCCTGCAAAGGCTTCTCCGGCCCGACGTCAGATCTTAGAAATAACCACAACCCTCCAGTGACGTGAGTCCCTTCTACCCTCTCCTATTTGGGCATAGAATGATTTCTGAGAAACTGAATTGGTAAATGATGATTGGTAATAATCATAACAACAATCCAGATATGTTGTACCATGCCAATGAAATCCTGGTACTATCACATTTTTTAAACTATCGAAGACTGCAGCCATGTAAGGTATTGTTTTGACTCTCTAGATTGGATTATTATCTGTTGTTCGTTTTCAGAAAAAGACATTTATCTGGCCATTTGGGAAGCCTAGGTTATATTTGCAATTGGTCCCACCACTTGTCTCTCAAGGATTGAGAGCTAGAAGCTCATCTAAGCAGCCTTTCTTCCTCTTGTTTTTGTACCCCAAAAGAATGTACATCCCACAAGAACGCCTTGCACACAGCCAAAATAGTGTATGGATTAGCTGGTTCTCTTCAGACCTTCAGATAAAGGCATATACATATATATATATGTGCCTATACATATATACGTGCATATGTAGAGTGTGCGAGTTGCAGACTTTATGTATAATTTATTGTATATCAATTCTATCTCAATAAAGCTGTAAATAATAACTTCTGCAAGGACTATGAAAAAAGGGTGAGGTTAAGTGTCCACTGCCAGACACCTCGCCAGGCTCTGACCGCCCTGCCTCACTGTCCTATGTACCTCCACTCTGACCTGGCCATCGATGGGATTACCGGTTAGCAGCTGGAGCCAGCCCTGACACCCGAGAACGTGACACCTGAGATGAGACCATGGGTTTGAGCAGCAGCAGTCACAGTCCCACATTCTAGTGGGGAGTGTTTCTTCCTGCCACTTAGCCTGCTTGGTGACAGACTAATGGTAAGAAACAAATACAAGGAAAGGCTCGTGGGGTGTCTCAGGCGCCGATGACAGCTGCACAAAAACCTGCTGTGGTTATGAGGAGTTCAAGACGGTCAGCTCCTTGCTTGTTCACTTCAGGCCCAAAGCCCACACCGCCTCCTTTTATAAGCTTTAATATCCCTCGGAAATGCTCTCCCTTTCCATCCTCCATCTCTTCCCTGGAACATCTCCAGAGGGCCTGTGATTTGGTTGTATACAGTTTCCAAGCTTGCTACTTCCTTTTGGTCATAAATCACCTCTTACACACTCACTTTTTCCTTCTCATTGTTCTTCAGTATTAATAGCTCAAAATCCCAGGAGCATTTTGGTTTGAAAATCAATTTGGAAGCTAGTGGTTGGCTTTGCTCAGACTTCCAATCCTTCTGAGGAGGTCAGCTCCTACAAATTGACCAAACCAGGGGTTGTTTGGCCTGGCCTGGAAAACTCCCCCATTTTTAAAGTTTCATCATTTTCTCTTGAAATGCTAGATACCTTGGTTTCAGTGTTTTTCTTTTAACTCTGTCTCTAAAATTAAAATGTTAATTTTGGAGAAGAAAAAAAAAAGCCTAATGCCTTCTGTTGTGTGATCTGGTAGATAATTTAAAAGAATAGTTCATTTCAGGATAGGTCATATTCTATTATGAAAGCAAAAGAACAAATATGAAATCTGGTTGTATTTGTTAAAAGGCTCTGATATTATTCTCAATTCTTTTGGAAACATCTTTCTTCTAAATAAGTTCTGCATCCTCCACAGTCTGTTGACCTTCTGCAGGGAAAGTGAGAAAGCATCAGATCTCATCAAATGTTGTCGAGGAAAGGCTCCTGGCCAGATGGGAACAGGGATGCTCGGCCAGCTAACGGGTCTGCCCCCACATCAGACAGCTGGAATATGCATTCAGGGATGAAGGAAACAGACCACAGGTTGAGTTTCTTTAGAAAGACAAAAGAAGAGCCCTTCACACATAGCACACTGACTTGAGTGGTCTGTGCCCCAAACCAGAGCAGGGAATGAAACTGATGATAAGCCTAGAAGCTGACAGCATGCTAGGAGAGAACTCAGCCAAGGGCACTGCGATTGGCAAGCAGGCTTCTAGAGAGGAAAGGTGAGGGCACAGTGTCCACCAGCTCCTCAGTGACCACCAGCCTCCCAAGTCCAGAGCTGGGTTTGCCTGGCATTTTCTAGCCTGACCCAAGGCCAGCCTGAGCACACCTTTGAGTTGCAAGCTCAAGCCCCTTGCTTTCCTTCATCTAGCTCCTTTGGTCTTTATATCCTGCCTTCTGGTTGGTATTAGAGTCAGGTTTTTCATCTCCCCGCCTGCCACACAGCTGTTTAGGGGCCTGCCCATGGGCTCTCACAACATGTGCCCTCTCTGATTGACGCCCCCAGCCAGTCCACTGTGCCATGGCAGCAGGCTCCCACCTCTCAACCAAGGAGGGGCTCAGGTGTGGCAGGGAAGGATGATTTATTTAGGAGTGGCTCCCTAAAGCTACCTCTCTCAGACATCATCAACATTTCAAGAGGCTGATAATGTCTCCTGCATCTGGCCAGGGCGGCTATTATTCTTATTCATTAGTATCAGACAATGTCTCTTTTGAACTCGATATGTCTAATTGTGTAAGAGAACAAAGCCCGACAATTATAGACTGGAGACAGGCAAAGAGCATCTGCTCCCATGATGTGGGGACTTCTTCCAGGCAGCTCACAAAGAACAGGAGTGCTCCCTCCTCCCCATAGTGCGATCCTTGTTGGCGTACTGTTGACAAGAAGCAGCTAACATTTTCTAAGTCCTTGCTTTGTACTGCACACCATGTAAAGCACTGTGCAAGCACTATCTGACTTAATTCTCACAACAACATTAAGAAGAATTGAGTGTTTTTATCCTCATTCTACCATTGAAGGAACCGAGGCTCAAAATGACTGAGTGATTTGACAAGCAATACAGCCAGTAAATAGCAGAGCAGGACTCTCCCGGGCCCTGTCTCCCAAGCTCATGTTCTTTTCCTGTGCTCTGGCTCCGTGTCCATCCCTGGAAACGACTTCAGGGGGGAACCTGGGACCCAGCTCTGGGAGGCCTCCTGGCAGCAGCTCTATTCATGAACTGTGGAAGAGTTCACACAATGGGTCATTTGCCCGGTGTTCACCGAGAACACCCCAGACCTGCACTGGGTGAGATGAGGTGCTGCTGGCTAACCAAGTCAACAGGAACCCAGAAAGGCTTATCTGGTTGATATTATCAAAGCTGACACTCAAATCCAGGCCTGCTGGCCTGAAATCCAGCATGGTTTGTAAAACTTGTCTATAAAGGCCTTTGTATCAGTTCACTGACAAACTCCCAGATCACTGATGTCTGAAGTGCTGGGACATCATTCCAGTCATAGAGGGAAGACTTGAAAAGTAGCCATGGCCACTTATGGGTAAGAAGTTCCTCTCCACTGAGTTTGAACTCTCCTCTGTGGGGCCCAGAGTCATCTAATTCTGAAGAGGAGTTAGTGGTGTGGGTCTCACAGTCTTGGAACTCAACACAGCCCGGTGCCTCCCTAGCACGTAGGGGTGGGAGGGATTGACATGGCCAGCCTTCATCCCTGGACCTCCAAGGACAATAGCTGGAGCTGGGCTTAGGTCACTGCATCCACCTAGAATCTTCTCCAGGCTTTTCTGTCAGCAGCCAGAGTGCCTGAGAGTTAATGTCCCTAGAAGCAAGCCTCAACTAACAACAGGGGGTAGCATGGTGACAAATATCTCCAGCTTTTTCACCACTCAGGTAGGACAACTCTGAGGCATGGTCTGCGTTCTCTCACCGAGTGTCTGGTGGGACTGACATCCAGTTGTAGTGGGGGAACCTCTTGCTTATGTGCCCTTACTCAGTGTCCCTCCCCTCCCTGTCTCCATCACCACTCCCCACCAGTGCTTCCTGGGGTCACCTCCCAATAAACTACTTGTCTCTGGGTCTGCTTCTGGGAGAGCCCAAGCCAGCCCCTGTCCAGAAGTGTCTTCTCCCCTAGCTGGCCTCTCACAGCCTTGGTTTTCTCAAAGGTAAAATGATGATGACAAGTGCACTGTCATCACAGAATGGGCATGACATACGTGCATGACAAGAGTTTAGCACTGTGCCTAGCACATGCTGAGCACTCACCAAAGGGTAGCTGCATTATTACTGTTATTTTATTTTACATTAGAATAACCCAAGCACTTGTCTTCCCTGTCACAGAACTGTGACTTCCTTGAGTATTTCATCTCTACCTCCCTCTTTCCTCATAGAGCTGATGCTCATGACATACCTATTACATTAAATTGCTTTGTTTAATCTTTGCATTACCTATCCTGGGTGAAAGCAAGGAAGGTGTGCTCATTACCCGTGTTTCAGTCTCAGGAGACAGATCCCTAAAGCACTTACTGTCTCCCTGATGCCCTTGGTCCTTGTGTGCTACTCAGTCTGGGCCCATGGGTGAGTGGAGGCAGCTGTAAGTTACATCCTGGGTTATGATTTCATTCTTCACGTGTTAGAAAAGTCAGTCTCTCACAAGACAGCATTTGCCTCAAGAAAAACATCTGTTTATTCTTGTATCCTTCTATGCCAGGACTATAGTAGGTGCTCAATAAATTGATTAATTGAAATAATCTGATATGAGTATGCCAAACAGCATCAGGTGGCTGCTAGGTGGATTCACATCACTGACATCTGGATGGAGCCAGAGCCTGACGAGGCTGATTTTTGAGAGAAGACCTCTCAGAAATTAGAAAGTGACAGATCATTGCTACTTTGGTAACTCTGCCCTCTTAGACATATTTTTCAGATGTTAATTTTAATTTAACTTTTCCAGGTGTATAAATAGCTAATATTCAGTTTTCAAACCATAGGTCTTGGAGCTTCTCAGTTTATAAACTTCTGAGTTTTGATACATTAGCATCAGATTTTAAACACCTGATTAGGAACAACCGCAACCACCACCATGACTGCCTATAAGATGTTCAGACATTGTGGAGTGAGAAAGGGGCCATTTCTTGGTGCTATGCTGCTCTACTGTTGGACTCTTGGCTGTTACAACTTGCAGAGGAACCAGGATTGTGTCTTCACACCCCAGAGATTTAAAAATAGATTGTGTGCTTATGAAAAAGCCATCACAAAGTTCATGCACTTAATTCCACAGGTGAAATGAGGGCCATCCCCAAGCCTTGTCGGATGTAAACCCCAGCTGCATATCAGCAGCAGGCAGTCTTGGACCCATTCTGTCTAATTAGATCAGAATCTCTGAGCATGAACACAATATAGGGATGAAATGGAGTCCCAGATGCCTATAATATGCAGCCACTCTGAGCTGAAACTCGATGCTGTAAAGAAGCTGGTGTGCCCATTATATCAAGAGGTGAGAGTGAGAAAAAAGAGAAGAATGATAGAAATCAGAGAGCATTTTAATTTTTTTTTTGTCTTAAACCATTAAGTACAAGGGAACAGAGCATTCACCATACTGAATTGCATCCACTTTCTTTATATTAATCTTAGATCATGAGGTCCTTGAGGGAAGGAACCAGGTCTGATTCACTTTTGTGCCTCTGATACCTGGCATTGTGTTGGAACAAAGGACAAGGCAGGGAAATGTTTGCAGAGTGAGTGATAGGTGAACAGGACTTCCTGCTACCCTCAAGGACATTAGCATTTGAAAAAAGACAATAAAAGTGCTTTGTCAACTGGACAGAACTTTATAGTGGCAGTAGTTTGTACAGCCCAAGTCATTCATTCAAAGATGTTTATTTGGCACTCACTGTATGTGCCAGATGCCAAGCAGAGTGCTTTCAGAAGAATACAGGGTTGATGTTACACAGGATGCAGACATGTGAAGACAAGGGCACCGAGGCTCACAGATGGAAAGTCATGGGCCATGTTTCAGAACTGATGAGACCAGCTAAAGCTCAGGGTGCAAGTGATAGGCCATAAAGCTGAAACACAGAAGCAGTAAAATGCTGTTCCATGTACTCCTTTTACAAAGCCAGAAAAAAGTGCAACGCCTATTAGAAATATTTTCTTCCCAAATGATTATACTTTTTCAAAATCTGCTCACAGGGCTGATATTCTATTTTCTGGGAAATCCACTCATGGTAGACCTTCTTCCTGTCCTTTTGGATGAGCAGGGCACTGTTAGGGCTCTACTTTCCTTTCAGTGTGTTCACTGACCTCTGTGCCCTTGGTCCTCCAAAATCAGCAAGGCAAGGATAGAGAAACAGCTTTCCTTTTCTTAATAAACAGCACCTACAATCCCCAGACCCCCTCACAACTCAGCAGGGCTCCTAAGTGATGAAGTTTTCTGCCCCTAAATTATCTTTCTCTGGTTCCCTGAACAACAGACTTCTATTAGAAATGAGAGCTTTTCCTAAATCTTCCTAGAGCCCTCGTGTCCCAGAGTGACAGGCCCGGTTTCGACCATGGCTATAGGTTGGGCCCTGCTTCCCGAAGTTCCCCCAGGACTACAGAAAAACATCTGAGGAGCAGAAGGATCTAGGGCAAGAGTAACTGGAATTGAATTTCAATCCTCACTTCCAACCTGCTGAGTCCTTCCTGAACATAAGCTCTTTATATGAGAGCTATCTGAAGACAGGAGATCACTGAGGTATTTTACTGAAAACTCATACCACTATTTCCTGGTCTAAAATACTGAAAATAGCCCCTGAATAAATGAAGAACTTCTCCTTTCAGTGGTTCAGTGCACTTAACTATGGAGTCCTGCCAGAGCCCTGGGGCCAGGGCTGTTTCCCCCACTTTATGGATGAGACACTGAGATAGAGGGGTTATGAGAGCTAGCCAGGGTCCCAGTGAGATGGTGGCAGAACAGGTCAAAGATCTCCATGTTCTGGATGTTCCATGATAGGACCTGTGTCATGTACAGTTCACCTGTCCCTATTCATGTCATATCTACCCAGGGGTTCTAGTCACACAGCTGGAGTGTCACCAAACAGTGATGGCACCCACAATGAGTTTAAGGTACTCTGTGTCTTCAAATAGTATACACATAAGAGAAGGAGAGAAAAGTACCCAAACCACCACTGAGCAGAGCACATTCAAGGTCCCAGGGAGGGTCAGGGTGTAGGACCTTGAAGAAGAGTGCGAGGCCATAGTCCATCAAACTGAGAACAGAGAGGTGTAATGAAAGGAAGTTCAGAAGCCTTAGAGGCAGGACTTGAAGTTGGATCTGATTTTTTTTTTTAAATAACAAGAGTTATTCTTGTTATTGACATAAAAAGAACCATTCGTAATCCAATTCTTGTTGCAGTGAAACATCTGCTGCAGATTAGTCCATGCTCACTGCTGGGACTGAGACATGTCCGGCAGGCCACAAGGACCCTTTGGGGAGAGTGTCAGGTATGGCCAAGGTATTGGAATAATAAGTCTGTCATAGTATCTGTCCCTTGGATTGAGCCCCAGACCTGCCTTCCATGGATACCTGTCTAAGAAGCAAAGAGCAGTTTTGTTAAAGTCGTATGGCCATAGTTCTGCAGGGAACACAAAGAGACAGTGGCACTGTGACAGCTCCTACAGATGCAGGGCCACTTTAAGACCCCAAGGATCAGTGTGCCTGGCAGAGATCTTCAGTGCTTGGCAGGTGCCTCATGAGTGGGCATCACCCAGTCTGACAGGTGTCTGAGGTCGGGGGTGGATTCCGTGGGAGAGGCAACTTCTCTGTCATGGGATTCTTTTGTGAAGCCACCGGAGTTTCTGGGTTCAGAATCTTACAATAGCAGTTGGAGGTGAGAGACAGCCAAGTGCAGTTTGGTTCTATAAAAAGTGACCACATTTTTAACCCCCCACAGGAGTAAGCTCTGCCTATGGAGACAGAGCTTACATAACCATGTTCATCTTTGCATATTCTATTCCAGTCCTCATTTACTTGCACACATAACAGTCATACTGTATACTTTTCCATAATTTGCTTTTTTGAACAGCTCAACTACAAATTATGGGTGGGGAGATGGGACAGGGTTTTCTATGCAGATAAAACAATGTGAATCTCAAATGGTGGTTCTCAACAGGAGGCGATTTTCTCTCCCAAGGGAACATTAAGCAATATCTGGATACATTTTTAAGTGTCACGACTGAGGAGGTGATGCCACTAAGTAGAGGCCAGGGAGGCCTGCTAAACATCCTCCAATACGCAGGCGAGCCCCTCACCACAAAGAACTGTCTCAAAATGTAAATAGTGCCCAGGCTGAAAATCTGTTTTCTAGGTGCAGACACCAGAAAGTACATAATTATTTGAGTAATGGTAAGTAGCGCAATTTTACTTGAATATAGAATATATGCAGGGAAATCAGTGGAGGAAAATAAGAAGTTAACTTAGGGGGAAAAAAGTCCAAAGAGCCCAGATTTCATTAAGTGGGCAATGCATGCCTCCCACAAACACAGTCTGTGAGTCATTTCTAGCAGCAGAGCTGGAGAACCCAGTGGCTGACTCTTAAGGTCTTTGGCTCAATTGACTAGTCAACACCATTTACTAAGACATGGCACACAGGAGGAGGGGCGTTAGGGAGAAAGGTGTTCGGGTATGGACACTGTGAGTGCTCCTGAGAACAGAGCACCAAGGGGCACTGCTGCAATGGCAGGGGGATGTGAGCTGGGACCCAAGAGAGAACTCCCGCCTGGGGACCAGCTAGGTGGAGACACACTGAAGCTCCCACAGTGAGTGCTATGGGAGGAACTGAATATGTAGAGAGGGCATGGAGGACAGTCGGACAAGGACCCTTCAAGGGCAGGAGACTGGTCACAGAGCCTGACAAGAACAGTGCCACAGAGGCCAAGGTTATAGTGAGTCCTCAGGATAGGGGGAGACAAGTCAAAAGCTGCAAGGTGGCAAAGAGGAGGAGAGCCGGGAGGATGTCATTTGTGCCTTCCACGCAGGGGGAGCTGAGATTTGAACTCGGGTCTGCTGGCCCCAGTACCAGAGCTCTGCCCACTGGCCACATCACACTGCCTTGGGCCATGCGAATCCATGAATGGTCCTCTTGTTGAGCTGCACCATTGCAGACAGAATGACGATCCACAGTTACCAAAATAGAAGCTTTCTTCCTCCTTCCAACGTGAGCTGCAGGCCCTCTGGGGGTTGCAGTGACTGATTCTGCAGCAGAGTTTTTATGTTAAACAAATAAATACTGCTTACCTCCTCCAGTGAAGTCCTCAGTGGTGCCACCTCAGTGGTGAGTTCAGCTGGTGGCCAGGGGGCTGCTAAAAACCTGATTTCATGAGCTGCAAATGGCAAATAAACATTGGAAGGGATGCTCAGCCTCTCTCGTGATTAGGTTATTACAAGTTGAAACATGCACAAAACATCATCCTTCCTCTAACAGATTAATAAAAATGAAAAAGCTTGATAACACCCCACAATAGCAGGGATGTATCGAGTGGACACATATCCACTATAAGCAGAAGGTAAATAGTGCAGAGTACAATCTTCTGAATGGTCACCACCAGTCAAAAATATAAATGCACTTACCCTTTGTTCTAGCAATTCCACTTTCAGGCTAGAGACTGTTCACTGCCACCTATAAAGGTAAAAATTTAGAGATAAATTAAATGTTCATCAATAGAGTACAATTTAACTGCACTGTGGTATATCCACACTGTTGTATGTAGCCGTAAAGAAGGAAGAGGCAAGTCTCCATGTTGATATGGGCAGTGGGAAAAAGAGGGGGCCACGATTAATTTTGAAGTGCAAAGAACAAAGTGAAGTTGTGAGACGATGTGTACAGTATGACTCATTATTGTTTCTATATTAATGTGTGTTTGTGTGCCCGAAGAAATGCATGTGAGAAGATACAAGCCAACTGGTCAATCATGGTTACTCCTCAAGAGGACCGTGGAGGACAGTAAGGAAAGGAGGATAACACTCTTAACTTCACATACTTATGTGCTATTTGCATTTTTACAATCAGGATTTAATGCCTGGAAGATGGCATTCCAACTTGTCTAGGACAGAAACATCCCAGCCTGCTCACCTTCCCCAAGGCCGCCAGCTCAGGACTGGTAACCATGGCACAGAGACTCCATGAGGGCACACTGTGGGGCTGCTCCCAGGACTCAGCTATCATTCCCATTATTGTCCCTGATAAATTAAGGGCAAGTCAACCTTTGGCAGTCTATAGAGCTGCTCACAGCCACCTAGGAACAGGTGGTCTTGCTTCTCTCGCCCCCATCTGCCTGCCCAGGTGAAGAAGAGAGCAATCTCAGGAACTGTGTTTCTGGAGGCAAGAGAGGCTAATAAGAAGGAAGTGACTTCCGGGGCATGCCTTTTCCTACAGGGAACAGCACGGGGATAGGGATTTGGGCTGGGGGCACACCTATTCTTAATAGAACCCACTTCTGTTCAGGCTGACCTTCAGCTGGGAGATTGTTAGACATGCAGACTCTCAGGCCACATAACAGGACCCAGGTGATTTATGTGACATTAAAACTTGAGAAGCACTGTCCTTAGTACTTGGATCTGTTAACTCAGTTAATTCCTCAACAACCCTCTGAGGCCTATTATCGCCCGCATTGTGCATATGAAGGTTGAGTAACTTGTTTTACTTAGGTCACTCAGTTAGTAATGCCTATAGGTAGGAGTCCACACTTCCAGCCAGCACAGCACAATGCTGACTATGTAAAGAGCAAAGAGAAGAGCTTTTAACTTCATATCTAGCCAAATGGCAGAGAGTTTAGGACACTAGTAAGGAATCAAGTAAACTTCCCCAAGATCGTCCTCATAAAAAACCATGTCTTTCCAAATTACAGAACTGGAGAACAGAGTCGTGGACCCCAGGGAGGACTAGGGATAGAGCTGGGGGGAATGGAGAGTGGGGGTCATTGTGGTGATGGAGCTGCTCCATTCCCTGATTATGGCATTGACTATATCCTGGCTGTGATATTTTACTATGGTTTTGCAAGATATCATCACTAGGAGAAGCAGGGTTCAGCTCTCAGGGGAACAATCTCTAGATTGTTTCTCGCAACTGCATGTGGATCTCAAAAAGGTTTTAATTAAAAAAAGTTTTCTCCATAGCTAAAAATTTCCAAACTTAGAACCCAACTGAATAAGCCAAAGTTAAATTTCATGCATATGAACCAGAAATGTGTTCCAATTAAAGGCCGGGGAGTGAGGGGAGGAGACCAGTACCAAATGCAGCTATGTACCAAAACCACTTGTGCTTCGACACTTAATTCTCCTTAGTTCCAGAATCCCAGCTTCTCACTCAGACACACACACACACACACACACACACACACACACACACACACACACACACGTGCATGCCTCCCACAAACACAGTCTGTGAGTCATTTAGAAGGAAATAGCCTAATAAAGCAATATTGATGGAAAAGAACAAAATACGAGGGCTCTGAAGTGGGAAAACCATTCTTGGCTTGCAGCAGGAGAAGAGCATCCTTTTGGCTGGAGTTGCCCTCAAAGAGCAAATAGCCAAACCAGCATCCTGCGCTTCACTGAATGCCTCAGGAAGGAGTTACCTGGTTGTGTCAGTAACCCAGATATGGTAACGACAGTTAACAGCCTGCAAAAACACATGGCCAATGGTGAACCCCAAAGCTCATGCGTGCATGTGTGTATGTGTGTGTGCACATATGCTCAAGATGTATATTGTGTATCTCATACTTCTGACTGAAGCCAGTGGTTGGTTCGAGTCACCTGAATTAGCTGTTTTTTTTTTGTTGTTTGTTTGTTTTTTTAAGACTGGAAGGTTCTGAAGTAAAGAGAAGACTTCCCTGGAGGTTGGTTCATCAGGCTAATGCATTCCTCCAGCCAGCTGTCACCCACAGTGGCCTGTTGTGGCACAAGCCACAATTAGGTGTTGCTGATACTCCTCCCTAGGACACACACAGTCAGCAGCTCTTCATTCAGAGCACAGTAGGGCCTGCTGGCCCATAGGGAACTCTAAAATAAGGATCGAGGGAGCCCACATGAAGACTCTCCACCCCATCCTTGCACACCAGTCTGTGATGGATGTTTTTTAGGCTGACCACTTCCAGAAGCCAGCACCTGGATTGTCACAAACATCTCAATACAGAAACCCAAGTGTGAGACTCCAGGAATCCACCACTTGGCTCTCATGTTGTGTGGCAATAGAAATGACAGGTCTTTGTGTGGGTGGCCATTCCCTAGGCCCCCAGGAGGCCAGTATCAGCCTGTCTTCTTTCCACACCTTCTCTATTTACATGTCTCCTTTTTCTTCAGATCTCATTGGAAGATATTGTTCAACTAAAGATTTTATTAGTTCTATCCTCATCACTAGAAACACTCAGAAGATCAATCGATATGTTCCTGATAAGACCCGCCATAGCCACCATCTAGTCTTAATGGCTCAGTGGCCTAATGCCAGCCCTCCATGAACACATGTTGCCAGCATGAGGCACTGTGCAGCTTCTGTCCTGCATCACTTGTCCTGATCCAGAGCGCTCCACTCCCCAGTCTGTTTCTAATCCTTCCAGCACAGGACCTCCTGCCTTGTCTTCTTGCTTACTCTCTTGTTGCAATCCACTTGCATGTAAACACAGAGGGCAGGGATTTCAATCTGGTCTGTTCATCACTCTTCTCAGCACATGACCCCTGGGAAATAGTATCTACTCAATCAACAAGTCTTAGAAGACTAATAGTCTAAGACTGAGTCTCAGAACTGCGTTTCTCGCTTGTAGCTTCACTCTTGGACCATAACTTGTATGGTCCATTGGCCATTCTGGAGAAATTCCTCTCTTTCTTCAGAACCCTAGGCCCTCATCTCTTCTGAGGGTATCCCCTCTCCATGTTCACCCCAGTTTACACAGCAGGAACAGATATTCAGCCCGGGGCTAGGTCCATAGAAGCTGAAGCAGGTCTGAAAGTCATCCCTCTCCAAGGCCTGGGTGAAAAACAAGTTGCTAAAGACTAGAAGTGATGGCCAGGCATGAAGCCCTATTGCTAAGGATGGTAGGGAGTGCATGGGTGAGAAATTCAAGGCTTAAACTTTCTGGAAAGGGCACCAACCGAGAGAAAGACCAAAACTCAGAGCTACACACCCAATATCCACAGAGCCCAAGGCTAGGTGAAATCATATTCGACACTATTCTTTGTATACAAAGGACAAGAAGGCTGCCTGATGGTTTTCTTTATCCCACAGCTCATGCCTTAATTATGGCTGCCTTGTGCCATAAAAACATGAAAGAGTTTGCATTTCACAAACATTTGACTTTCACAAGTCTTACGTTTCCCATAGAGAGCCCTGCTCTGTCAGCAATCTGAGAAATATCTTTGATCAAACCTGGTTCTTGGCTTGGTCTCTAGAGTGGAAGAGTAAACTGAAAGGAAAATTTTGGATGTTGGCTCCAAATTTTAACTAGCGCTGATCACCTGCTCACACAATGTCTCTTTACTTAGAACTGAATAATGATACAAATAAATAACAGAAGTGGCCAGTAGAAGAAAAGTAGCTTGTCTTAGCATCACTCTTGTCATACTCACCCTCTGGAAAGGGCATCCACCACCACAGTGAGTCTACATGCCCACGGAGGAGGGGGTACACTGGCCCTCTGCAAGGGTGCAATGTAGACAGAAACGCTGCTGACCCTTTCCTAGGAATATTGTTACAAAGTACCACAGCCTGGGGTCTTGAACAACAGAAATTTACTGTCTTACTATTCTGGAGGCTGGAAGTCTTAAATCAAGGTGTCAGCAAGACCATGTTGCCTCTTAAATCCATAGGAAAATCCTTCCTTGCCTCTTGCTAACTTCTGGTGGTTTGCTGGTCAGGGCAATCTTTAGCACTCTGTGGCTTGCATCTGCCTAACTCCAATCTCTGTTTTTGTCATCACGTGGCTTTCTCCTGTGTGTCTCCACGTCTCTTCTCTTCTAGGGGCCCACTCTACTCTAGTATAACCCCATCTTAATTTAACTAACAATGTCTGCAGTGACCCCATTTCCAAATAAGGTCGCATTCTGAGGTGCTGAATTTCAACAATCTCTTTGGGAGGGGACACAATACAACCCATAACAGAAAGGGGGAAGTCCTCAGAACTAGAAGGAGATGGTGGCCCAGGGTTCCACAACTGGCAAGGCTCAATGTCCTGGGAACGTGGCAGGAAGATTGCGGACCTCTAAGGGAAACAGCTACGTGGGGAGGCACGACCCAGGACCCAGCACCCTGAGCCTTAGCAGCAATTTGATGCCCAAGTTGGACACCGAAGCACAACACTAACCAATCCAGAGCTTGTAGGCCTGGACAAGGTGGCCAGTGTAGGCTGTGGAACAGCACACCTTCCCTGTGAATACTGGCCAGAGCAGTCCTAAAAGCATTCACAGCCCAGGCTAGGGAGCAGACAGGGCAGGAGCCCCAGTGTGAGCAAATCCCCCAAAGTCAGGCTCCAGCCTTAAAGTCAAGATTATTTTGATTCAGAAAATACTCCTGTATACACAATTCTTAAACCCAGCTAACACAGTGGTTGCTAATTTAGAGTAAATTTGCAAATTTATAGGCAATATGCATGTTCCTTCACTTGTAGTCATACTCATTTCCATGCACTGCATAAAGACCAGCCCTCAGGAGACAGAAGACATGCGTTGATGTGGCAAGTGGGGTCAAAAATGACAGAAAGAGGCCAAATGTAAACGTGGGTAGGGAATAATGGTGAACCTAAAGAAAATGGTGTTGGTCCATATCCCCTCTCCTCTGAATCCTTGCAAAAATAAAAAAGAATATTAATAAAATAAAACTCCAAATCCGACCCTGGAGCAATAATAGATTACCCGTGCCAAACTTCACAGCCGTGGGAAGGGGGTATCTGTGGACAGCATTTCTCAGTTGAAATTCTTGAAAGCTTGTAGTGCTCAGGCCAAAATGCTCTGGAAACCAGTCCTGTGGAAAATGCAAACTTTATGAATTGCACATGTAGCCCCAAAGCCAGCTCCGCAGCTCTGAGTGAAAATGTTTGCACAGAAATCTGTCCCCACACTGAAGACCACCAGGTCTGATGCAGAGCATACCATAGGTCCCAGAGAGGACAGGAAACTCACTCAGCCTGGTGGGATTTTCTTGGAAAATGTGGAGACCTGGGCTAGAGTTAGACATGAGAGAGAAAGGGCCCCTTCCCTTTGCTTGAGGGGACATGCCTGGAGGAGGAGCACCCATGGGTCAAAATGAATCCTTCTCCAGCTACTTAACCTCTTTGTTCCTTCCTTTCTCCTTTGTAGATGGGGATCATAACAGAACTTATCTGGCGGGATAATGAGGGTGATATGAGTTAATATATGCGAAGCTCTTACAAAGAAAGAGCCTGGCCCATCGGAACAGCCAACAGAAGTGTTCACCTGCAACAAGCACTCCAGCAAAGCTTCAGAATCTCTCCCCTAAGCTTCATCTCTTCCAGCACTTCATGTAAATTTTCGTTTTTTACTTTATAGATCTCAGATTCCCTTTCCCACTTTGTCTCCCAACAACCTATTCTCAACCTGGAGAGCTTCCCACTCACTGTCATAGGATCTAAGGACAGGAAGGGCCCTCCTTGGTCCCTCAGCTTCCGCCCCTGCCCCAAGGCAGAGCTCTGTTCACACCGACTCCGACAGATGGTTGTCGTTTCCAGACAGGAAATATTTATCGAGCATCCACTCTGGGCCAAGCCCTGTGCTCAGCATTGCTAGGAACACACGCAGGAGCGGGACAGCCTGAGCTCCTGCAGTCTGTGCAGGACGACTGGAAACGCAGACAGGATTGGACACTGCAGTCTTAAGGCAAAATGTCTTCTCTGGATAATCTCAGCTTTTACCATTATGGCCTTCAACTGATTGAATGAGGCTCACCCATATCATCAAGAACAACCACCATTTACTTAAAGTCAATTGATTATAGATGCTAACCACATGTAGATTGTGTCTGATTAAATAACTGGCTACTGTAGCACAGCCAGGTTGACCCTCACACACAGGTTCATTTGTCCTTGCTCTTCCCACATCATGCCTGGCTTTTCCTCCTGATCACCAGCTCTGTGACCTACAGCATCTTCAATCCCACCATGAGATGCAGAGAAAATACCTTTCCATTAATTTCTTCACCAGCCCCCACAACTGCATCCTTATAATAAATCTTTCATTCCATTTTACTTCTAATGTTGGGACTTTGTACTTTGTCTTTCCATCCAATTTATTAAATTTATGTGCTCTTGGGTACCAACCACAGGGAGGTGCTACACCTCAGAACTTGACTCATAAGTCATCTGGGAGGATGTCAGAAAGAGTGTCGTGTAATGGTGGCTTGCTGGTAGCATTCTACTTTGACGCTGCCTGAAAAGATGCCAGGAGAAGATGCTGGCCACTGGGCACTTCTGGCTGTGGGACGCTGACAGGAACTAAGAGCTCAAAAGGCCAACCTCTGCAGGGGCTGAATGCTGAAGAAAGTGCACTCTTCAAAAGCCTGGCAAGTGAGACACATTGGAACCAGGAAGAGGAAATCTCTTCCTCCTCCTTGTCCCTTCAGGGTTCTCTAATGATCAGAGTTAACATTATATCAGCTGGCAAAGAAAACACCTTTGCAAAGCCCATGCCCACCTCCATCTGACAGAGCCAGCAAAAAAAAAAAAAGTGAATTTGCAGCTGAGCAGCAATACATTTGATAACTAGCATCATCCGCTCCTATGGCTACTCAATTTCCATATGCACATTTTACACAAATTTGAACTTCTATGTAACAAGGACACAATGCTGTTTCCACCTAGTAAGATACAGCTACCTTTCTAAGTAAAGAATTTCTCACACTATACCAAATGAAGAGACAGTCCTAAGTCACTGTATCTACCACTGTGGCTGTTAATTACACCTCAAATCCATCACAGACCCACTGAATAATCTATTACCTGAAGACGAAATTATAAAGTTAACTTTCAGCAATGTGCAGAAAAGAAAAATGAAATAAAGGGAGATGAAATCAGCATAAACAAATAGGCACATACATAAAATAATGAGATAAATATGCAAAGCTAGTACAGTCTTCTCTGATGTGATTGGTCTTGAGGAGGTAATTAAGATCTATGGCATCTTTGCTCCACTAACCACTCCATGCTCCCCCATGCTCAGTCAGGACGCAGCTGGCTGGGTTCTTTACCTGGTGAAGTGACTGAAACTTTAATCCCTAAAGAGTCTGAGTCCTCGGTCGCCTGCCTGTATTTTGGTTGCCATAGTTTTGGATAGGCCTCTACTACTGGGCCTGGAAGTACTGAGGGGCACCTCAGAGAATCCCCTGGAGTCCAGAAATTGTCTTTTTTTCTCTCTCTCTACTGTGTAGCTGCAAATCAGTTATCCCACGGTAATCAGGATCGATCCCATTCCTTCTAAGCCCCTGACCTCCCTGCGAAACCATTAGTCACTGCCCAGATTTAGAGCCACCTTTCATTTCACATTAGTGGACAACCAAGTGTACTTCTCAAAGTTCTGCCCACAGAGTCGAATCAGGGCATTAAAACCATACAGTAATTCAAACAGAAAAAATAATATAAAGAATTATTAATAGGAGATTGAAGTAATGGGGACTTGATTAGTAAGAGTTAAAGAGAACTGTAAAGAATGCAGCAGCAAATACAGGGAGCAGCCACCACCCTTAGAACAGAGATAGTGCTCTATTGCCCAGGTAAGAGCCAAGGACTGGGATTCAGAGCATGAAGAGGGCACAGCCATGGCTCACTGGCTGGCAGAAAAGCCACTAGATGCCTCACTGGTATGACTTGCCAGGAAGCTATCCTTTGAGATGTCAGGAGAAGGTGTTTATAGGGAGGTCTCATAGCTCAGAACTCACTGCAAAGTCACCTGAGGGAGTGCTGGGGGAAGCAACTGGCCACTGGGCATTATAGGAGCTCAAGAAGCCACTTCTGTAGGAGCTAGGGTACTACAGAATGGTGTCCTACAGGAGCCTGGCATAGCAGAAGCCATGTACTCTCAGGACTTGGGCACTGCAGAAGCCTGGTGAAGGAAGCTCCGAAGAACCAGGAAGAGAAAACCCCTTCTTCTTCTAGTGTCCTTCCAATGTCCTCTGTCAACAAGGCTTAGCATCAAGCCAGCTGGCAGAGGAGAAATACTTACACAGCCTACCTCCATTAAGATGGAGCAAGCAAATAAGAGTGGGTTTGAAGCTGAACAGCTATAAACTGATAACTGGCATGGGTGGGGGTGCTGGTACTAGGAGACGGGGTCAGACAGGAAGGCAGGGAGCAGACCACCACATGACAGTATATTATTCTATGTACAAACTAAGCAGATACAGCTCTTCATCAGGAGACAGGGCTAGAGTAATCTGGAAAAGCTGCCTGTAGGAGGTAAAATATGAGCTTCACCATCTCAATAATATGATGAGTTTAACCCAAGAGTAGGGGCTGTCAGAAAACAATCCTAACAAAGCAACTCCTGTAGGTCTGACACTGAACTGAGCACTTTCTCTCATCTGGGCAGACCCAGGAGAACAGTAGGTGTTTAATAACAATCAGTTTTTCTGAAAGAAAGAGTTTTCCAGCTCCACTCCATCAGCCTGTCATCCTTTGCCCTGAAGTCTTTCTTCTCCAAGGCAGCAGCCTCCTGATGACTCAAGCTCTTGCTGAGAACTCACTGCATGTCTGGAGGCTCCTTCTACCCCAAGTGAAGGAAGCATCATCTCAATTGCTCTCACTCCAGCTCTGACCTCTTGGATGCTGGCAAAGTCCCTCCATCCTCATGAGTGAGCTCAGAGTACTGGTGATGCAGAGAGGAGCGGAGAGGAGAGCAGTCCTTGACATAACCAGGTGCTGGTTCACAATTTTGGTCTCTCTGACATTTACTCTTTGTAAGCCAGGCTTTTAGAAAGAAAAATGGAGAAGCAAACAGCCCTCTGAGATCTCTGGGCCTTCGGGTTCAGGAGAAGAATGCTCCCTGCACTCTCTGGTCACAGCACCAATTTCTCCAAGTTATGGCCCTGATTTCATAAACTCTTCAGTTTAGGGCTGGCTTAGTGCAAAACGTCTTAGACTAAGAACATTCCAAGAGACCCACAGGCTTATCCAAG
Organism: Macroglossus sobrinus; assembly: GCA_004027375.1. NCBI lineage: Eukaryota > Metazoa > Chordata > Mammalia > Chiroptera > Pteropodidae > Macroglossus > Macroglossus sobrinus. The sequence goes on along the minus strand of PVKZ01001072.1, from coordinate 348,475 downwards.
GTTCCTGAGACCCTGGATGAACTGCTCATAAATGTTCTCTTCTTTTCCTCTCCACTTGCGTCTGTTTTGTTTGCACTTCACCTCAGATTACACATGGACCGGCTCCCTGGATAGGTGGCCAGTATTCTTCTCAGCTTGGCTTCCAGACGGGGTGCTGGGGCTCCTCCCTAGGAGCTCATCATCCTACCTAGGAGTGCAGTATGCCCCTAGGAGAGTAGAGTAACTGGGACTAGTAGCTGATGAAGGTCTATGGCCCTGCTTCTCTAATTCTAAGGAGCATAGGAGTCACCTTGGGATCTTCTTAAAGTGCATCTGATTCAGAAGATTTAGGAAAGGCCCAGAGAATCTCCATTTATAACATCTCCAAGGGATGCCAAAGCCACTAAACCACAGACCATACTTTGAGTAGCAAGGGCCTTCAATGTGTGGCTTAGACAATCAAGTGGACACAGGAACTTACAAGTTCAGGGAATGTAGGTCTAAGAGGACCTAAGAAGTTAGACAAAGCTTCTCCGAGCTGCTGGAACTATAGCTGTGTCTCAATATCCAGGAGGTTTCGGAGGGTGGTACAGGGCTGCACCTAACAGTCTACAGAAGAGGCAGCACTCTCACTTCCTCCTGCCACAACCTCTGCTCTCTCAGACCATCATGCCTTCTGACCCATCCACATCCTCCTCCTGCTCTTTAAGCCCTTGTTCCAGGAGTTGGATCAAGTACATGCCATGTGTCACACTCAAGTTCCTTTTCCCACTCTGTTCCTTCTCTGACCCCTGAGAGGAAGAGAAGGACACTTCAGGAGGAACTCCTGCCTACTCTCCCCTCAAGCAATTATGGGCCAACTGGAACAATGGGGACTACAGGGAATATAAATACATGTTTGGGGAAAATATGAGTAATCACAAGAAAAGGACAAAAGATAAGAATGGCCTCTGACAATGACTGGCAGGAGAAGTGGGTGGAGGTGGGAAAGGCTTCATGAATTCACTCTGTGTTTGAATGAGTTCCTGGGCAGCTGTGACTTTTAGTTTCTTAGTCAAGAGTCCGGAATTTAGCAGCATGGATGTCGTGCCTGGTCCAAAGCTTGTCTACTCCCAGGACTCTGACGAGTACACACAAATAGTCCTCTTTTCATCCTGCCCACACAACCATCCTACCCCCAAACCACTTCAACTCAGGATGCACATCCAAGCAATTTCCACATGTGCATCTTTGATGCAAGCATCCCCCACTCATTCAAACTCCACTCTCAGTCCAGCTCTTCCTGGCTTTCGAGCCTTAGCTCTGTGCTGCTGCGTCTGCTGGGGTTCCCTGCCCCCACTGGATCCTGCTAACCCTTCAAGTCTCAGAGTAAATTCACTTCTGCAGAGAGGTCTTTGCTGACCACCATGCCTGAGTCAGCTCTCCATCATCACCAGGGACCCCTGTTTGCCACCTGTCACACTTCCTTATCTGTGGTTCACCTATTTATGCTTCTTCTCTCCTATCAGGCTCTAGCCACCATCAGGTCAGGCACCAGTGCTGTACCTACTGGACACTCAACGAACACTCAATGAAGGAAAGAAGCCCTATAGACTCATGTCCTCCCTGGCCAATTGACCCCAGGTTGATCACTTAGAGCAATTTTTTTCCTAGTTTGTTAATCACAGAACTCTTCTCTGTCCTAAAGCAATCTAACCTCAGAAACCTGAAAGCCCCCACCTAGTGCATCCTGTGGATGCCACACACCCCAAGATGAGGGCCAGAATTTGGCCCCCATGGCCTCTGCTCCATTTTCCCCAAAATTGGCTAGCTGGGGACCTTACTGCCCAGTTGTTTGGCTCTGAACAGAATTCAAAGCTGGCCACAGAGAGTCTGCAGGACTCTCCCTGAGGGAAGCTGGGGGATCAGGACTGCAGGTTTTAAGCCTTCTTTCTGGGAGAAAGCTAAGAACTGTAACCACAGCTGACAGAGAAGGAGGTGTCCAGGCTGCTGGTTTGTGCTGGCTCTGGGCAGCCATGAAGAAGTCCTCCAGGCCCCCAGTGCAATGGTCCCTAGAAGACTGGCTCCTGCTTTTGTACTTTCCTGCCTCCCTATTTTCTTAGTGCAGTTCTCATCCACAGGCACCAGCAGAAATGGTCTTTCTAAGGACTGTTTACATTCTTGCCATTTTTTGCCAGTATTTAGACTTACCAAAAAACGCATCTTAAACATTTACAAGCAATCATAGGCCCTCATGGATTTCAAATAAACTTTTTCTATAAACTAGTCAACTTCATAATTTCCATCCTCCCAAGAAACATAAACCTTAAAGACCTGGTAGGTCCTTAAAAATTGCAATGTCCTTGCTTTATGGCTAGAGAAACCAAAGCCCCAGGAGGGTCAGGGACCTGCCCGAGCTTGCAGGGGGCTTAGTGGCTTATCTAGAGCTGGAGCAGAGGACTTCTGCCTCCACAGTCCTGCATTCGCATTTGATGTGTGAAAAAACTGAGTCTACTACCACACTGCCTCCCAGGCATGTGGTTCTAGTTTTAAAGAGAACAAACTGATTTGAGGTTTCAAAATATTAATGCGCTTAGGGTTTGGAGAAGGAATGTGTGTTAAATGCACATTCTTGGTCGTCAGCCATGCCCCAGCGCCAGGCAGGCTGGCTGCCTGATGTGAGTGCTCTAGGACTAAGAGTGTCACAGCATCTGCTGCATAACTCCAAGGCACGGGCCCTGAAAATTCTCAATATTGCAGCAAGGTTCCATATAAAAGTGCCAAGCCTGAGAGGCAGCCCTGAGAACAGATTCTGAAAAAAGATGTCAAAGACCTGTCCTCTTAGCCAGCACAAGGGCTGAGGGTATTCCATCAAACTCTCCACCAGGGTCTACACTAATGAGGGTTTGGGGACCACCTTCCCTCCATAAGTGCCTCAGTGGATCCAGGAATGGTGGGTGATCCCTGCCTAGGTGTCTCATCTCAGGCTGGCAATGATGTCAGAGCCCTCAGAAGACTCCACAAGGTCTGAAGTCAGAGAGGAAGGGTCTAGCATCAAGCCAGAAAATGCCATGCAGGCCCTAAGCCCTCTGGGCCACAGCCTTCCCCTCTTTACCACCAGAGGTCCTGATGGGAAATAGAGCAAAGCTCTTTCTAAACCTCTAATGTGGGACTTCCTAGTAGGACTGTAAGGGTCAAGGCCTATGGTCCAAAGAGTCAGGTTTTGACAAAAGCTGTGGACTGGGGGTTCCTGCCGTGGGGCCTGTTCTACACTGGACCCTGAGCTGGCTTGGGATGGGATGGGGCACCTAGGCTGAATCAGGAGCCTCTAGAAGCTAGAAGGTGACCCCTTCCCAGCCATCGGCTCGATGTAGGCTTCATGGCCCCACCTCCTGACCCTATACCCTAAAGCTCAGCAGATCCCCTCTGCACATGCCCTAAGACTCCGTCCTCCATAAAGCTGGTGGGCTAAGGATTGGTGGAACTCTGAAGAATGCCAGCTTGGGCCCTAATGGTCTCCCCAAAGCACAGAGATTTTAGGCAAGATGTCTTTAGAGCAAAGTCATTGATTGAATTCCCAACCCCTGGTCATTCCTGGCCCCGTGCAGGACTGTGCTGGGTTGCGACAAGACAGGACACTCCTGCTAACCTCAGGGGTCTACAGGCCAACAGGAGAAGTCTAAGAAGACTAAGTCTAAATGCAACATGGTGCCCTAGATTAGGTCATGAAACAGAAAAAGACACCGACAGAAAAACTAGTAAAATCCAAATAAAATCTTGAGTTTAGTTAATAGTAACATATCAAAGTTGGATTCTTAGCCTTGACAATTGTACCATAATTACATGAGCTGTTAGCATTAGGAGAAACTGAATGAGGGATATATGGGAACTCTGGACTATCTTTGTGACTTCTCTGTAAATCTAAAAGTATTCCAAAATAAAACATTTATATAAAAAAGTAATCACTGACTATGCAATCACTATGTGTCAGTCACAGGGACTGAGTACTTTCCATGCATTATCTTATTTTAATCCTCCCCAAAACTTTATGGAGGCTGTAATTATAATCTCCAGTTTACAGCCAAGGAAACTGAGGCCAGAGCTGCAGAAATTCTGAGTCCAGGCAAGCAGCAGGTGGAGGCTCAGAGGTCACTAGCCCTTGGAGGAGCAGAGACCAGGCGGCCACCTGTATAACTCTGTGTGTAGAAGGACTGTTGGATTAACTTGCTAAATGGAAATCCAAATCCAAGCAACAGTGAGTGATTTGCCATAAGGCCCCTAAAACACTTGCCAGGTCTCCTGAACTCCCTCCAGAACCCGCCTGAGAGGGCTCTTCCTCCCCAGACTGTGTCAGTGGTGAGAGCCACCCCACCACCCCTCCCTGCAGCATGCAAATCCTTCCATGGGGAAATTAAATTCCTTCCTATTCCCTTCTCAAGGGCCTTGGAACATAGTCCTTAGAAGCTTACCAAGAGAAATTTTTTCTTCCTTCTATTTATACAACTTTTTTCAAGACTCAAAACACTTCCTAGGGCTCTCCTTCACACAAACAGAAAAGCTGCAGCTGTTCCCAAGTTTCTGGTTAAGCCTGAGGCCCTCCGTCCAACTCGCAGCCTGACCATGCCCACTGGTGCGCTTCACAGCCTTTGTCCTCCTAGCCTCTCCCTTAGCCCTGAACTTCACTGCCAGGAATTGCTGTTCAAGTCACAAGATGAAGGGAAAGGAGAAGTTCGAGCTCTCTCCCCAACCAGCATACTAGCCAACATGGACAAAGAATAGGTCATAATCTCAAGGTTTTCTCTTTCTTCATATCTGTTCTCTACTGGGTACTGGAAATAACAATTCTCAGCAGCTATTGGAGCAGCTGAAGAACAGAAAATCCCATGGCAGGAAGAAGACAGTTTCTTTGTGGGGCTCCATGGTCTCTGCTCTGCCCTCAGTTTCAATCATGAGCAAGGAGACTAGGCTGGCCTATCTTTCCTGAAAGCACTCCTCTTAGAAGAGTTATGATCACAGACAGACATGAAAGAACACAGGGGACTTGGGGCAAGTGTGTCATAGCAACTCAGAGTGAACTGGAACATATGTGTCAGGCTTTGCTCTTAATAGCTGAATCAACCTCATTAGGAAAAGTTCCTTATTTCATCCTCAAGGTTTTAACCACTTCCTAGTAGTGACTCCAGTGAGCAAGGCCGCAGCTGAGATGTTGATGGTCGCTTGGGGGTATTTCAGGCTCAGTGAATAATTATGTGAACAAAATAACACAAAGTGGTTGCCAACAACTATTAGACCTGTGAAAAATAACAGTGGAAAACTCAGCTGACTGGCTATCAAAGGGCCTTTACGGAAAGGAGGAAACCAGCTGTGGCTTAACATCTGTAAACCCAAAACCCAATGCAAAAAAAGTGAACAACCAAAGGGAACACTATCCACAAGTCCTTACCTGCGGAATTATAACAAGGCTCCTGTATGCCATTAATTGGCCAAGAGCTGATTTCATTCCAAACTTGTGTGCACCTGAACAGTACAGAGGAGGTTTGCAGAGACCTTTGGCTATTTTAGACTCATGACAGACAGAGTAAGAGACAGAAAAGCTTATCCCAACTGCTTTTGAATACAAGTTATTCCCCCTGAGAAACTGCACTCAGGAGAGTGAGTGTTTGCCCTGTGCATATTCCCAGCATTTTCTGTCAACAGTGATGGCAACAGAAGGCCCTGGGAAAAGGTAACAGCCTCAAGGTCAAGGTAGCCTCCCAGAAGTGAGGATGAGCACAAAAATGATCTTCATTTGATCCCCTAATCTCCTGGAAAATGTCCCAAGTGTTGTGCAAAAAGTCTGACTTTGGAATCAGATCTATGGCTTTGGGTCTGACTCGTAGCTCCATCATTCATTAGCTGGGTGGCTTTGAGGAAGTGACTTAACCTCTCTAAGCATTAGTTTCCTCATCTGCTTTGCAGGGCCATGGTAAAGACTAGAGATAATGAATACAAAGCCTCCAACACAGTGACACCTGTGCAGACATGCAGACCAAATCCCAGCTTTTCCATGAAAATTAGCAGGTGGCACTGCCCCACATAGGATAGCCACCTGTGCACCTGAAGTTTAGCAGATGTCTCCATCAAATCCTCACAGCTCTCACTGTCTGCCCCACAAAGTCAGAATCTGAGCTGTCGGAGTCATCTTCCACCACCTTCTCTCACAAATGCTAGGTTCCCACCATACCAGACTTATCCTCCTGAACACACCCTACCTCGCCCTGACACTTTTGCTAAGGCTAGTCCTCTGCTGGGGATTTTTTTTTCTCTCCATTTACACTTGTTTTCCATTTATTTTCCAAAATCTATCTCATGAGTGGTCTCTGAAGAGTCCTCTTAATTTCTTTATCCAAACAACCACCATAAAACTTCCATAGCAGTTTTATGTGTACTATCAACTGCTTATCACAAAATCTAGATTAGAATATCTTTTGTCTCTAAAATCAATCCTCTAACTCTAGTAAAGAGTGTGAGCTCTTCCATTTACTGGTGGAGTCAAGTTACCTAACTGTCTAAGCCTCCTCATCTGAAAATGAGATGATATCCATAGTGTCAAATACATAATGCTGTTGGGAGCATTAAATACAATTATGCAGGTGAAGGTGCCTGGCATAAATTAGTCCATAAATGCTGGTTGCTTCTCTGAGAACTTCTGTGAATAAATGAGGTTGCTGGCTCACTAGCCTTGCAGCTCCGGAAGGCCAAGAACTAGATCACCCCCACAGAAAGAACATGACTCCTAGCATGAGCAGATGATCCACAAATGTTGGCTGAACAGGATAAACTTCTCTTTTGGAAGAGTTAATCCATTGAAGGTGGAGATCATGTCTCTCCTGACCTCTCTGAACAATGCTGAGTGGGACAGAGGGTAAGTCAGCTCTTTGTCAGCACCGCCAAAGAGTGAGGCCCAAGGGAGACAGGTTACAATGGGATGGGGCCTTCTCTGCAGTAACCTGGCCACCTCAGCTCTGCCACAGCCCTAAAGGGTTTCTCCAGTCTCACCCTCTGCCTTCTAAGACAGGAAGAATCCATTCTTGTTCACTCCCAGCTTGAAGGTTTCCCATATAGAAGCAACTGAGTGATATTCTAAGGTGATCACCATAGAAGTAACTCGAAACTCAGTTCAATCACCTCTTCAAGGGCCTCTGTGTTTAGCCCCATGTTGGGCAGGGCCACAAATACGCAAGGAACTGGGCTTCGTTCTCATGGAGGCTGCAGCTGTTCTTGGCTTTTCCCCACCGCCCATTGGGAAACAATGCAGAAAGATAATTGAGCAGCTGTGCCTGTAAAAAAGAACCTGCTTCAGAACAATACGTCGTGTCCAGCAACTACGTGCTGCAAGCTGGGTGGTGGGACAGCTAATACATGTGATGGGAGACGAGTCTTTTCAGTGCACTCCAGCCTGTTCTCTTTGTGTGGGGGTTCAGCTGTGCTGCCCCCTAACTCCCACTGGCCTGGGTCCCCTCCCTTGGAGCTTGTCTCTCAACACAACTGCAGAGGTCATTAGTGAGGTGCTCAGTTCTGTGGATGCCATCAGGGCCCCCTCCTCTTTTCTCTCGGCTCTTGAGCAGGCACCCATCAGATGCCATGTTGGGATCACCAGGACCTAACAATGGTTTTCATCCCATCCTCAGTGCCCTTCACATCCTGAACCACTCACTATAGGTTTCTACAAGACTATAACCCAGTTTAGCCAAACCAGTCCTGCACATGTTTTATTTTGAAAGATCTGCACAGAATCCAACATAGTATTTCTCCTGGGCTACTCCTCTAAGCCAACAGAGAAGAGCTGTTTCTCAAAAAATAATGCATTATTAAACTAATGAATAAGAGCCAAGAAAACAATGTGGCCGGCATATTTGTTCCAAATAGCTTGTTTAGAATGCAAGTTGCAAATAGATCTTATTCCAGCAGGCTCTTTGAAGAATGATGCTGAAGACCTCTTATAGCCAGCGGAGCCAAGAAAACCACTTTAAATGGTCTGAGCCCTGCTCACTGGTCAGGGGCTGCCTAACACTGGGCACTCCTGGGTTCTCCCAAATCAGAAAAATGTGCTCCATGCCAAAGGGCCCTGGCTACCTCTCACGCCTCCCACAGAGAGCACACGCCTTCATCCCATGCCTTTGCCTTGAGAGTGGCCATCTGGCCACAGTCAGAAGCACCATTCAAGAAGCTTCCCTCTAAACAAAGGCAACAACCTCATGAGAAGAAAAAAACAAACACCATTGTGACAACCTCCATTAACAGATGTCAGAACTGGCCCCCAAGTGTGCAAAGGTCCAAATCAATTTTATTTATGAAAACTAAGCAAACTTTCCAGTAGGTCTGGCACATCCACAGCACAGGAGAAAGGCCTTAATTATACTGCTTCTGCTCATTAAATCGATAAGATCTTAACAGAGACAAGCTACATTTTGTCTTCAGAAAGAAAACATAAATCCATCTGGCTCCATATTTTATAGCCATCAATAGCCTAAGGCCATGTGAAATGCCCTAAGTTCTTATCTTCCCAGATCTGAGGGCGGAACAGAAGCAAGACATCCACTGCCAGAGCACTGGGCTGGCAGCTAGGTGATGACGGTGATGTATTACGGCACTCTGTCTCTACTAAGCCCCGGAGCCAAACATTGCACATGGAATAAATGAGAGACCAAAGCATAAAAAGCCAGAAGGGGAACAGCCCTTTAATTTATAGCAGAAATGCCTCCTTTTGGGCCATCAATGGAAAGAAGACTCATACTCTTAATGGTTCAGCTGACCCTTCTCCCAGACCAGAAAGGACCAATGCTCTCTGGGCACAAGCTTGTGAGTGGCCTAGGACTTCTCAATGAGCTCACTACAAATACTGAGTTATTAAAATACAGTTATTATGAATGAAAACTTACTGTGTAAGCAATAGAGTTCCAACACCTGTGGGGAGCCAATCATTGTTCAAATGAGAGTTCCTTGGAGGAAATACTGCTGTCCATCAAATCTCCACCCAGCAGAAGCCCCATAAGCCTCACACCACAATCAACACTCAGAGGAAGAACTATGTGAAACTTAGAAGGGTTTCTTTGCAAAATTATCCTCAGTCCTTGGACCTCTTTTCTTCCTTCTCTGCCCTTATTCCTTAGATTACATTCATCCAAATGTTTTAAATGTCTTATAAAATCTATTTCTACATTTATATCTCCATGACAGACCTCTTCTTTGAACCCTAGATTTTAAATCCATCTTAAACTTAACATGTCCCAAACCAAGCTTGTTCTGATCAACTGATTTTGTGTATTGAATTTGTATCCTATAATGTTGCTAGATTTATTTATTAATTCTAGTATATATATATATTTCTAATTTATATACACTTAATTTCTTTTTCTTGTTTTATTTCACTAGCTATAACCTCCAGCACAATGTTGAATAGAAGCAGTGAGAATGGGCATTCTTGTGTAATTCTTATCTTAGGGGAAAACTATTCAGTATTTAATAATCAAGTATGATGCTAGCCATAGGTTTTTCACACATGCCCTTTAGAAGGTTGAGAAAGTTACATACTATTCTAGTTTTCTGAGAATTTTGATTAAAAATGGTTTTAATCAAAACCATTGAATTTTTGAATTATTGTCAAATGCTTTTGCTATATTTATTGAAATGATCACAGGGGTATTTTCCTTTGTTCTTTTAATAAGTGAGTTACAACAACTAATTTTTAAACCTTAAACCAAACTTGTACTCCTGAAATAAATCTTAGTTTGGTCATAATGTATAACACTTTTTAATGTATTTCTGGATTCAAGTTCCTTATATTTTCTTAAGGATTTTTTTCTGTCTATGGTTAGAAAGGTTTTGGTCTTTAGTTTACTCTTTCATAATATTTTTGTCAGATTTTATTATCAAAGTTATGACAGCCTCATAAAACAAGTTGGGAATGTTTCCTCTTCCATTTTTGAAAGAGTTAATATTAAATTAGTATCATTTCTTTGTTCAATTTTTGATTGAACACACCTGTGAAGATATCCAGGCCTGAAATTTTCTTAGTCAGAATGTATTTTATTATAAATATAATTCTTTTAATGAATATAAAACCTTTCAGATTTTCTATTTCATCTTTAGTCTATTTTGGTAAGTTATGTTGGCTGAGGAATTAGTACGTTATATCTAAGTTGTCAAATTTCACTAGCATGAAGTTGTTCATTATGTTCCCTTGTTATCTTTTTCATAGATGTAGGACACATACTGGGATCTCCTTTATCATTCCTGATAGTGATTATTCGTGTCTTCTTTTTTCTTTCTTATTAAGTCTTGCTGAGAGTTTATTAAAGTTAAAAATCTTTTTATAGTGCTAACTTTTAACTTTGTTAGTTTTTATTGCTATGTTAACATTTTCTATTTTATTAATTACTACTCTTTATTATTTCTTTCCTTTTATTTACTCTGTTTAAATTGCTCATCTTTCCCCCAGCTTCTTGCATAGCAATTTAAATAACTGATTTTAAACTTTTCTTTGTATTTCTTTAAATGTAAACATTTCAAGCTATAATTTCTACTCTGTTGGATTTACTGCATCCCAACAAATTTTAAAATGTTAGATTTTCATTATCATTTACTTTTAAAATATTTCTAATTTCCCATTAGATTTTATTTTTGAATCATGGGTTCAAAACATGTTTTAGAATACATTTATTTCTAAAAGTGTGTTCTTTGGTGTTTCCTAGATATTTTATTCTTCTTGATTTCTATTTTCATGTTTCTATGGTCAGAAAACAAACTATAAATTTCAGTCCTTTTTCAATACTTTTCATATTCAATATTTCAATATTTTTCAATATTTTAAATTATATGGTTCTGCAAATTCTCTAACTTTATAAATGTTCCACGTGCACTTTTTTCTTTAAAATGTGTATTCTACAACTACTGAGTGCAATTCTCTATAAGTGTCAATTAGGTTCAGTCAATTGCTAGTGTTGTTCCAAGCCTCCGTATCCCTATTGATTGTAAATTTGCCTACTTTTCCATTTAATTATATCAGTTTTGCCTCAAATATTTTGAAATTTGATTATAAGAGGCATATATATTTAGGATTGTTATGTTTCCCTTGTGAATTAATATTTCTATTATTTTTAAATGCCCCTTTCATCCCTGTAATACTCCTTATCATGAAGTTTATTTTGCCTGAAATTGGTTGAGATACACTAGCCTTTTTCTGCTTCTGGTTTGCACAGTATCTTTTTCTATCCTTTTATTTACAATTTTATCTGTGCTTTTAGATCTAAAATGCATCTCTTCAACACAGCATATAGTTTGGTCTTGCTTTTATATCCAATTTGATAATCTTTGCCTTTTAGCCCACTTTCATTTAATGCAATTATTTATATACTTGGGTTTAAGTCTACCATTTTGCTATTTGTTTTCAATTTGTCCTGTTGTCATCATTGTTTATTGTGCTCTATTCCTCCTTTCCTGCCTTCTTTTAGGTTAATGAAATTTTTTTAGCTTTCAATTTTAGTTCCTTTATTAGATTTTTAGCAATTTTTTGTTTTATTATTTTAATGATCGCTCTACAGATTACAACATGTAATTATATCTCTGTGAGATGATGGGTGTTAACTAAACCTATTGTGGTAATTGTTAATCAAACCATCATGCTGTGTATTTTAAACTTAAAGTGATGTATGTCAGTAATTTCTCAATGAAACTGGAAAAAATATGCATCTTTCTTCATCACAATCTACTAAGAATATTTTACCACTTTACAAAACATGTAAAAACTCCACAAAAACAATTCATTTTACTCCCCATTCTTTTGTGCTTTGACATATATTTTACTTAAACATATTTTACATAAAACCCCAAAGTACATATTATTTTTCCTTTAAATAGTCAAGTATCATTTAAAGATTTTAAGAGAAAAAAGGAAAAAAGTTCCTTTTATACTTACCTACATATCAACCTTTTCTGCTGCTCTTTATTTCTTCCTATGAAACCCATTTCCATTTGACATCATACCCTTTCAGCCTAAAGAATTTTCCTTAGCATTGCAGGTTTTCTGGCAACAAATTCTCTCCTGTTTACCTGGAAGTTTCTTTTTTTTCACCCTCATTTTTTAAAGATATCTTTGCTGGATACCAGATACAGTTCCATTATCTTCTAGATTCTATTCTTTCTGATAATAAGTCAGCTATTATTTATATTATTATTCCTCTGTTATGTATTATGGCTTTTCCTCTAGACTGAAGGTTTTTTTTTTTTCCTTCATTTTCAGCAGCTTGACTAAGATGTGTTTTGTTATGGTGTTGTTGGTGGTAGTGTTGTGGTAGTGTTTTTAGTTATTTATTATTACTTATGCCTATAGTACCTGGTCTTCCTAGGTGGTCTCCCATCTAAGTACTAACTAGGCCCAACCCTGCTTAGTTTCCAAGATCAGACATTGGGCTTGTTCAGGGTGGCATGGCCATAGACCATAGACTGTGGTGTGAATCCAGGACATTCTGCGTATAAAGCAGACGTGCTAACCGCTACACTATGGTACCACGTCCTGTTGTTGTTGTTGTTGTTGTTTTTAATGTGTCCTGCTTGGGGTTTGCTGAGTTTCTTGGATCTGAGGTTGATGTTTTCTAACAAATTTGGGAATGTTATGGCCATTATTTCCTAGAGTATCTTTCTGTCTCGTTCTCTCTCCTATACTTCTCTCTCTTATTTTTCTAGGCCTCCAATTACCCATAAGCTAAACTGCTCGCTATTATTCCATACATAGGTCAGTAAATCTCTGTTCAATTTTTATAATCTTTCTTCTCTTTATTCTTCATATTGAATCATTTTTACTGATCACTCTTCTAGTCACTGACCCCCCCTTTCTTCTGAAGTCTCTAATCTGATATTAATCCACTTCAGAAAATTTTTCTTTAGATATTGTTTATTATCAGTTTAAAATTTCCATTTGGTTTTTACAGTTTCCATCTGTTTCCTCATTATGTCTATCTTTTCCTTTAAGTTCTTGAACATATTTGTTGTGACAGTTTTAAAAACCCTTACCTTGTCTGCTAATTCGGTCATCTTGTGGTCTTCATTTTTTCCTTGACCAGCAGTCACATTTTACTGCTTCTTAATATGTCTAATAATTTTATATTGTACTCCTGATACTATCAATGGTAGTTTACAGGAGTCTGAATAATGTCATCTTCTTTTAAAGAGTATTACTATTTGTTCTAGAAGATAGTTAAAATATTGATCTTGATCCTGTTGCATTCAGTTTCGTTCTTTAAAATGCTAGTCTAGTTTTGTTCTGTTTTTCCCTAATCCCAGAATATAGTCCTTAAACTAGGACACTATCCTTATTTCTAAGACATGATCTTTCCAAGATATTAACCAAATGAAATTCTCATTGTGTTCTCTCCATTCTGACTTGACCATAACTTTGACATTTCTCAGTGCTTGAGAACTCAGGTATTTCCATTCAGTTCTTGGATCCAGAGAAGCCATTCTCTGCTAGGCTTTGTAAAGTATAGCCCTATACATAAACGCTGCAGGCCTTAGCTAAAGATCCACTAGGACTCCCATTTAAATTTCTGCAGTTTGCTCCTCTGTAATACCCTTCCCCAAAGCATCTCCAAACTATGATTTTTTTGCCTCATTTATCAATTTTGATTTACTATGGCTTATTCAGGGTTAAAAAAATAAAAAGCTGGTGATGGGTGCTTGTGGAATATAAAGCTTTCTGAACAACACATGGGAGCTATAAGGCTGGGAATTCTCATTATCTGGCATCTTCCTGACTGTGCTGTAGCACTTGCTACACCAAAGTAACTTTCTTCTGATGCTCTTAGGACCATTATAAAAACAAAGTTGGTACTTAACAGCCTTGGCCTTGCCAAATAACTTTTGACAGAAGGAGCATATTAAATGGGCTTTTCACAACTGTTGGTACCTAACCATCATTATTTGGCCCCATATTTTCCCTAATCTAGCTCCTTGTTTGATCACACAGCTTGACTATGAGACTGGATGCTACTTAAGATCCTTGATTCTTGGTCTTTCCAGTTTAAAAGTCATAGTATCTTATCCTTTTTGTTAGAAGAAGAGGGTAGATTGAAAAGAGAGTAAGAATAGAAATTTAAAATAATTCAAAATTACTTACATTTAAGATTGTGTTTTGTTTTGTATTTTGAGAACATGAAACCATGTCACTGGCTCTCTTGACAAGCTGCAGAGGAAGGGTACATACAGTGCTTATAGTTCTAACAAGGTGCTTCATAATTTACATAAGGATAATGATATGTGCACCTCCCTGTATTTCATTAAACCTAAGACCATTTGATTCTGAGACATATTATTTTGGGTACCTCAATTTATGACATGATATTTCATCAACTGCCTTTTGAAACATATAAAAACAGTCACATCATTATGGCTCTAAAATGTCTTTCATCCTATTCCTGGGGATTTAGTATTTCTCCTGCCTTTAGTAATATGATTTAGCAAGTAATACAAATTCTGTTGCACATGACTCAGTAATGAAATAAGCCTACCTTCACCTACTTGTGGCTAAACTTCTTTTATTAGGTCTGGTAAAACCTTGTTACTGAAAGTGTGGTCTGAACCTGCAGCAATGACATCATCTAGGTGCTGATTACAAATGATGAACCTCAGGCCCCACCCCAGACCTACCAAATAATTTAAACAAGATTCTCAAGTGATTCATGTGCATGTTAAAATTGGGGAAGCATTTCCATAAAGCACCTGGTTGTTGTTTTGTGAGGAAAAATAAGATTTTGGCCATTTCTCCAATGACAATTATTTGCTTCCTCAATAGCAGTTTTACATATCTCTGCTCCTTTTTTTGTTTTAATACTAAAGCACAGTGTAATCTTTAAAACATTCTAAACATTAATGAAACCTAACATGTGTAGTAGCAAAATGCATATAAGTTCATAACTCACTGAAGTGAAATACAAACAACTAAGACCAAGTGTTCACATACACAGATGATGACAACACATCATGACTGATTCTTGGCTAATAGTAACTGCACAATGTCACTTGTATCAGAGATGTTAAAATATAAAAATAGGGAAAATGTGCACCCTAAAATTGATTAAATAGAGTAAGTGATGAAAACTATACTCATTCTTGATCTAAATTTGGGCTTTTCTAGCACTAGGAATCAAGATACTGAATTATGACAATGAACACAATCCAACCGTCCATGGCAGTCCCTGACACTGTAGCCTGCCTGTACAGTACAGTCTCCAACCAGTTTTTCTAAAATTGACTGGACGCTGAGGATGCTGCCTTAACCAAGAACAAAGGGTCAAGACCTCTAACTCACTTTATAACTAGTCAAAGTTTCTATTGCTTGCAAGAGGAATTTTCATCACTTTGCCTGACAGAGAAACATGTAATGGAGAAAAATGTAATGGAAAAACATATTGGCTAAAAAACATTCCTCTTGGATTAAATAAAAATGCTATTCTTTTAACCCTGATCTTTAGCATGAAAAAAACTAATAAATTAGAGACCTTGAATAAACAAGCCCCTCAACAATTTTTCATCCAATTTTTCCTAATTGGTTTCAGGTACAGGAGCTCCTTGAAGTTGGTAACTTCTTGCTCTTCTTTGTATCTCCATGTGCTTGATAAATGTTAGTTGAATATTCTTTTCCAAGGAATGATTGAAAAAGAGAATTAATAAATCTGGGAATCTTGCAGCATCCACCTCCTTCCATAGGTTTCCTTCCCTGGTTTGACTCCAGCAGGAGAATACAGTTTCACGAGGACAAGATGTGGCATGTTGTATTAGTTGTTTCACCATTTTCAGAATTAGTGTGTGATAGAAAGTTTATTTGTTGGTTATTTGTGTTGACCACATTGATGCTAAATTATAAATTCTAAAGGTTAGAGCTGGGATCAGTTTAACTCACCCTACATCAACTCCAAATCCAACAACTATTAAACGAACACCAGTCAACATGGATGCCACGAGAACTGTGTTGCTTAACAGGAGTTGGCTTTTAAAGGTCATCTTTTGTACTTTTTACTTGAGTCCTAAAGTTCATTTTTCATCTTTCTCTCTGTACTCAGGTGGTTCAGAACTTGGAAAATTCTTCCTAAGTCCCATGGGAAGCAGACCACATCTCAACAGAAATGTACAACATGGTCTGGCTTGGCCAGCCGCAGTCCACATGTTTCCTGGTTTGTGAATATGGTATTACTCAAGCTCAGAGGTAATGGAAATTGGCACCAAAGTCTAACATCTACAGACTGGCTACTGTGCATGCAGTTGCTACACAGAATGTTTCTAATACAAGAAGTATGGGCTTGTTCCATTCCATATGTTGAGCCATTGATCAGATTAACAATGATGCCGTTAAATCTGTCTGTCATTGAAACATGGGCAGTTTCCTGAAGACGTGTGTGTGTGACAGAAGCTTCCCAGAGCTTCATGGGGAAAGTGCTCTCTGTTCTAAGGAGTCATTCATGCTACTTGGTTCTTTTTCCAGAGCATGAACACCAGATGCAGCAAACCACAAACACCACAGCAATTTCCAGATGACAGCCATTGAGCCTTGAAACTTCATATTATCTTCTTTGACCATCCAGTCAGAAGTGACCTTGCCACAACTGGAAATTCCCAGAGCACATTTCTGCCCCTCTCTCCTAGAATAAAACATCTGAGGGTACTGACTAACTGGTCTCTCTCCCTCACTAAACAGTGAGGCCCTTAAGAACCAAGACTGTGCCCCATTTGTTTCCTCACAGAGCCTGGCACCAAATAAATTTTCTACTGTATTTTATGAATAAAATTAATTAGAAACATAATGTACTAGGTAAGAGGTGACCTGTAAATAGAAAATCAGGAGGTCAGTCAAAGGCCATTACTCAAGACCAGTAAGTACTAATTATTCTCTTTTGCTGGAATTCATTCACTTCTAATTCTGAAGTCCTTCCTGTTTCTTAGATATCTACAGGAATAGAAATCAGAAATGAGAGTTGGGATAAGAATACCAGTAAATGTGAAAGAATGACAGATTCTGGTTCAATACAATTTTCTAACAGTTGTGTAGGGATGGACTTGTTTGGCCTCAAAAGAAGACAAAACCCAAGAGTTCCAAGATGGAAGGAAGGCTGAGTGGAATGGGCCACTTCGGGAGGTCGTGAGTTTCCTATCACCAGAAATGCTCCATTAAAGGCCCTGATATGCAAGATTTGGCTCAAACTTTCTTGTGAGAGCTGGCTGTAACTTCCAACCATGTTCACAGATGTTGTGTGGACAGCCTGAAGTTTGCTGTGGTGGCAGTATTTACACCATGGAAACTGGCAAACCATAAATCAAGAGTTTTTCATTTTCCCCAGAGAGCCAGTTGTTAAACATTTACCAGCATGCCCCCGATTAAGAGTTAAATGACTAGTGCTGAAGAAATTTGTACACAAGATCCTGCACTGAAACATTGGTTGGCAAGATAACCTTTCAGGCCTTCTCCAGTGCCAAGTTATTAGAAGCATCTCTTGTCCCATCTGGAGAAAGAGACCCTACACTTATAGTGGTTCTTACTGGCTCTGTTAGCAGCTTCTCAGGCTTGGTTGTCCTGCCTGTTTAAACTCTTTTATGAACTGAACTATGGTCTGGCTCTCCAACAACTTCACCACCATTACCATCAGATGTTGGCTCAGTAGCAGCTTTAGGCCTGGCAGGCAGTCCTGCTCAGAGTCTCCAGTTGCCAGACTTCTCCAGACTATTTTCTGCTCTAAGGCATGAGAGTTTTCCCCCACGCTCCACTGCATCTGTGAAGCAGCCCCAGACTTGACATGCTTGCACACTGGCAGAGGCTGGAGGGCAGGATCACAGCCACTAAAATTTTCCTGCAGACGGCAGGTTGCCTTCTGAAGTCCACCCCAGGGATCCCATTCCCAGGAGGAGCAGAGGCACGTGGGGCTATTGGCAGGAAAGAATGGGTACTAGAGTCAGAGGAGACACAGAAAGAGGCAATTGGCAGTTGTCAGAAAACAAAGCTGCAATGACAGTGGTATTCACTGCCTGGAGGACACTGGGTTTCCTCGCATGAATAAGGAATTCATCTAGCACCACTTCCTCTGGTTTTCAGAGTCCCAACAGGCCTGGAGAAATGAATCCCCCTGTGCAACCATGGCTACTTGCTTTCTCCTTTCCATGGTGCACAGCCCAGGCCTAGCAGGCAGTAGGCACTCAAAAAGTATTAGTTGAGGGAGCAAACAAACTAGACAGTCACTGGGGCTCTGCCTTGGGCCCATCAGATTCCATCCCCCTTTGGAGACCAAAACAAGCCCATTTCCTCCAGGAGGCCTTTCTAGATCCAGGCATTAGCCATGCCATCAACCTGAATCTCAAATCTCTCCTTTCTCTTTTCAAAAATCTTCCAATAGAAGTCAGCCCACAATGACCCTCTACTTTGGCTTGTCTTGGCTTCCTACATGCGGATCTTGTTTCTTCAGAGAGATCATGAGCTCCCTAAGAGAAAGACCCAGGCATCCTTCTTCTATGGTGTCCTGCTATGGTGTCTAGCTCAAGGTCAGGTGTCTCATCATCCCATGATGATTGGTTATTAGCCAAGTTCTCTCCATTCACTGGATCACAGCTCAGCTCTAAAAGATATTTTGCCCCTCCCTCTGAATTGCTTCTCGTAGTGATTTTGGAAAAGGAGCCTGTTTCTTGTCTTTGGTAGGGTACACTGGGTTACAGAATGGACTCCATGCCAGCATTGTCTCCCTAGATATGCAGCCATATCTCTAATAAGGAAGCAGCATAGCCCATAGACCAAGCACACAAAGCACGCCCTCATCACCCAAGTGACAAAGGATTGACCCTGCCTTTTTAATATTGTTTAGAGAGAAAACTGGACTGTATGAAAGATAGGAACAAGGGCAATATACTCCCACAGAATGGCAATCAAAATAGTGTAAAGATCTTGCCCTTCTCCAATTCTAATTTAGTCTCAGAAAACAGCTCAAACTCTGGAAGGAATGGGTGTACTCTCATTGTCACTGAAAAAATTCATAAGTCACATAAGGAATATGTCAGGCATTTGCCAACTTCAGATTTAAATTAAGTTTCAAATTCCTTTTAGAGCTCATAATGTTTATGCAGATTCTAAAACTGAGCAAACAAGATATTTGCTACTTAATTATATAAAAATCTAAATTCAGAAGAATTAGTTTTTATTGCTGATTCCATACTTAGTACCATGAGAATGATTTGTTTTGTTCAAATGAATACTATGATTAGATCATCCTCACATCTACATGTCCTAGCTCGGGCTGCCATAACAAAGCGCCATAGCCTCAGTAGCTTAAACAACAGACATTTATTTTCTCAGAGTTCTGGAGGCTGGCAGTCCAAGATTAGAGTGCTAGCCTTGTTAAGTTCTAGGGAAAGCTCTCATCCTGGCTTGTTGATGCCCACTTTTTTGGTGTGTATTCACATGATCTTTCCTTGGTGTGTATGTTGGTGGGGGGTGGGCATCAACTCTTCTTGTAAGGTCACCAATCCTATCAGATTAGGACCCTACCCTTACCACCTCATTTAACCTTAATTACCTCTTAAAAGCCCTACCTCTAAGTGGAGTCACAGTGCAGGGTCAGGGCTTCAAAACATGGATTTGAGGGGCACACAGTTCAGTCCACAGCAATGTCTATGATGAGTTTCACTATGCCTCAGGTACAAAGTTCTTCCAGACCAGGTCTCTTTCTCATGGGAGGCATGTCTGTGATTAATGAAGCCTACTTTCTTACAAAAAAAAAAACATAAAAATAATCCTTGTGCACAATATACTCTTCCCATTGCCCCAATCAGCATCCCCTTCCCCTTGCAATCACCATTAAACTGCATAGATAGTTATGAGTCTCAGAGCTGCAGTTCTCCCACATAAACTGAAGCCACTTCCATTTGTCACATCAGATCATCTCTAGAACTCTGACAGCCAGCGCTAGAAGCAGGAAGAATGCTCATTTTCCTCACCCTGACAGAGCTTCAGAAAGAACTCAGCTCAAAATAGATGCTACTGAAGCAGGAGACACATGGGGAAGTACACAACCTATCAATACCTCAGTACGGGCCCCTCCTCACCCTCCATCCTATTGACAACGTGAGAGCCACTGCTGGAAGCTTTGCAATCCAAAACCATTTACTATTCATGGGGCTGGCAATCACAAATAGAAAATTAATTGGATCACTCTCTTTCAAATTAGTATAATGACACTGTCTGGGAAAGGATGACAAAAAATAGTTCAAAACATTGGTTTGCATTCTCTTCCCACCATTCTGCCCAGTTTTTCACAATGTTTCCCTCCTGGTGGTTTGCAAATTTTTGTGTCCAGTAACATGCTACCAAGAATGAGAGGCTGAAGTCAACTTTACCTTTGTACACCTATTCCATTTCCAGGCCACAAATTAGGCTTTTCCTTCTTCTGCACCTCATAATCAATCTCTAAGTTCTCTAAACTTTACCTCCTAGATATTTCTTTTTTATACTCTAGTTGTATTGAGAAATAATTGACATATACCATATAAGTTTAAGATGTACAAAATAATGACTTGATATATGTCTATAGTGAAAAATCATATTTGCTGAATGTACCTGTCTTCTACACTCCATTCACCCCTTCTCTAGTCCAACCCATCATGTCTTCTCTCATCTAGGGGCATGTACCCACCTCCTAATAGGTCATGGTGCCTCCAGGCTCTCTTCTGTAATCCATTCTCCACACAGAGGCTTGAGTCATCCTTCTAAGACACCAAGCTTCCTTGCCACGTTCCTGTAGTGATTCCTCACTGCTCTCTGGACAAAGCCTATGCATTGCAGTATAACACTGAAGACTTCTGTAACCTGGCACCCTGCTAACTACTGATTTCCCTATGAACTAGGCCTCCAGAGGATGCTGGAAAAGATGATCCAGCCACATGAGATGCCACCTTCAGGTTAGTCTTATGCATCTCTTTAATCCTAACCCTCAAGAGGTCAGGAATCCCACAGGTAGCAGGGATCTTAAGGAACACAACATGTAGCCCCTTGTTTCTAGGCAGAAGGCATCTAAATCATAGGAGGAAGAGGGCTGACATCATTTCAAAGACCTCTCCCTTCCCTGGGTCTGACTTCAAAGGAGTTCCTCTGCCAAATAATGTTTTAGCTAAAGAACAAAAATACCCTGAAGGAAGTTACACCCAGCTAAAATTGACACTTAGGACCGACTGAGAAACCCTTTAAATCATGTGACTGTTCTTCATATAGGGATAAAATACAAAGCAACTTCATGGAACAACATTTAAAATGAAAAACCCTTCAGATTCTCCTCTCCAGAGAAGCCCCATCCCATTCATCTGCGATTATAGTTGTCATTCGCACATGAGAATGACTATGACAGCTATGCTGCTCCCAGGAGAGAAGAGGGGACAAGTCAAGCAGGACAGGTTGGTTCTGGAAAATTAGGCATTTGCTGGGTCACCCTGGAGTTTCCAGCTTTGAATCTGGCCTCCTAGGGCATTAGGTTGGCCTGAAATCTTCCTAAAATGAGAACCATGGAAGTGCCACTTGCACTGAGCAATTCTTGAGCTGCCAAACAGATGGGAGCCATGTGGAGATGAAAGGCTACAAGCATCGCAAAAGCACAATCCTTGGCTCCATTTCCTTATCTTAGATATGAAAACCACAGCATAACCTAAGCCCACTTCCCAGGAAACACCACCGTGAAAGACTCAAAATGCAGAAACAATGTTTTAAATGAGGAGGTCCTACTTTCAGTCTAGTCCCTACCTCATTTTCCATTCTCCACTCTCCTAACTAAACCAGGCCCCAAAATCTACCTAGAGAATGCACGGTGGGCCTCTGGTCATCCAGCCACAAGACTGTTCATTTCTCCAAATAGAAAAATGTACGAGTTTCTAATTGGAGGCTTCATGCTGAAGTTCAGGGTCAGTACAGGAAGGGAAGGGCTCGGGCTCTCCTATGTGCCATGTCTTCTGTCCTGGCTTGTCTTTTGTGGACAGACTGCAATCCTATGGGGCTGCCACCTTCAGGCCAGGCCCAGTTCCCAGGACTGTCTCGTGAGAATGGTGCTCAGCCTACCAGCAGTCCTCCCCTCCCCAACTACCCTCAGCCCTAGAAGACATAGAAGTGTTTAATTTCTAAAACTCTATCAGCTGGCTCCAACCTGAGCCCCTTGGTCTTGGGTGCTCCAGTCAAAGCCTGGCCCAGTTTCCCCTGGAGTCTTGGTTCTATCACCTCCAAAAGCATGGTTAAGATGGTATTCTCCAAGCTTCCCTCAGGGGGCTGGGTGCTCAGTTCTCAAGGCTGAGAAAGAGCTTGTTCATTAGAAAGAGCCAGAGAAAAACACTTCAAGGAGGCTTCCTGGGACTACAGCAGAGATGAAAGCCAGCAAGACTGTGTCTGAGCGAGTTGGCTGAACACAGAGAGCTGTCAGTCCAGACAGGTCCCACACTGGCAGGAAGGTCACATCTGCAGAAAGGCAACTGTGGTCTGCCTGCCCACAACTCTCAGCAACCTGCCACACTCTACTTGAGTCTTTCATTCTTTGGCATAAGTCAAAGATCCTTTCCTGAGTG
This sequence comes from Macroglossus sobrinus, assembly GCA_004027375.1. NCBI lineage: Eukaryota > Metazoa > Chordata > Mammalia > Chiroptera > Pteropodidae > Macroglossus > Macroglossus sobrinus. The sequence continues at coordinate 325,912 of PVKZ01001072.1, read as the reverse complement.
CCAGGAAGGAACAAATTCCTGGTGGAGAGAATCATCCACTGGGTTCCCAGCAGTTCATGTGGATAAATTAATCATATCAGTAATTTCTGAGGTCTTGGTACCTGTGGCACCACTGGCACCTCACCCATTCCTCATTGACACCATTCTCAGGTCAACCCCATGGCTTCTGACAGCAAGCTCTTGAAAGCATTTGTCTAGGGCTTTCCCTGGCCAGAGGAGCGCATTCAGCCCATGCACAGAGCAGGCTCAAGAGCTGGAGCAGCAGCCCTCTACTCCTGAAAAATGGGAAATGGAGGATCAATACCCGAAGTCCCTCACCTCTAGGCTGTGATTACTCTGAGCACATCTTACACTGTATCCCAGAGCTCTCAAGTCTACTGCACCCTCAGCCACCCACAGAGTGAACCCATTGGACAGCACACCCTCTACTGGCTTCTTTGTCTTCCCTCTCTTACTTCCTCACCACCCCCACCTCGTCCCCACCCAGTGTCTCTTAGGATTAGAAGCCAGATCTATGTGACTCCAAAACCTCACATCTTTCCACAACACCAGACTGACAATCTCCTCCTCTGAGCAGACAGTGAAGCCAGGCATGGTGGAGTCCTGTCTTCAGAGCCCATACTGGCCTCTAGCTTATCCACAGGTGCTGCATTCTTGGCATTCCATGCCTGTTTTCTGAACTCAGATTCCAACCCAGGTGTTTGGCTGTATATCCAAAGTCCAGAAGAATTTTTTTTTTCTTTAAGCTAGGCTGTATAAAAAAAGCTATAATGCTAGAGATTCTGGCACTGGATGCCCCTTTGAGTTCATTCCAGCCCCAAATTTCTGTGAAATGGTCCATAGCAGCCCAAGGCAAAATTGGAAATGTAATGAAATTTTCCTTCCTTAAAAAGTCACAGCTTAATCGTTATTCTAATTATTGGGGACTTTATGAAAAGAGGCCACAGCTTAATTTTGGAAATTAACCTAGCACCAGCTGCAGCTTCCTGGCCCCAAAGCTGTGGACATATATCCTTGACTTCACACATATGCTCATCTGGACATAGGGTGGTCTCGGGGGGCTGAGACATGCAAGATGAAATCCCACAAATCTCCATTATTAAGTCCATGATATATTTCAAATCCCACCCTCTATCTGGATAATGATGCCTCTGACATCCCTCCAAAGAAGAAAAGGGAGGGCGAGTGGGAGCAAAAGAAGGAGATTTCCTTTTTGTCTGTCCATATCAACCAGCCTTTTCTCTGCCATATTCCTGAGGACAATGAAGGAGTGTCCATACTTTAGGATAGGTCTCCTCATGCAACCCACCCAGCCTGAGAAGGGGCTGTCAATCATTAACTGATATAAATCTGCCCAACATTGCTACCCTGTGGTCTCATATCCTCAGGCTGCCTTACGCTAGTCCAGACCCTCTGTGATGCTCTTCCCAGTCCACCCCTCACCCCAGCCTAGGGACCTAAATCTGGTCTTACTTCTCTTCTGCAATCATTCCCTGCAACACCTTACTTTTGTCTCTCTCCCTAAGCATGGAAGGTAACTTAATCTCAGGTGGGGCTCTCCATCAGAGGATAACTCAGCCCCAAACAGGGACCTTCAGGAATTCTTCACTAACCTAAAACCTCTCAGGGATTATCCCAGGCTCCTCAGGGTGTGGACTGACTCCTGTAGCTGCAGTTCCTCCATAGAAAGGCACTGGGAGTCTTCGCTAAGGCACAGATGGGCAATGAGGGATTTGCAGTTATTTGGAGGAATCAGAAGCCCTAGATTCTATCTCTAACCTCTGAACGTCTTTCATGATTATCCTGCAATCATCTCCCCACATCCTACCCATTCTTCTAAACCCAGCCAAATGCCACCTTCTTGAGAAAGTCCTCCCTGATTCCCTGTGCCAAAGGAGGCCTCTCATCCTCTATACCTCTCTGCTTCCTTGGGTGGTACTTTATGTCACCCTCACTTGTGTGCATGTCCCAGCATTCTCAGTGTGCAGTAGGCACAGGGCAGGCAGGGCCTGGTTCCTGTCTCAGGCTCTAGTTCCTACTTTCTACATCAATATAGAATTGTCTTGCTGCCAAGAGATGCTCAATATATGTTAAAGGAGAAACATGGGTAAATAAATAAATTTGCAGGTTCACTATAATATGGGTGGCAATAGGAAGGGATCTTATGACATTCTCCTCCCCCAACAAAGCACCAAAATATACTGTTTACACACAATACAGCAATACTAGAGCTGGGCAGGCCACTGCACATCCTGCCTATACCACAACCAGCGCATTTCTTCAGATACTGACTCCTCCGCAAAATGAAGATAGAAGGAAGAGTGATGAAGAGGAGGGAGAAAGAGTCACTGATCAGCCAGAAACTGGTCAAAAAACATGAACTACTTTAATAGAAGGGTTGTAGTACAAGGAACAAGTTACAGAGGTATTAAAAGAGCTGAAAGGCCAAGATAAAGACAGGACAACCTAGAGGTTAACAATAGCAGGAATATGCTAGCACTCCTCGGCTGGAAGGTCAAAGGAAAGAGGTGGCATTAGCAGAGCCCTGAAGCCAAGGCCAACAGTCAGGAACTGAGACCACAAAGGCCTGGCTATTTGCAGAAGAATAGGGTGGGATGTGACTGGTGCCCTAAACAGAGATGGATGACACACCTTGGCTTCTTCCTGCCTCTTGCCCTCTAGTCTACCCCTGGTGCCTCCCATTAGCCAAACAGAGCCTGAAACCAGAAGGCAAAAGAGCCTGAGTGTCGGCCACCCCTGTGATGCCAACCAGAACAGGGAGTGAAATGAGTCTGACAGCAAGTCCGAGGACCAACACCCTGCTTTCATTTTGTCCTCATCAAGCATCAGCCCTACTTTCCCATGGTCCCAGGTTCTCCTTCCTCTCTGTGCTTCTCCAACCCCCAGGCCAAGCCAGGCCACAAGTGTGGGCTACTTCAGTGAGTACGTTTTAGGAGGACAACCAGCCAAGCCAGGCTGGCTGGCTGAACCTTGGATCTCAGTCTCTGGTCAAGAAGGCCCAGCAGGGTAGATCTGGCCTGGCCCATCTGGGAATGGGGTCAGTGCAGGCCCAGGAGATCACCCAAGTTTGGAGACTGGCATAGGAGAACTCAGAACTGCCCAGCTCCCTCAGCCCCTACCCTCACCCACACACTCCAATGGGTCCATAAGGTCATCTCCCTCAGGGTCATATGGTCAACCTGGTGTCTTGGACCTTATTAGGACTCCCCCATACAAAGATCTGGGCATCATCCTCCAATTCATTCTGATGAGAGCCACTGGAGTGATTTAGTTCATCAGAGAGAGTAATTAGGGAGCCTGCTCTGCAGAAACACACACATACCAGCGTATGTGTACACACGTGCACACGCACACTAGAATTCTCTGGAATTTCCCCAAAGTCGTCCTTAAAACTTTCTCCTACCCCTTCATAAGCCAAGACTTTGGCTTGAGAGCCCAAAAAGCTACTGTTCAACAGAAACACATGTCAAAACCTGGAAACCTGTGACCAGCAATACTGACAATAACCAATTCCAACACGTTAGCAGAGCTCACACGTCCATGAACATTTATAGAAAGACATGGAAGAAATCTCACTTTGCCAAGAAACAGATGAGTGTTTAAAAGCTCTGTTTATCCTGGAGCATCTGCCTCTGGAATTTGACATGTTACATTCATTGCTACTCACCTTGTCCAAACTTTCATCAGAAGAAAGGAAAAGAAATGACAGGAGCAGGTAGATCTTGAAGTCTCAGCCTCACCACCCTGAGTAGTCTTGTCCCCACTCCACCCTAACTTTTTTGAGGTTTTCCACATCAAGGTTCAGCCTTGGTTTTAGGGTTTGCCATTGACCTTTGGAGAGCTATGCCCAAAACCACAAGAGCTGGGGCAGTTAGAAACTCATAGGCCAGCAGAGGCAGCTTGGCTCACATAGAGGATGTCATTCTTGGGGCCTGGGGTGCTCCATCCTCTCAGTAACCAGGAGAGTGATTTGCTGAATGCAACACATGCCCAGTTTGCCAGTGCTTGCCTCTCACTAGGATGTGAAGGCTGACCCTGTAAGACCGTGAGGGTCCCCTACTATGCAGTTGTCACAGCCATCACAAGCAGGATAGGGAGCCTTGTTTGTTCCTACCTATGTATCTACCTGGGGGGCACCCCAAAAGGCCTTAAAATGCCCTAAACCATCAAATTCCACCAAGCCTGCCACCAGGCATCTCGGATCAGATACACACCAACAGAGAGCTAAACTCTAAGCCCCAGAGCAGAACTCCTCAGCTAAGAGATTGCAGGGGTAGAGCTGGTACATGTTAGGGTCCCCATTCTCCCTGGAGGACCTCATCATGAGTCTGGGCAAGAAGGGCCCTGACCAGCCAGAGCCTGAGTAACTGCTATAGAAACAAGTTCACCCTTGCTGGGGGAATTGTGGCCTTCTCAATCCAGTCCCAATAGCCCTGCCAGCCTCATCTCCTGTTGTCTCTACCATAATTCTCTCATGTGGCTCTCAGAGCTCCTCAATCTTCATGACATACAGCTCGAGTTTTCTTATGCTGGCAGCCGCTGTTCCTTTGCCCATGTCTTTCCTCCTCCTATAAAGCTCTTCCCCAAATGGAAAACACTTACTTTCAAGGACCACGTCAACCATCACTTCTGGGCCACTCCCATGCCCAAAGTGAGGCAACCCCTCCTTCCTCTGATGCCCTATGGCTGCTACAGCCCTTGTCTTAAGTAAAAGACAGTGAAGATCTTTGAGCACATGGTGCTTCTCCCACAATGGACAAAGAGCTTCACAGGGACAGGGATCAAAATGTGTCATAAGCTCGGGACCAGGCACACTTAGATTCTACAACTCTCAGTTCACATAAAGATAAGCCACAGATCACTTAATCCTATCACCTATGCTATGACACCTGATTTGGATGGACAATTCTCTGCCACTTATCTGACCTATTGGCCACAGACATAAAAAATCTCCTCTATCATGTGATCCAGCCAAGAAAATGCCAAGTCAGCCACACCAGCCCCAAAATACATTGTCTTTTCCATGTATCTACAGATTCCAATAAGCACCAGGTTAGAAACTCTTAAAAAAGCCTTCTCCAGGTTTGAGCAAATTTAAAGGATTCCCTACCTTGCCCCTACTCATTTAAGAAAACCCATAGAAATGAACAAATCAGAAGGACGTATTCACTTTACAAAATATGACATCGAATTCCAGTTCCCCTTGAACAGCCATCCTCACTCCATTGTCACAATTATCGTCATCAATCATTTAGTACCCGTGCCACTATTAATTTTATATTCTTCTTCATATTAACATTAAAGTGACTCGATTTAAACTTAGTTTTACTCTTTCGATGTATTTTATTTTTCCTAATACCCACTAAACCCCAAAATGACTGACATTTATAAATGTCTGGTACAATCTAAAATCTTTTTGTCTCCCACTCAGCTCATGTGTGGTCGGCTTGGGGTGGCCCCAGTTTGTTCTGCCTGCTGGGGACCAAAATGTCAACACTGCTGTTTAACGTCATCATCAGGGACCAAGCACAGTGGTTACAGTGCCCAGCTCCTGGGCTCTAAGGATGACTCATATACCTAGCCCTGAGTGCCCAGCTACAGTGGTTACTGTGAGCAGAGTTTGCATATGCTGGAAGGTGGCAGGCTCAAGGGCAGGTGGAAGGCTGAAGGGCAAAGCCAGGCTTTGTGCTCACTTCAGGGAATAAACACATCTGCCCTAAGCTTTCACCCACTTACTTTCCATCCTCTGAGCCATTCACACAAACAAGGGAACTGGGCAGGAAGCCTTTCCTCACAAAGATGCAGGTGAGGCTGGAGAGCCTTGCCACTTCCTTGTGGGGTGCCTGAGGCAGAGACCATGGCAACTGCAGCAGCAGCAGCAGCAGCAGCAACAGGAATAATAATGACAACCTGCAGCCCCAATAGTCTTGCTGCACAGGTGCCAGGGACATTTTATCAGCACCTAGCACCACATACCACACACCACAAGGCTGGGGGAAAGCAAAAGGTCATAATAATTATAACCGTGAGTTACAGAGCACCTCCTCTGTGTCTGGCTGGGATAAATGCCTTGCAAATATTTGCTTATTTAAGCCTCACGTGGCCTCTCAAAGTACTTATTACCAATGGAGAACTTGTTTTCAGAATAGGGACTTGAGGCTGACTGCTAAAGTGAAGGGACAAGCCCAAGGTCATATGGCTCCTTAGTGTTTCAACAGCAGGAAGAAGACACATCCGGTCTACAGGGCTCCAACACCCATGAGCCTTATGCTGCTCCTCCAAATCTATCTGAGACCAACCTTCCCTAACCGTGCTGGTGTCCTCAGGCAGAAATTATCCATCTGAGGCAGGCCAACAGGCTGCACTCTCCCAGGCTGTGAGCACCATGCAGATGGGAAAATACCTGTCTTCAGGGTCTCCCATCTTGTTCTATACAAGCAACCAGGATTCTGGGGTTAGGCTAGCTGAAATGGGAGTGAGAAGAGGGAACACTCAGCCAGGAAATTGCATTGGCAACCTCAGGGCTTCCCAAAAGCAAATTCTTTATACAGGTCTCTACCTTTCAAAGTGGCAGTTAGGGACTTGGCCACACAGGTGCCTTTGCTAGAGTGGCATGTTTATATACAGGTAACATGCTGCAGTGGGTGCCCTGTGGGCTCAGGCCTCGCTTCTCTGAGAAGCCCTGGTGCCAAGCAAGGCCCCATCCTCTGCCCTCCCTTCCATCTGCCTGTCCATCCTCATGCCACACTGCTCCTCTACACAATCAGATTCTGATGTATCTATTCTGCTTAATCTTTCTATTAAATGCAGGATCGCGGTCTTTTTATTATTACTGCTCTTGAATACAACTTGTTTTCAAAACCTCCTGGTCAGTTTCATCAGTTTTATTATCTTTCAACTGCAATTTCAATTTTTCTCATTATAAATATGTATACATTACACAAAACTGGAAAATCTGAAAAGTATAAAAGAACATAAAAATATCCGACCACCCAGTCATAAGCACCAAAATGGAGTTCCTTTTGCTAAGCCCTGTCTTCAGACCAAAACTAAATGCAGTTTTGGCCTCTCCCAAGAGTGGAATTTTAAACAAATCAGTCTGGAATTTCCTGATCAATTCCAGTGAAATAATCTGTCTGATAAGACCCCTTGCTTTCCCCTAACGGAAGGTGTCCCTGTCTGAAATAATCCACTTTTTTAACTTTTTAGTTCCACTCTTTTCCTGCCTATAAAACCTTTCATTTTGTACAACTATTTCATCAGAGTGCCCTTCTAGTATTTGCTAGGTGGGATGCTACCTGATTCATCAACCCTTTGATAAAGTTCATTAGGTCTTCAGATTTACTCAGTTGAATTTTGTTAACATGTTGATATATTTTCTTCCTTTCTTTCTGTTATTTTCTATGTCTGATTATTTTTAACAAAAAAAAAAAAGGAACCATGCTATATATATAATTCACATCCTGGTGTTTTCATTTAATACATAGCAAGCATTTTCTCATGCCATTTAATGACAAGATTCTTCAAAAACATGATTTCTAATGACCATAGGGTATTCATCATTTGGACAAGCCATAATTTAGTTAACTGTTACCATATTGTGGGACATTTCAGCTGTTTCCAATTTTTTTCTATTAAAATAATGTGACATCAAATACCTGTATACATAAGTCTATATATGAATCTCTGACTCTTCCCCAAGATAAATTCATAGAAGATGAATAGTTTGGCCTATGGGTATGGATATTTTTCTGGCTTTCGATACAAAGCATTTCAGAAAGCTGGTTTTATGTACCCATTCCTCACCTAAATATCAAAGTGCCCATTTCACTGTATCCTCAGCATCACTGGATCTTATTATTTTAAAAGTACTTTTCCTCTTGAAATTTGAAAAATGATATATTATTTTGATGTGCACTTTTTGAGTATTAGTGATATCTGGCATTTTTCCATGTGCTTATTGGCTTTTTCCTTTCTTTTCTGGTGGTTTGGTTATTCATGTCTTTGCCCTTTTTACTATTGTGCATTCATATTTTTCTTATTAAACTGTAAAAGATCTTAGACAGAAAATACATAGGATCAAGTAAATAGTCCCTCATATTGTTTCTGGCTTTAAGATGGCAATTTTGATATCCATCCCTTTCTCTTAATCTTCATGTGGTACTTTCTCACATACCTTCACTATATGCAGTCTTCCAATTTATAAGCATGGTGTGCTTCTACACTGATTCAAGTCACCTTTCATGACTTTCAGTAATGTTTTGTAGTTTGTATAATGTGTTCAGCACATTTTTTATTCAGTTTATTCCTAGGTATTTTACATATTTAGACAATTAAAATGAGATCTTTTGTATTTAATATTTTGCAACTTGGCTATTTTTCATATATAGGAAAACTATAGCATATAAACCATTTATGGAGCCCTGTCCACCTCACTGAACTCTTATAAATGTTAGTAATATTTTCTATCGATGCTCTTAAGTTTTCTTGGAAGGTAACTATACAAGTTTAAAATAATGATAATTTTGTTTCTTCCTTTCAATAGCTACACCTTTGTTTACTGGTTCCATGCCTTATTGCAGGCAGTGATATTAAATAGTAGAGGTAGGAGGGAACATTCTTATCATACCACTGGTTTTAATGAGAACGCCTCTATAGTTTCCCTGTTTTCTACAATGTTGGCTGTTGGTTTAGAAAAAAAAAATAGTCTTTATCATGTTAAAGAAATGTTCCTTGTACAACGCATTTAAAATTTTTAACTATTTCTGATCAAAAGTCTTTCTAAAATTTATTGACTCCTGTCTTCTTTTAACAAATTTAGAACATAATTTTCCTTGACAATTCAGTTCACTGATTGCACATCCGTTACTATAACATTTTGAAACATGTGGAATTCTCTTGCTGCCATATTAATACATCCTCCAACATTATGTTTCCTGAAATCGGGTGTCTGCTTTTCACATTTCTTTTCTGTGCTATCAGGTTGTCATTTCTTGCTGATGTCAAAGTATCTGTCCCTTCTCTAACCTTCTAAATTTTTCTGTAGACATATAAATTAGAAAGCTCTACTTCCCGAAGTTATATATAAAGTGAGAATAACCTCTAAGAAATCAATTTCTTTATGAGTAATACTGAAAGTGTTATTAGATAATGAACCCTGGGCCATTTCGGCTTTCACTAAACTTCTCTCTATACCCAGTGGTTGTCAGCTCTGCTCTGGAGAGAATTCCAGGTAGCTGAAGCATTATTACTCTGCAGGCAGGAAAGTAAACATAAACATGCTTTAAGAACCTCAATAACAAAACAGGAGTAAGCAGACAGTAAAACAGAAAGTTAAATGAACTTAAATACCTCATTTACAACCATTTACTAATCTTTCCATAAATTTCACTGGAAGTTTTCATCCTAATATATGGTAGAAGTTATTGTCATCAATGGCATCACTATCGTGGAACGGGCATGGAAGGGGAATGATAAATAATCTATTGGGACAAGTAAATCATCTTTGTTATATATATCCCACACTTATTAAGATATCAACACAACATGAGGTTCTATGCTAGGAACTCTGGAGTATATCAACCTAAGAGAACTGAACATGCACACAAATAATTATAATAAAAGTCAGCATATGAGCAAGAGTTAAGGCTTAGATTTTTCAGGCCCAAACCAATTAATCAGTTTAGGTAGGAATGTCAGAGAAAGGGAAGGCGCACCCCTATCATCTGCAGTGAGAAGAAAGGCCACAGAAATGTCTGGGCCTGTGTGAATGGATGCCTGGGGTCATTACAGTCCCCTTTCCCGGGCTCTCCAGGCTGGAGCTGGCTTCAGGCCCATCCTCAGTTCCAGACCTGGCTTGTTTTCCTGGCACCTGAAGATTCCACATATCCCTCCTCCTACACTGGTCTTACTTTTGTTTCCAAATGGCCTACAGACATTTACTTTAAATAAGTACCCATATGTTAAAATAACTAAATTTTTCATTTAAAAGTAATATATGTACATGACAAAAAAAAAATCAAACAGTACAAATTAAAAGTGAGTCTCTCATTTACCCCAATCCTCAGACTCCCTTCTCAGGTACAACTTCCAGTTTCTGGTATATCCTTCTAGAGAAGTCAAATATATAAATATACAAGGATACAAATATACAATATACAAATATACAAGGATATATGAACATATACACATCCCTTTTATATAGTTAATAGTAGGATACCTTGTTCCGCACCTAATAATCTACCTTGGAGATGGGGTTAATCCTTAATCCAATGGGATCAAACTATCTCCCATGATCCTTGTAAAGAAAAATGATCTGTAAACCACATGGCAAGCATGGCACAGGGACTCACCATGTGTCCCTTTGCCTGGAACAAGTTTCTGTGACTCTGCACAGCTGTGTCCTTATGCTCAAATTTCAGTGCGAAGGCTATCTTCAAGATGAGTCTTCTTGGAACGTCTTATCTAAGAAACACCTGCTTCCCTCACCTAGATATATTCTCTCTACCAGAACTTGTATATGTTCTTCATACCACTTAACAGAATATGCAACTACTTAGTTTTGCCCATTTATTTGTTGGCTCCTTCCTATGAAACAGCAATTCCATGAAGGCCAAGGCTATGATGGTCTCAATCACTGTACAGTCTTGGTGCCCTTGAAAAAAACAGTTTGGGCAGGAAGCACAACTTGTCCAAGGCCACTCAGTGATGGAACCCAAAATACAACTCAAATATTTTGATTCAAGACCTATGCCCTTTCCACCTCCAGGAAATGCCAAGTCGTATTCATTGAATCTAAGCTTCTAAGATGCCAGTCTTCATCTTCAGGTAGGATCCCAACTCTACAGATATCCACAGATATGGGGCCAAGACCCCTTCACACTCCTTCCTTCAATTAGAATCTAAGAACATATCCTAGGTAGCAACAAGTCCCCCAAGAGATGTAAATTGCCTTCTTCACATTTGACAGATGCCAGAGGCCTTGGGCACCAGGGAGGATCCAGCAATTTCCTCTCACACTTACTAAGCCAGCCTGAGGAGAAGAGGGCATCTTCCACTTCTCACCCAGCCCGCCTACCTCCATCAATTAGTCTGTTGGCTGCCATGGAGAAAAACCATCATGTTACTGCACCTCTAGCCACACAGTCCTGCCTGCTTCAGCATGTGCCCTTTAACTGCATAGCTTAGGCTGAGGTGGGGAAGGGAGGGGTGTTCCCCAAGTGGAAATCTGCTGTTCCTCAAATGAGCCGGGCTTTCTGAGAACCGCCTCATTAGCAAGCCTATTTGGAGACATACCAGGCTAACTTCAGAGTCCTCCCTCATGGTGAGCAAAGGGCCATGGCCCTAGGCAACAGCTGCTCACTTAGTACAGTGACTAAGACCATCTGACTTAAATCAAGCACCGCTCTTCATGGCTGGTTGTGGTCAGGCTCTGACCGCACCATTGGATGAACCTAAAACATAATGGAAGAACTCATTGCCACTGAGGCAGAGATCAGTGTTCTGCTTGGCTCACATCCTCTATAGATCAGGGGACCATACAGTTTAGCTTCCAAACCCAGTCTTGAGAACAAAATTGGGCACTCTTAATACTTATCCCATGATTTTAGGCATGAACCATAACTGTCTAGGGAAAACAAGGTGTACATTACCCTAACTAAGGCAACAAATCTTCTGGTCCTAATGGCCCTGAGCACACCTCTAAGCCTGACCCACTGCCAAAAGACTTATCCAACTACACGTGCTCCATGCCCTTGCATTTATAAAGGATGTTCCCAAGTGTTTTCACATTGTATAATAATCTAGTGAACTATGAAAACAAGTATAATCTCTATAGAGGCAGAGTAAGGTAAAGAGACTGCCCAAGACTCCACAGAAGTTAGTGGCAGAGATGGAACTAGAACTCAAGTCTCCTGACTGCAGTTCAATAAATAAACCAATTCTATCTTCTTCCTCCACTGTTGGTCAGTGCTGATTTATATAGCCACTGAAATACAAAAATGGGCCTCTTTTGAAGTCACAAGATGAGCTTCTGCTAGGAAATAACAAATTACTATTCAGTTAGAACCTAAGCTAAAGATATTGCTCTCTCTTACCTAATCCAATTTCCAGTGGGTTTATTTCATATAGAAGCAGAAAAACATATCCACTCAGAGTATCATGCATATTTGTCTTTCAAAGGGAATCACGAAGAGAATGTGTACTCTACACTTCTCTGATCAGAGCATGTCTCGTTCTACATTATGGTTTTTGAAGGTCTTTCTTCCTAGAGGTGAGAATCAGGGCTGTCTTTATCACTGATACTCTACTGCTTAACACAGTACCTGGCACAAGTAGGTGCTCAAATTCCATGCATGAGTGGATGATGGACAAATGGGTGCATGTACGTTTGGATGCACAAATGAAAGAGTGCATACATGCACAGGTGCATGCAAGAACATATGAAATGAGTTGGTCTCTTTTGACGGAGGATCAGCTATGTTTACGTATCTATTTAGAACTTGATAAGTTAATTTGACCTTGGATGTTTTCTCTACTGATAATTTAAGTGCTAAATGCAAGAAAAGAGAGGAAGGAAAGAGGCTGGAGAAGGTCCTAACCCAAACCAGCGAACACAGTAAATGCAGGAAAATAAGCTTCTGAGAAGCAGCATCTTTGAAGGCAGCCACAGGGCATGAGAAGGGGCAGGAGACAAGCCGAGTTTGTGGAGACTTGTAGGCCCTGGGGTCTAAGCCAAGGCCAGGAGTACTCATGGCAGGACACCTGATTAAGGGAGTGGGGGGAAACACAGAAGAACAGAAGAGAATTACGGGCTTTCATCAGCAAAGAATTCTACTTTATTCTCCCATGAGCTATGGTGGTAATTTCATCCATTTTATTATTCCTCTGAACTATAAAAGCAAACCAAATACCCATTAAAGGCAGCTTCTCCAGGCCTGGAAAACCTCTTCTTTATGATGGGGGAGGATTGTTCTAAGGCCACAAAAACAAAGGCACCTCTGGTAGTGATGCTATTTTCCCAAGGAACTCACTTGTTGAACTTTTGCCTAGCACACACCTCAGCAAACCTCACTTGCCCTGGGAGGGAGCATGACCTGTGTCCCAGGGAAGATGGTGGAATCCTAGATATTTCAGAGTCAAAAGAGCTGGGTTCCAATTCAGGGTCAGCTACTCATCAGACAGGGACCCTCAGCCAAGCCACTTAACTTCTCTGTGCCTTGGGTTTCTTATCCATTAAATAAACCTAACAATGCTGCTGGCTCACAAGCTATAATGAGGATGAAAATAACCTGCCATGGGGCACAGATGGCCACTTAGTGACCTTGAAATGCTCTGCAGATGTATGGTGGTGTCATTTGTCTATTTAGAGGATTAAAAATTAGATATGGTTTGTCTGCAGATAAATGCCTCTCAAATACTTTAAATGAGAAGTTGAAAAAGTCAGATCCTATTAAATTATTATCATTTCTGGGTCTCACATTAATTTTGAGTTTAACCAAAGTTAACATATTCCCCTGCTTTGTCAAGATAGGCTTTTAACTCAGACCACCACCCTCAGTCCTAAAAACATGTACATTTTATGTGGAAGAAAAATGTAAGGCTGGTAGAGTATGAGCCAATGCTAACAACCGAGTCTCTGTCCAAGTGCAGGCCAGGACCAATTTAATCTCATGTTAATACAATTCCAGTCTAAAGACTTTTGAGTCAGTCTACCCTTGCTAAAAGGACAGATTTTTTTTTTCTTTCCCCAAGGGCTAAAATTGTTCTCACAGCCCTCTGCAGTGGCATTGTTGGTGAGAGAACCAACCCATTTTAGTTATTCAATAATACATTTCTCGAACTGAATCTTAAATCTGAAAATAATATGGTAATCTATGAGATACTGGCTTCAATTAGCAAACTTCTCTTTGATAACATCTTCCCAGGCCAGGTGTCCATCTCTAAAAACTTGCACTCTCTGTGGCAACACAGCTTCTGGTGCTGTGGTAAAGTCAGCATTTTCCCAAGGAGTGGTCACAACATAGAATAGTCTCATGACAACATGGACGGACCTTGAGATGATCTTGCTAAGCTATTTTAGCCAGAAAGAAAGTTAAAAACCACATGATATCACTTATATGTGAGATATAAACCAAAAAGCTACAGACGAACAGGACAAACAAACAAGAGACTCATGGACAATAGTCTAGTAGTTACCAGAGGGTAGGAGGAAGTGAGGAGGAGGAAGGTAGATGGGGGAAAAGGGGTCAAATATGTGGTGACAGAAAGAAATCTAACTATGGGCGGTGAACATACAATGCAATATATGTGTGCATGCGTGTGTGTGTCTGTGTGTGTGTGTGTGTGTGTGTGTGTGTGTATGCCATACTGTTAAATTGTACTCCTGAAATTCACTGGATTTTGTTAATCAATGTCACCATAAAAAAAATAAAAATAATAATAAGAAATAATTCTTAGAACAGTAGCTAGCATACAATAAGCTTTAAAAAGAAAAAAAAGAAAAAAAGAAATTCTAGTTCAAGGAGAAAAAAATGGCATAGATGATAGGAAAAAAATGGCTCTGTTCATCCCTCTGGTGACCAAATCAAAGTTGTGACGAAAACAAAGAGCAGCAGCAAGGAAAAATCACCTTGGATTTAGATGAACAAGTGATACAACTAGGGAGATGTCCAGGAAATCATCCTGCAATGGCAGAAGGTAAGACCAGGCGAGGACATGGGGCTGCCTGGTCTCCTTCAGCTGAGTGAGATGGAGGCTGCAGCAGCAGCAGATACCTCTTAAAGGGGCCACATCCGCAAGTGGAATTTTGCAGTGATTGACCTGCTCACTCTGATCACCAGTGCTTATTCCGCTGCGCACAGCGGGCACGAGGGACTTACAGAGAGAAATTGTCAGAATAAGGGCCAAGGAGAGACTCACTCTGTATAGAAGTGCAGGCAGTATCCATTGTTCCCTTTTGAGCCTTCCCCACTCCCAGTGCATGAACACAGAGCTGCCAGAGCCGTGACCTCATCAAACTGGATAACAGAGGTCGCTCCATCCAGAGGATTCCCTGAAACCCCACCTCCCTCAACTCACAGCCCCACCCAAGCCACATCCAGGTAGAGCCTCAGTGAGTCTGGTGCTCCTTGCTGAGACTCATACTGGAGGCAGCTGGACTCGGTTTCTGGAGTAGCCTTTTGAGGCAACTATAAGCACGGCATTTGTGGATTGCTTGTTGTTTATCACTGGTGGCCCCAGAGAGGCAGAGGCTGGGGCTAAATTTGGCCTGCAGCTGAACCTCTCTCAGAACTGTGCCACTGGATGCCTACTTCACAAATCCACACTAATAAGATTGAGAAACTTAAGAGCTTTGCTTAGAACATAGAAACAGACACAGAAAGGCAGCCAAAATGGGAAGACAAAGAAGCAGAAATCTTCCTATATGAGGAAACAGAACAGAGATCCAGATATAATGGAGTCAAGTAATCTAACAGATGCAGAGTTCAAAACACTAGTTATAAAGATGCTCAGTGAACTTTTGGAAAATGTAGAGAACTTCAACAAAGAGATATAAGACATAAAAATGGAAGTGGAGATTATAAAAGGGAACCAGTCTGAAATAAACAACACATTATCTGAGATGAGAAGTATAGTAAATGGAATAAACAAAGTGAATAAAGAAGAAGATCCAATGCCCTATCTAGAGGATGGGAAAGCCAATCAGAATGGCAAGAAAAAGGATGCCAAGACTATAAAAATAATTTAAGGAGGATATGGGACACTATTGAGGCTCCAAATATTCGTCTGATTGACGTAACTAAAGAAAATCAAGATGTTGCACAGCTCTTTGAAGAAATAATGTTGGAAAACTTCCCTAACCTGGTGAAGGAAATGGACATAAAACCCCAGGAAACTCAGAGAATTCCCAAAATCAGGAATCCAAAGAGGCCCACACCAAGACACTCATAATTAAAATGCCAAAGGTTAAATACAAAGAAAGAATATTAAAAGCAGCAAGAGAAAAACAAATAATTACCTACAAGGGAACACCCATAAGACTGGTTTCTCAAAAGAAACTATGCAGGACAGAAGGGCTTGGCAAAAAATATTAGACAGGATGAAGACCCAGGATCTACAACCAAGAATAGTTTATCCAGCAAAGCTATCATTTAGATTTGAAGGACAGATAAAGAGCTTCCCAGACAAAAATAAGCTAAAGGAATTTATCATCACCAAGCCAGTATTACAGGAAATATTGGAGGCACTTCTTTAAGAAGAAAAAACATATATCAAAAATAGGAATGATAACCACTACATTCCTATCAATAAGTACCTTAAATGGAAAAAAATTAAGTGCTCCAACCAAATGATAGAGTGTCTGAAAGGATAAGAAAACAAGACCCCTACATAGGAAAAGGAACAGGATGGAAAAAATATTGCTTTGATGGACCTAGAAGGTATTTAAGTCAGACAGAGAAAGATAAACGCTATGATTTCACTTATATGTGGAATCTAAGGAATAAAAAGAACAAAGTAATCAAAAACAAACTCACAAATATAGTGGACAATTTGGTGATGGACAGAGGGGAGGGGGGTTTGGGGACTGGGAGAATGGGGTGAAGGTTTAAAGAAGTACAAATTAGTAGCTGATGAATGGTCATGGGGATGGGGAGCATAGCATAGGGAATGCAGTTAACATTAATATGATGGCTAGGTAGAGGGTCAGGGGAGGGAGGGAGCAATTGGGGGGATTGTTTTATGAACTATATAGATGTCTAACCAATGTACTGTATACTTGAAACTAATTAAAATAAGTAAATATTTTTTAAAAAGAAATTCTAGTTCCACCAAAAAAGAAGAAGAAGAAGAAGAAGAAGAAGAAGAAGAAGAAGAAGAAGAAGAAGAAGACGACGACGACAGAAAGAATAGTCTCACCCAGTCCTAGACTTTCCATTGGCCCAAACTAAGAATAATTTTCAAGTTCAAGTTTACTACCACTTTCAAAGATGTGTGTTTTGAGATGGTCAAACTCCAAGCAAGAAAGTCAGGCAATGGCAGTAAGGAAGATGTTAAATGCTCATGTTTCTGGAAAGCAGGTACCCAAGGTAAGCTCAACCAAGAATATCCACTGTTTACATGGACATCTGCACCATTTCTGCAGGAAACACGGCATCCAAGAGCTGGCTCTGCCTAGTATTTCTCCCTAGGCATGCTGGCAATGGACAAGGCTGTCAAAGAGAAAAGTTTCAAACCCCCTCCTCATACTCAGAATAAACGAAGCCTTTGGATGTTTCCAAACAAGAACTCCCAACCTTTCAGGAGCAAATACTACTCATCATTTAGAACCAGTCTTATAATGGGAGTGGGAGCCGTGGGGGCTGGAGCCTCACATGGAAGAGCAGTCTTTGTTTTGTATTTTTTTAACAAGATTTTTTTAAATTATAAAGTAATCCATGTTTATTGCACAAAACAGAAAAAATATAGACTGTTATAAAGAAAAAAATAAAAACCATCCTGATTTCTATAACATAGAGGAAATCATGATTAACATTTATATATATGCATATACATAAATAAAATGAGAAGCATAATGTACATAATTTTGCATCCCACAGTTCTCACCTAAAATTACTTAAAAGCATTTTCCAATGGTATGCAATGTTTATATTTCATAAACATCCACACAGCACTTACTCTGTACCAGAAACTGTTCTGAGTGCTTCATGAGAACTAATTCCCCACAGCAGATCTGAGGTGAGTATCATTATTATCCCCATCTGCAGATGGAATACTGAGGGAACATAGACCAGGCATGCATCAGAACAAGTTCAGACAGACCGGCTGTCTGGCTCCAAAGACCATGCCTTTTCACACTGGGCTGCCTCTGTGGTCTTTGGAAACCTGACATCCTATGACTCCATAATTTTTCAGTTTGGTCTCCTGTGATTGGGGCAACGCCACATTAAAGACCTCAAAGTCTCTTTTTCAGCCAAGTTCCCTCAGCTGTCTGAGTTACTCTTTTATTGAGTGTAGGAAAAGGCAAAGGGAAGAGTCCTGCATATCAGTTGCCTCAACTGTTAACTTCAAGGTTGGGTTGGGACTCACTGGGACAGGCTATTCTTAGCAAACTGGGGAAAACGCTGCCATAAAAACACCCACCGTGAGAGCATTAGCTGTCTTACCTCTGGCCTCCCAATATCTGTGCCCAAGGGAATGGTCGCTTCTCCACTTAATCGCTAGGGCAGTCACTCGACTTGCTCGAGCCTCATTTCTCCTGCTAAAATATGGGCACTTATACCTGCCTGACAGGATATCTGTGAGGCTTAAGACAGATGAACATGAAGTACCTGGCCCAAGGTAGCCCAGAGCTGGTTAAAGCATAAGGTTCCTTTTTTGTTGTTTTTAATTCACCTGCTGGTTCACGTGAACATCGGGCCTTATCCACTAAATCTGGAAGGACAGACCCTGGAGTCAAATGGGCTGGGACTCACTCTCAGCCCTGCCGCTTTCTAGCTGTGGGACTTTGGTCAAGTTTCTTACTCTCTCTGAACCTCTATATCCTCATTTGTGTTAACAGAATCACAATGGGATCCACCACACAGGGTTACTGTGAGAATGAAAGGACATAATGCATGTCAAGGAATTTAGTGCCTAGCAAGGATTCAGTAAGTCATGGACATTCATATCATTTCTTTGTTCATTTTTCACATTCTCTGCTTTCCTTTACTCATTTCTTTTGTACCCATTTCCTTTGCCTTTTTGAGGCAGAGCCCTGGAAGGAGGCAGGAGACCACCAACCAGGCCTGAGTCTATAACAACATAGGGATCTTCAAGGAACCAGAGTCCCAAGAGAGGTTAGAGACCTGGTCACCCTCCACCTCGCTCCTACCAAACCGCTAAGGTGACTGGACCGAAGCTCTGGCCACCATCACAGAGCTACTGGGGCTGTGAGGGCCTCTTCCAGCACCCCACAGAACCATTAGCATCTTATTTCTAAAGGAACCACCTTATCCTTTCAGCAAGCACTTCTGGGGAGCTCTATCCTGCCCCTGAGGCTGGACCACCTATTTCTGAAGCCCCATTCTTTGTCATAAGTGAAGTTTGCAAGAAACTGGCTGTGATCACACAAGCCTGCCAGCTTCAAGTGATAAGGCCCCCCAGGGCTCTCAGCAGGTGTGCCCCCCAGAGGCACCCCACCATCACTACCAGCTCCAGGGAGGGGCAAGCTAAAGTTCCATGCCAGGAGGCAGGTCCAGGCCTGCTAGAAGGTGGGCCTGCTTCATCAGTATTTCCACTCAGCCCTCCAGTTGAAAGAGAAGAATGGGATGCTCCTCAAAGCCAGCAGAGTAATTGCAGAAGGCATTAAGCTTAATTAGGCTAATCATCTGCCTGAAGTCATTCACCTTCAACCTCTAAAAAACATCTTCAAAAAAAAAATCTCAGAGCAGCTGTGGCAGGGGGGAGTACAGAGAAGGATTACAGAGCTGGTGTCTGGAATTCCTAAGAGGACTCCAGCATGGTTTCAGGATCTTGGAGTACAGAGCCGACTGACTAAAGCTATGCCCAAGATGAACAAAAGGCCGTTAGTCCCAAGCAAGGATATGAGCCTGGGCTGGAGGCCTGAGGCCTTTACCGGCTTCCCTCCGAGCCTACTTGACTTGGTCAGTGGAGACCTGACCAAGGGAACAGACATGCCCAGGCTCGCTCCCACAGGTTTCCTTTCTCTAGCTGTCTCGCTCCCCATAGCAGTGTCCTCTTGTCTGCCAGGATTGACTGGGCAGCAGTGATGTTTGATTTTGTGTAACCAATCAACTGGCAGACCAAAAGACTTTTCCATCTGGTTGGATCAGCTCTTTACTCAGAAAACTGCATGCTAGAGTCTGAGGGCTACAATGCTTCACAATAAAGAAACAAACAAACAAATAATCTATTTAGCAGCTAAATAGAATCCCAAATCTCACAAGTCAAAAGCTCCAAGGAATAGAGGTGTGAGAGGCCAAACCCAGTGCATACACTCTTTCTTGTCACTGGGGTGCGGGGAAAGAACCTGGAAGCTGGTTCCACCCCCAAGTCCACAGAAACCCACCCACTACGTATGGTAAAAATTTCATTGAATCAAAACCTACTCACCCAGAATGCAAGACGGTTTGGCTATGCAATGCCTGGATACCTCCTTTGTAATGGTTTAGGGAAGGTACATTGGTGAATACAATATGGGGAAATGTTTAGCCTCACTCAATCTTCCCAGTCCCTTTAGCAGCACATATTAGCATAGAAGGAGCCAGCATAAATAATCCTACTTTGTCCGTCAGAGCTGATTCTTGCCATTAAAGGCTCACTATACTGGCTATGGGCCCCAGATTTGTATACACTCTTTACAAAAAGTAAGAGAATGGAAGTTTGTGGGTTGATGTCTGCCATGTGTCAGAGAAGAGCGCTAATCCTCTGCTCTCCTACTAAGTGGCGGGCATGGGGCAAGGTGACTGACACTGATGTCATTTCTTACAATAAACCTGTGGGGTAGATGTTGTTAATCCTACAAAAAGGAGAAATCAAAGCCCAGAAACATAATGGAACTTCCCAGGGTCACTGAGCAAGTGAGCACCCCAGGAATTCAATAACAAAGCTGCCTTCAGTGCAGCTGGGCCTTCACTCTGGCAGCTGTGTGGGGATGAGGAGGTGGGGGAGGGCAGAGGCTGGGGTAAGTGCAGTCCCTGTGGTGGTCTAGCAGGAGCCAGCCAGCACCCGCAGAGGCAGCAACAGGGTGGGGGCTTGCCGGAGAGAGCTGTGAGGAAGCTAGAAGCTTCAAGAGGAACGTCAGTTTCTCCAGAGACTGCAGCTGGTGGGTTCCAGTCAAGCAGGAAAGAGAAAAGAACCACACCTTCTCCTAGGAGTATAGACTAGATAAAGACAAACATTTCAAGCACATGTGACCAGCTCTAGGGTAGAAGAACATCTCTCTGGAAGGTTGTCGGGAATGTCCAGGAAGACAGAGAATTGAGGAAAAGCCCGATTTCCCAAGCATGGTATCAGGAGGTGCCTGTGGGAGAAGCCGACCCTTAGCAGCAACCACCTTTGGCAAGGACATAAAACACTATGCAGAGTTTTTACGTAGCCCCCACCAACACTTGAAGAAGAAAAGAACAGTAGGCAACCAGAGATCACGATGACATAGGAAAATCTTGTTGCACAATGCCACCCCATGGATATATGACCATAGCTGGCAGTCAGAACTTCCCCAAGTCACTCCCTCCCCCAGGGGTCAGCCCTTTGCTCCTAGTGTCTTCTTCTATCACTGGAGTTTCTGACTTTCCACCTATATGACCAACTCTGTGAAGCTAGGAAAGGGGTAATTTGTTCATCTAGTCATCCAGAGAGTCAACAAACACCTGAGTGCCTACTATGTGCCAGGAACTATGCTTGGTTCTGAGAATATGATAGTGAAAAACAGACACAGTCTCTGCAGGAAAAGGCATTCCAGGCAAGAGAACAAGGAGTACAGAAACGGGGGCTACGAAGGAGTAGGAGCCAGTGGGAGGTTAGCTGGGGCACAACTCTGTGCAGGTACCAGTCTGTGCAGGAGAAGAGAAAGGAGTTCCCTCCCAACCCAGCCACTCCATCTAGGGGAGTCTAGTAGGCTCCCAGGGGACACCAGCTCAGGGGAGCCCAGAACAACAAACCAACAACATCCTCAGGGCTTGGGTGGTAGGCAGCAAAGAAGACATAGGGAGAAGGAGGGCTACATTACTCATGTATTCCCCAAACTGTTCCATTTGGAATGTCTCAGCCATCACCAACTTGGCACCAGAGCGTAAAGGTCCTGGAAGCACCTCATCTACCTTATTACTTTAACCTACTTTTAATCAATCAAAAGCCACACCCAAAGACACAGTTCCCAGCATGAGAAGCTGTAATGAGGCCAGCAGAGGTATCCTTGACAACTCTAACACAGCACAAGTGCTGAGTGATATATTGAGCCCTGCGGGGATTGGCCAAGGGAGAAAGGAGTGTGTAGAAATACAAAAAGATTTTTTTTCATAGATGTGTAACAGCAAGGACAGGCAGGAACAGACTCCTCTTCCCAAAGTCATTGCCATGTGCTGACTTCCACAAAGTTTCTTAAGTTCCACAAGTTTCCTGAGCAGCAGCCCCATCCTGGACAAGCTTGTATGTGATGGAGGCCAGGACGGAGGCGGCACCCTCCAAAGGTGGCACCAAGGAAAATTTGCTGGATAAAATTAACAGAGGAATGAATGCCGGAAGGCAGGAGTGACAAGTGACTTATTGGGCTGGTCTGTGGTCAGAAATGTGGGTTGAGCAGAGAAAACACACAGCTGGAGTGTCGAGGGCACCATTATTACCGCAGTGCTGGCCGTGTCCTCTCAGCCTCAGTTTCCCCAGCAACCCAATCTGCCTCTAGCTGTACCAAACCCTAATGAGTGATAAAGGACAAGGGTAACTGTAGACCCCAGCATGCACGGCAGCACCCTGCCTGTGCACAGTAAGGAAGAAAAATAGAGAGCCGCAAACCCTCAAAGGTTCCCCAACAGAATCTGGTGGGAAGAGGGACATCCCTAAGAGCCATCAGGTAGGTCTAGGAATCCAACTCAGTCAGACAGCCCAGGAGGCATGTACACAGCCATATAATCAAACAGTGGTCCCCCACATGAGAAGTAAGTGTGATCACCCAGGTGTGAGTCCTTCTGGCCATCCCTATGCAAGTTCAAGGTCCCTCTGGAAGCATGGTTCTAGGAGCTAAATGAATAATAATGATTACAAGTACTCCACTGCATCTTCTCCCTCCCTCTGTCCTGGGGCCCACTTGGAGCCAGCTTTCCTCTTTGGGAATCATTTACCCCTGGCTCTCTTGCGTGGAGGCTTCTCCTTTTTTTTGCATTGGCAGGTGGCTCCAAGCTCAGACTCCTCTGTCAGCACCCAAAGCTCCTGTCCATCCAAGGCTTCTGTAGTCTAGCCCTCCCCTCCTTGCAGAAGTCCTCTACCCACTTCCTTCGCACGTAAGGCCATTGCTGAACATGTCAAAGCGCAGTTGGAGAAGAAGCCCAGTTAAAATAATGGTCAGAGAAGAGGATTCTTAACTGGCAGAGTATCTGAAGCAGCCACAGACCAAAAGAGATGGTAGATGAGGAAGAGAAAGTTCTGGTCTCACACCCAAGGGACCAGCCCTCCTTCATGGTGGATACACACCATGTTTAATGTTAAAGGGACAGAATGCCACGCAAAGCGATAGGAGTGGGGGACATGCATGGGAGGTCAGGGAGGACTTTCCTGGGAGGCAGCATCAAGCGAGTCCTGAGGGGCGGCCCAGAGATCCTGGGGCAGAGGTGGGAAAGGCAGGGGAAACGCAGAGTACAGAGGCTTGTGTGTCTGTGAGGGTGCAGGGCATGTTCAAGGACTATGGTGGCTGGAAGGCTGAATGGAGTGTGGCAGGGCCAGACAAGGCTGGGAGGCCATGAGACTAGAGGCATCAGGCAAAGGGACCTTGTGAGCCAGGCTCTGAGTACGTGCCACACAGAGACCTGGGAGTCACTCAAGAGCTCAAAGCAGGGGAGGTAGGTGGTGGCAAGATTTGTGTTTAAGAAAGATGTGCAGGCTATTAGGTGGAAAATGGCCTTAGGGGCAAGCTTTGAATCTGAGAGGCTAGAGAGAAGGCAGTCACACCATCTGGCTCAGAGACGATGATGAAGACCTGACTTAGAACTGTGGCAATGGGGTAGAGGGATGGGTATGACATTGTAGGCATCATATATAAGGTTTGGTGGTTGGCTAGGTAAGCACATGCATAGTGAAGGAGAAGAGTAAGTCAGATTGATCCCAGGTACTGGCATGGGCAATGTGACAGAGGAAGACACAATGATGCCATTAAATGAGATGGCGCATCAGGGAGAACCACTGGGCAAGGGAGGTCCCCAAAGAGAAAAGCAAACCTTAACACTGTTTCATAAGGGCTCGTCAAAGTAGTGAATCCCAAAGCCAGGCTGTCTGAGAAGGCCAGGATTAAAATAATAACAATAATGATAACATTAGTAATAATAATAATATCAAATGTTTTGAGTACTTGCAATAATACTAATGAGCACTTTGTATTGGGTTCTGTGGATTGGTTCTTTCAACCTCCATTCTACTCTCCTTCTGGTTGGGGAGACTGGAAAATCAAAACACGTTTCCTAGATTTGCAGCGAGGGTTTAGGATGTGAACTAGGTTCCACCAGTCGGATGCACTCACCGGCTCTAGGAAGCAGAAGTGAGACAGAGGCCATCCTCCCATCCCTTTTGGTTGTTTCTATCAGCAAGCAAGGCCCTAGAAATGTGGGCTTTCTTTGCAGCTGGTTCCAGCATTCACTCTGCAGCTTCCTCGTTGTTGAGAGGCAACTGTGGCAGCAGCAGCATCAGTAGCAGTGATTTCTTGATTCTGCCGGCTTCCTGGTACCTGGATCCTAGTTCCAAGAATGAGCTCTAAAAAAAAAAAAAAAAAAAAAAAAAAGACAAAAGAAACAAAAAGAATGAGCCCTGAGCTTTTAACTCTGGTGCCAAAGGTAGAACAGAAGCAAGCAATTCAACCCTGGAGGGTCAGTTATAAATTGTCCTGGAGACCCTTCCAGAGGCCCAGCAGCGACCAGCAACTTCAGTCCTCCCGACAATGTTGTAGGACCTCATTCATTATATCAAATTTCCTTTTGCTCAGTCACCAACTTAGTTTATGTTTCCAGCACTGAACCCAGACTGATATATATGTGCATGGCAGTACTCTATGAGCTTAAACACATCAGCTCATTTAATCCTCAAAACAACCTTATAAGGTTAAATACGACCTTGAGCAAGTCACTTACCCTCTGTAGGCTCCAGGTTCCCCAGTTGCAAACTGGGGCTAATAATAGCCCTAAACCTGCGCTAGGCACTGTACCTGGGGCATTTAAATGCATTATCCTCTCACCACAGACCTACCATTACTTCTTTTTTCAAAAGGGAACTAAGTTATAGAAGTGCTAAGTAATTCGCAGAAGGTCACATAGCTCGTAAGTGGCAGAGCCTAATTTTAACCCATGTCAAATGCACCCCCAACCTCTATATTGCACTGCTCTGATGGGGAGCTGATCTTCACATTGTCTCCCAGAGGATGCCTTGTGGACATGTCTTCTCAGAGCTCCCAGTGGGCAAGGGGAGAGATGAGACAGAAAGGGAAGGAAGGGGGAGCCTGCTGGGACGGGCACTCTTTCAAAATGATGGTACAATAGATATGTAGAGGACAGTCAGGTGGCTCAATTTAGTGAGGTATGAAGCTCTACTTACTTAGCAGCTGACACAGATGAGAAAATTCCCTGTCCTTCTTAATAATCTCCATGTCCCACCAAGAATGTGGGACATAGAGATTATTATGGGCAAAGGGGATTGATGAGCACTCACTCTTAGGCAACTGTCTGGTCCCCAACACAACTGTCTAGTCATTTCATTTACCACATCCAGGAGCTCTGCCTGTTGGGCCAGGAAACAGACTACTCAGATGGTAAAGTGAGGGAAAGACAGTCAAGATATTTGACTTTGAGGGCTATAGAGGTCAATCCCTTTAGCCAAACCTAAGACTCCTCAAAGGCTCTCCCTCTGGATGGAGACAGGGGGACATGGCTTTGCTGATGAGCCCTTGCTAATCCTTTTCTTCCCCAAAAAGATTTTTCCTTGGCTGCTTAGCCTACAAGTAGAGTCATGTGTTTGGGGGCATAAGCTCAACTACAATTTGCAGGGAGTTAATTACCTTCATACTTTGATCTGGTGGAATTCCATCTCTATGGTTACCAGCTGAGTATAAACAGTTATCACTGGTCTCTTTCACATAAAATATTCTTGAAAAATATCCCTAGGGCTGTAATCATGGAAATCAAATATTATGTTCACAGAACCTTTTTAAATTGTTTATATGAAATGTCTCTACACACAAAAACAGATAAAATTGGGTAACCATTTGGCTATAAGTAATAATTCAAGGATTATTGCACCTTGCTTTTTCAGTCCTAGCCTCTATGAACCCATCAGATCTCCAAGAGAGGTGGGATTTGGCTGAGTGATAGGTGGGCGATGCCCAGAAAACACCTGATGATGTTCACTCTGGGACATCAGAGTCGGGGAGACTGATGCTCAGAGGAAGTGATCATTTAGTCCTATGGTTACTGATTGTTCTGCCTGCTTCTATGCTAAAGATCCTGTTGAAATGAATGAGTGAGTGAATGAATGAATGATGATGAAAGCTAACATTTATGGAGAGTGTATTATGCCAGTCACTATGTCATACATTTTACAATTATTTCCTCATGTAATCCTCATATATCACTCTGAGACAGATATAACTGTTGTTATGCCAAATTTTCAGATGAGGAAACAGAGGCTCAGAAAAGTCTCACAGCTAAAAAGGGGTACAGCAGAATTTATGCCCAAGCCTGTCTCAATCCAAAGCCCTGCCAGCACACACAAGCCCACAAACTCTGAAGTATTCAAGGTGAGGGACATGACAACCTTTCTACTTTGCCAGGAGGGGGCATCCTAAATGGGTGGTTCTGATGGGAAGATGCTCCCAGCCACCAGAAGTAGTCAACCATTAGAACGTTAGCAACATCTATCCATTGGTGGTAACTCTATGTTCCTGGTCAGTGGTATATGACCCTGGTCAGCTATCTCTATTCATTGGTAACTGTGTCCCTGGTGAGTAGTCTCTGTCCACTGGGAGCCTATCCATCCAGTGTTGGGCCCTCTGCAGCTCTGATCTCCAGGAGCCCACTAGCTTGAACAGAGTCTCCTGTCACACACTCCATAGAGTATACAATGGGAATGGTGACCAACAGACCTAGAGAACACCTAGCCTTGCCCATAAAATCTTGTCTCCAGATGAAAGAGGTGACAGGGACTATTTGGGACAGAGCCAGATGAGGAAATTAGAAGGTTCAGCAGAAGGACACTACCTGAAGATGAAGGGCTCCACTTGCCCCCATCAGGGACTGTTTGGAAGTAGGGCCAAAGGCATTGCAGACCCTTGAAGCCAAGCCTGGTGCCTCAGACTGGAAGCTGGCAGACCAAGGTTCTGAGTCCTCTCAACTGAGGTCCCAACGCCTTTCCTCTCCCTCCACTTCAGTTTCCTCATCTACGACATGGGTATAATAATCACTGGGGCCCCTTGACTAACAGGGTGGCAAACAGGCTCATCTGAAACCATGTGTGAATGTGCTCTTCACCCACACAAGGAATGTGGGCACCCTCCAAGCAGTGGTGCCCTCTGGAGATTAGGTGGGGAACTGCCAGCTTTCTATCCACTCACTCCCTTTTACTAGTCCCTTCCATGACGATGCCATCCTCACTGCCAACTTGCTCTGCTTTCACTCTTCCCCTTGGGTTTAGTTCAACTACCCATATACACAATCCAGATGCATATACACAACCCATATACACAATCCAGACGCATCCTGGGTGCCAGCCCTGGGGCAAGTATTATCAAGGCCATCTCATACAATCCTCACGGTCATCCTGTGAGGATTCTGAATGGTCCCCATTTTACGAGTTAAGAAACTGAGACCAAAGAGGTGATGTGACCTGCCCACAGTCACATAGCCAGACAGTGAGCAGGATGTGAAGCCAGTGCCGTCTGGCTCCAAAGCCCCAGACAGTCCCACTGCATCACACTACCTCTTGCTGCACTCTAGATTATATTAGGGTTTGGGGGGTGAGGGATGTGTCAGGTTTCACCAAATCTCTTGCTCTACCCAAGTCTTCCAAGTTGAAACCATGTTCTTGCAAGGGGAATTTAAATAAAGAGCAAATCTGCAACTAAACAGATGTCTATCCTAACAAACACCGAATTATAAAAAGAGTTGGTTTTTTAACAAATCCTCAGAAAACAGATATGAAGTCACTGTGGCAACCCCTCCAATTCCTCGCCCACTGAAGTCACAGCTTTTGAGAGATTCTCTTCTGCTCTAGACTGAGCCTTGTGTTCTTCACCAGGGCCATCTCTCCAGAGAAGTGCTCATTCACATGATAATTATTCATTAAGCCCCTACTGTGTATCAGGCACTGTGCCAGAAAAATAGTCTGGTTCAGCCCAAGCCCAAGGTGGTGGCTGGTACCAGAAGTTATAAAGCATAGAGAATACCCTCCAGAACCATCCTCTTGAAAGACAGAACCAAGCATTTAGTCACCAGCTCCCACTCCCCATTGGCTCGGATTCACCCCCAGAAGTGTAACCAGACACCCACCCACTTTCTGAGCTCCCAGAATGCCCTGGTATAAGGCCAGTGGAGCTCCCCTGGGCTTGGAGAAGGCTCTGGTGGGGAAAGCAGGAGGATGCATGGAACACTCAAGGTGGGTGAGGCAGGGACAGGTGAGTTGAAACTGCCCAACACAGCTGCCTTTGAAATCAAGTGGGCCACGAGAGGCAGATATGACAGATAAGTGTGGGCTGTAGTCACCCTCCATCCCACAGAAGGACCATCCCACAAACATCTAAGTGACATGCCAGGCAATCCTTCAAGAACAAGCTGTTTCTAATCCTGTGACCCGAGCAAGTTCCTTCTCTGCTCTGGGCATCAGTTTCTCCATCCCAAAGGGGATCAGAATGCCTGCCTGCAGGGTGGCACAAAAATGGCTGCAGGGTTGTTGTATGACTCTCTCTTATTGTTCTGTACGTGCATCATTGCCAGGCGAGGCCATGCCTTCACCCAGAGAAGTACAATCTAACAGTGGAATCACAAGCACCTTGTAGATAGGAAAGAGCTTTGGCACTTTGTAGATAGGGAAGAACTTTGGAGACAAGGCAGTCTTTGTCACCCAAACACCCTGGAAGCTTCTGCACAAGTGTCAGGTGGTATTGGGGGACAGGCAGTATATTGCCAGTGGCAACAAATGGGCCCTAGGGTCAAGGAGATACGAACTCACAGCCCAGCTCTGCTCAGGTGGGTGACTTTAGAAAGGTCCCTTATTCTCTCTGCCAGTGCAGAGTGTGCTGTACAATGGGCTGGGTTGAGGATTCAAAGAGAAGGTGTTTGTGAAGCACCACCATACAAGGCCTGGCACATAGTAGGCCTGCAGCAAATGCCCTCTGTAGGCTGCCTTAACCTGAGGGCCAGGGAATGTCTGAATCTGAGGTCCCACAGAACCAGGCTATTATTGTCTTTCCTACAAAGCCACCCACCCTTGTTCACAAGATGGGGGAGCAGCCAGCTGTTGGGGGGGGAGGGTGGTGGAGGTCTGGCCAGCAGCAGCCCTGGAAATGCTCAAGCTTTACAGTCCTCAGCTGGGTCTGTGGTCTCCTCCACTAGCTCAGGCCCTCAGCCCCTCAAGAAGCCTTGAGCTTAAGAGAACCAGGTGCCTTCATTAAAAATAAAAATTTTAAAAAGTCTATAAATAAAGGGCAACTTTGCAAGAGGAGTGAGGTGCATTCTTGGGGGCTCCAAGCAGTTTTAAAGACCCAGAAAGGGAGCAAAGATGTTCAGGGACTACGGAACAGTCCCTAGGCCCCAGAAGACTGGCGGGGCCAGGGCCACGGGCAGAGTAGGGTGGAAAGGTGCCTCCTCTGCCCCTCACCCCTCTCCAACAGCAGAACCCTGGCCAGCCCACTGCTGGCCCTGACTACCCCTTGACAAGGAGGAAGGAGCATGAGAATTCCAGCCCAATGGCAGTCAGGTTCCTGTAGCTCTTCTGAGTTAGAGGCCTTATCTCCCGAGGACAGCCCTGCACCTAACAGGGGTTTATCTTGTCACGGATGTGAGATGGGTCTATGTGATCCCTGGGTGATGACACCCAAATCCTTACTCTCCAGGCATTCCCAGCCATACAGCCCCTTTCTCTGCCTCTCACAAAGCAAATCTGGGAATTTATACAGTCAGGAGAGCCAACAGACTAGACTGAATTCCATCTATAAAATTGTCCTTTCTGCAACACTTAAAACATCCAAAATTCAAAATACATAAGAACATGTCAACCACCAAATATCCTGAGAACGGGCAGCCTCGGCAAGACCCAAATGCCCACAAAAGTCACTAGCAGTGAACAGAGACCAAGTCTTGATAAACAAACATTTCAGTGCCTCAGCCCTTCTGCATACGAACTTTTGGAGAAATTACCTGGGACTGCTATAAGCCTGGGCCCAATGTCTGGTATGTGCAGAGGTCCCAGAGCCCCACCATCAATCCTTGTGCTGCTACTCAGCCTTTGTCGGCCCAGCAGCCTGCTGGGGACCTGGGTGGGTGGCGAAACCAGCTCACTTTTCCTGGCACTATGGGGGTATGTGGTTGAGTAAAATGGGGAGTAAGGCCTCAAGGGCTCCCCAAACCACTGCAGAAATGTACTAGGGAAACTTTTTGAGAACCCCAAACTAAAACTACTCAACTGGGCCTTATTTATACTTCAGGAAGTCTGTATTTTACCCCTAGAGTCCTTTTTAGCCTCCCTAGGCCATTTAAAGTGAGGATTAACTAGGGTGGGGGAAAGGGGAGTTATAAAATAATGTGTACCACAGAAAGACAAGTACACACGGATGTACAGTACTATTGTACTGAGGTGGAAATCTGCACGGGCACAGCCTGGACAGCTCCTTGGTACAGTAAACGGTTCTATGGTACCTTTCTTTTCTTAGGTGCTACCATACTGTTTTCAGACTAGTGTAGCAGTTTCACTTAGGATTTTTGCTTGTTTTAGAAATAGAAGTTGAAATGGCATCAAACAGACCTAGACATCAAAATCAATTTTTCAATCAAATCAATTACAACTTTTTGACACCAGTGCTCAAGGCTCTGCCTCAGTAACCCCCACTGCTCACAGCTCCCCTGCTGGGCTCTCTCATCTGATGGAACCAGCTACTCCCGGACTCATCACACACTTTCTGGCCTCCATGCCTTCTTCGCCTCTGCTGCTCTGTCCCTGTGGGGCACCCTTCGGTCACCTCTTACTTCTCTATCTGTGTAAATTTCTCTCATCCTTCAAGGTCCATTTCAAGCCTACTGACTCCATGGAAGCTCTGCTGCCTCTTGCCCTATGTAAATGGGACTGCCCCACGCTAATTCCTGAAATCCCAACATTTGTGCCAGGAACCCATTTAAAGGATTCTTCCCAGCCTGCTGGCCTTTGGTCCTCTCCACTGCAAGCTTCTTAGAGAGCTGCCAGCATCCTTGCACAGAGTGGGTGCTCTGCAAGTGTTCACCTTGATGTTTTCAAAGAAATTTGCACATCAGAATAAAAAGAAGGCCAAGGGAGGGCCACTTGGGCAAGTATACTCTTTACCCCAATGCAAAGGAATTTCCACATGTATGAGTTACTCTTTTCCTCTACAGGATAAAGGGTCTTTTTTGTGTTATTTAAAATACATTATTAAAGAACTGCTCCAAATGTTGTGTCTTCAAAGACACAACTTCAGTTAAAAGCTTATAAAATACTCTTGTTCGTACAGCTGAAGAAGCAGCAACCAGCACTGCAACCCTTCAGCCTCTGCCTTTTCCCTTTGATGCTGGACCTCCCGGCCACAGCAAACAGGGGCAGACCTGCCCACTTTCCAGGCTGAGTCTCTACCAGCACACAGTGGGAAGCACCTTTCTCTGCTTAGGGTCCAGCCCAGATTGCTGCCATCACTGCCTCTCTCTCCCCTACCCCTCTCCCTCCAGCATCCACATCTGGTTTCCCTTCAGCACAAGTTTCACAATAGACAGATTTTGCACTTGGAGGATTTATGGTTCCTGTCGCCCCTCCTTGCTTTTGATATGGTTCCATTATGTGCTTAAAATCTGGGCTGTGCTCTTGGCTCCGGGGAGCTGTTTATGACAATTCTTTTATAGCTTTAAATCACTCACTGTTAGGAACCTACTCTTGTTCAGAAGCAATGGCTAGTTGCTAAGACAGAAAACTGCAACGTATCTCAGAGAGTTGCTTGAAGAGTTTTCTTCATACAAGATTAATTAAGGCTAATGTTCACCTGGCAGGTAAGTCCTCTGGGCAATGCCGTGACCCTGTTCTATATCTTCCTGAGACACTGAAGCAAATTAGGGAGAACACCCTGCCCCAAACCAACACTCCAGTCCTCTGAGTGCAAGAGACCCACTGACAAAAAGAGTGGTAGAAATAGAACACCAACATCACAAACACCTCCCTCTCAATAATGAATGGGACTGAGAACCATCTTTGAGTTTCCATCTCTGAATTACATTTTCCAGGACAAGATAAGAGGATTCCGGGATTAAGGAAATAAAGTGTTTGGTCGAGGACTTCCCTTGACCAGGGTTTCTTTTGCCCGCGAACTTCCTCTCTGTCATCTCTCCTTCACTCAATGACCAGAGAGCTCTTCCTAAGAGGAAAAACCTAATCACATAGCCTTCCTGCTAGAAATTCTCTGATGGGTCCTGAGGATCTAGATGATGAAGCGTAAGACCCTATACAACATGGCCTTAATCAATATGGTCAGCCTTCCACCCCTCCCCCACCACAGCCCTACCAGGCACTCACAGTGCCCTGTTGACTCACATACCCCCGTCCTTCCCCTTCACTGAGCAGTCGCTTAAGCTGTTACCTGCATTTGGAATGTTCTCACTGCCTGCTAATCTGACTCCCTCCTTCTCTGGAGCCTGAATGCCCACTCTGCCCTACGGGAGAGTTCACAAGGGTGCCTCTCCTTCTGCTCCCCACCCCTGCCCATGGCGACCCCAGGGGGTTACACATCTGTGTTTGAGACCACTGCTTGAAAGAGGGTGGCCCAAAACCACGGTGTCACCCTCTGGTGCTAGATGTAGGGTGGCCAGTTACAATACAAGAACCTCAGTTCAATTTAAATTTCAGATAAACAGTGAATTATTTCTTTTAGTGTAAGTGTGCTCCAAAATACTGCATGTGCATCCTGTATTTGTTTGCTAAATCTGGCAACCCTAGCTGGATAGGAACTCTGAGATACCCTCCAAGAATTGCTGAAGACCAGATGATGCCAGCTGCAAAGGGAGAGAAAGCAGTGGTGAGGCCTGGGCAAAAGATAGGGGAAGGTCCTGCCGTGCCCACCTCCTAGGAGGCAGCATAGGGCTGTTCTCAGCAGGACTCTAGTGCCAGACTGCTTGGGGCTGAAATCATCTCTGTTACTTGCCAGTGATTATGGGCAAGTTATTTACCTTCTCTGTGCCTTGATTTTCCCATCTGTAAAATGAGGGAGTACCTACTTTATGTGGTTGTTATAAGAATTAAATAAATTAACATTTGTATAGCATTTAAAACAGTCCTTGACACAGAGTAAAGCTATATAAGCATTTCATAAATATAAAGCAAAAAGAATTAGCCAACCAAATCCAAAGATGAGGGAGTGAGTCTAAGAGATTTAATAAATAGTAACAGTAACATAAAAAAGTATAGACATTAATTAAGTGCTTACTCTGAACAAGATACTGAATTACACGTTTGTCCTGTATTAGCGCATTTAATCCTCATCGTGGTCCTGCTATTTTTACTATTATCATTAGTAGTAGCAGTAGTATTCTTTTTTTACAGATGAGGAAGCAGAGTCACAGAGAGGCATAGAGTAGTAGCCTAGTAGTCTAAGCCAGGAATTCTGACTCCATCACTCACTAGATGGTGATAAAATGTGCTCCACATTAATTCACTCATCATTCATTTATTCATTCATTGAGCACCTGCTGTGTGCCAGTGCCTGGGCTCATGCTGGGGTACTAAACAAGAAGGCCCCGTGGAGTTCATGGACTGCTGAAGAAGACCTTGAAGGAGCCTTTGCAAGTGTGAAGAGGGGTACTAAAGAGAAAACAGGGATATGGACCACAGACAGCAGACAGCAAGGGCCTCTCCCAGTCTGGACAGAAATAGGGATGGGGAGGGACAGATGTGCAAGGTCAAGGAAGGTTTCCCTGTGAAATGACATCTTTGCAGATTCATAAGGTAAAGCAGCAACCAGCTTGGCCATGGGGCAGGGAAAGAGCCTTGAGACAGAACAGGCAGCCAGCAAAGACCTGGAGTTGGAGCTTTCAAGGAACTGCAGAGTGGTGTGTGTGGCTAGAGGGGGCAGTGAGAGTCAGCTGCAGTGAAGCTGGAAATGGGCAGCACTCAGGGCCCAGGTCAAGAGACAGGGTTTGGCTGAGCCTTCACAGAGGCCTGGGGGAAAAGCCAGGATCCTGCTGTGGATATGAAGCAGGGCTGGCGAGAGAGAGGAAAGGCCAGGCAGGACAAGACAGGGTGAGGGCTGCTGGGATGAGCTGTGCCAAAGTGAGGACAGCTCTGAAGACAGAGCCTGGGCCTTCACCATAGGGCTCACCCATACCACTAAGGACGTTATGTGTTTCTTCTGTAGTGCCAACTACAGGGCAGGCATGCCTATCACCCAACATGGGGGTCTGGCAAAAGGAGTTAAGTCTGCCCCGGGCCTCCCTGTGTAAAGTGAATGCTCCTGAGTTCCTTTATAATAAAAATATTCAGATAAATTCGTATGCAGAAGAAAGCTTTTAAAAGATGCCCAAAGTCCTACCACTCAAAGAGAATGATGTTGGTATCTCTTTCTTCACCATCCTTTATACAGTGGTTGCTGTTTTACGCACTTGCAATCACAGTGTTTACAATACCTTGTGTTGTCTCTACTTACTGCATAAGCATTTACTCCATGAATTCAACATATTCTGTAATCATGAGTCTTTATACCAGTATAATATTTCATTTAAAGCTTTCATTGTTTACTCAACCAATTCCCCATTGTTGGGCATTTAGGTTAACACTTTTTTTCCAACATGGAATATCTCTGCATGTGGCATTTCCCCCATATCAACTGTTTAAACAGGTTTTCTGAGCTGGATTAGTGGGGTGAAATGGTTTATTTTAAACACTCTGGATACATACTATAAATGTGATTTCCTAAAATCTTGTACTAATTTAGAGTCTCACTGGTCACGCTTACGTGATGCTTCCTCGCTTTACCACTGTCAGCTTTGAATAGTACTATTTAAAACAAATATTTAATTATTGAGTAGGACCCAAACCAAAACGCCATGATACTGCAACATTAATGGCTTTTCCTTGATTGCTAATGAGGATGCACATTCTTTCATGAATTAATTAATAATTGCTTTTCTTTCTCCAGCACACCGCCCGCACCCCCCTGCCACCACCCTGTGAATTATCCTGGGATTTCCTTTACTTATTTATATGTTAGGGCTTTCTTTGAAAATATCTTTGCTTGAGTTCTAAATATAGTAAAGATGTTTGTCTGTAGTAAGGTGGTATTAAATGAATAAACGGCAGAATAAACGTTAATTGTTTCTGTCATATTTGCTGCAGTTTTCTTCCATGTTTGGGGGAATCCACAGTGCCCTCAGTTACCCATCCAAGTGACAGAGACCCTCTGCTGCCACAAGGCTTCCTGAAACCTAATACAACACAACCCGACTACCTCCCATGCCATTTCCTTTAGGCATAGCTGCTCAGGCTCCCTAAACATCCCAAGTGTAACCAGGAGTTGTCCTGGGAGAATCTCGGCCCTGCATCCCCTTCTACCTCAGAGCAAGGCCCTGGGAAGGGGGCCAGTATGCAGGGCTGTGCTAAAGGAGAGCAAGCCAAGAGGAGGCAGCTGGCTGCCTGGGATCCACAAGTTGGGGGGTGACACTTGAAGAGAGGTACACAGACCTCCAGCAGAGGGACTGGAGCCCAGCAGGCTTAGACTCACAGCTAGCGGCTGTACTATCCAATGGAAGCAGGTATTTTAGGGTGCCCCAGATGTTATAAGAGGTGACAGGGCCAGGCAAGTCTTTGGAGCCCAGGATCTCACTCTAGTCCAAGCAGTTGGCTACAGGGCCAGGCTGTCATTCATGTGTAAGGTGGGCTTGTGTGTGAAGCCCACCCATTTCTGGGCCTCAGCTTCCTCATCTGTGCAATGAGTGTTAAATGGGGCCTCAGCCTTTTCCAGTTCTGGATTCTAGGATGGCCCTGTCCCATCAGGAAAGTAAAAAAAAGGACTCCCCTTCTGAGATAGTCAGTCCTGGGCGGGTAGGAGAAGGAAATGGCATGTCTCCAGCTCCCAGGGCAGGAAACAGCCTTGACTGGTCAAGATTCACCTTCTCAATAGACCTAGAAAGTAAAAGCCACACTCCTGCTTACTCATCTCCTCTTCCTCACAGATAACCTCTTTTCTAAAGCAAATGCCCTGGGGAGGGACCACCAATGGCCACCCTCACCCACCCACTACACACACTCTCTCTCTCTCACTCTCTCTCTCTCTCTCTCTCTCACACACACACACACATGCACACATACACGCTAACACACACACATATTCTCATACACACATTCTCACAGACAACCTTGTAGTCCACACAGCCTAGATTCGGTAGTGCTCTTTCTCACACCCCTGGGCTTTTGCCTGAAACACACTTTTATTTATGCAGAATTAGTTACAACTATGAGCACTGCCGTAAGCACTGAGATGAGCAAGACAGACATAGACTCAGCCTTCACAGAACAAGCAGACCAAAGAATGACCCATAATACATAAAAATACCATATGTATAGTATGTACAAATGTAAAAAGTAAAATAAATCAATGGCACAGAGAGTGACTGCTGGCATGGGGGTGGTATGCTTAGTGGGACTGAGTCTGAAGAGTAACTATTCCAGATGAGGCTTCAATAAGGCAAATAGGGCCACATGCCAATATCTGGAGGAAAACAATTTGGGCAGAGGAGTCAGCAAGCACAAACATCACAAGATAGGCACAGGTTTGGCATGTCTGCGGGAGAGGACAAGGCAGTGGGGTGGAGCACAGCCACAAGAAATGTGATAGACACTGGTCATAAAGGGGCCGGGCCCTATGGGCACTACTCGGGTCTTGGCTTTGACTTTGGGTAAGATGGCTCATGAGCCAGCAGGGCTTTGAAGAGAGGAGTTATTCCCCAAGAGACCATTATGTGAGGAGCAGGGAATGTAAAGGGTTAGGAGTGTACTTCCTCTCATTGTCACCTGGTTAACTCATTCTCATCCTTCAGATTCCAACCCAGTGGGCACATCCTCTGGGAAGCCATCCCCATCTTCGTGCCTGGTCAGGTCCCTAGCTAGTCTCGTAGCATCAGTTTCCCTTTATCACACCTAGCTCCAGGGTAATTTCTCGTGTTATCCCTGGTTATTTGATTAATGTGTCTTCTCCACTAGACTCTGTACTCCTTAAGTACAGGCACAACCCTACCTCTGTTCCCTTTATATCCCCAGCTTCTTGCACAGAGCCTGGCATGCTGGGTTCTCAAGCAATGTGAACAGAGTAAATGAGCAAATCCCCAGCATCTCAGCCAATTTTCTACTCCTTCAAGGAATAGTTTCCTGCTTTTACTTCCTCCCTCCTCTGTGCCCCCACACCTTGTGTCCACCCCTCCCAGAGAACCCAGCATGACCATAAATAGCTGCTGATGTGTGCACACACGTGCATGTGCACTTGTGTGTGTGTGTGTGCGCGCGCACACACACACACACACACACACACCAGACTGCACTCCAGAGGGCAAAGCATGTGTGTGGTCCTTCACTGCACCGCAGGGATTCCCTCCCCTTGAATCAGGCAGTGCCACTGTGTAAAGAACTGCCTCGCTCATGTGCACTTCACTCTGCCTCCTCCACCTACTCAAAGAACCCCAGCCTGAACTTCTTAGAGAGTCTGCGCCCATAACCCAAGTCAGGAGTCAAGCCCATTTTCCTCTCCTGGTTGAGCAGCAGCACCCACAGACTCACTAGCAGCAGGGGTCTCCATCCTCTCCTGTACCCACGGACTCAGAACTGCTCATGGAAACAGGGGAGAGCTCTGTTTACAAAGACACAATGGTTATATTTTGCAAACCAAAGATGAGCATACATAGACTAAGGAGTATACTGGGAACAGAACACCGGAATGTCTGTCCTCTGGTCTGGCCCGGGAAGTTGAAAAACTTTCATCTCTTTTCTTAGGGCCAATTACTTTTCTATGATACCTGGTGCCATTAGAGCCCACTTAATTAATCAGTGTATTCTTAAAACAAATATGATAGAAATAACTCTTGTTAGTAAAAAATCATAGTTCATATGCTCTGCAAAAGCTTGGTAGTTAAGTAATTCTTTTTGCATAATAAAAATATTTTGGGGGGAATGCAATTTGCATTAAAAGCCTTGGAAAAGTCATGCCTATGGCCCAATGATACTATTTCTGAAACATAATCCAAGAGTTAAAGGGCTACGCCAAATTTGAGCTATAAGAATATCTGTCATACAGCATTGCTTATAAGAGCATATCATTGAAAAAAATTCAAATGTCCAGCAGGAAATAATAACTTAAAGTAATTATGGTACATCCATAAAATGGAATACACTGCATTGAAAATAATAGTAATAACAAGTCAGTACTTATTGAGCACTTACTCTGCTAGGGACCAAGTTAAAAGCTTTGCACACACCATCTCATTTAACTCTCCCTAACATCTCATTATCATCCCCATCTTCACAGATGAGGAAATCAATACCTAAAAGACTTAAATCAAAAGCCAAGGTCACACAGCTAGTAGCTAGATTCACACTCAGGCAGTCTTGATTCCAGACACCAAGCTTTTAACCACTATACTTACTTACTACATGGCCTCAAATGATGCCAATAAAAGAGATATTGTAGAAGCAAGATCAGTCACATGGCACGATATTGATGATATAATGGCAGGTAAAACAAGTCGATCATTAAACAAGACAGGCACTGATCCCTTTTGTGCACATTCATGCAAGCAAAGAGAGAAGGGTTTGGAAAGCAACATTACAACATCTTGGTGTAGATTGCTGAGTAGGTGGAACTATGTGTGTGTTTATGTTTTCTTCTGCATGTGTCTTCTAATTTTTCTGTAACAAACATGCTGGTTCTGTATTTTTAAAAATAATTTTAAATTTAAAAAGTTAACATAAACGCCAAAAAATCAGTCCCTTGCACTTATCTTCTGAATAAACCCAAGCATCCAGCTATTGGCCTTACTTTAAATATAGATACAGCTGTTCTCATTGGACCCTCAGGACATGGCCTGAAGCCAGCGCACAGGCACTGCTGGCTCTTCATGGTTCAACTTCCCCTCAAGGTAGCTAAGGCTCCCCAATTGAGAAGACAGCACAGATTCATCTCATTCTACCCCTCAGCAGCCTGTGCGCTGAGGGGTAGAGTGAGATGGGCCCCATGCTGGGATGAGGGCAGAGTTGTGTGAGCTGGAAGAGCTTGGCAGCCCTTGTACTGGCTCCAGCTTTTGCCTTGGAGCCAAGCCCAGGGACCCTCAGAGCCTAAGAAGCCCTATCCCACTGCTAAATCTATCAAAGAAGCACTTCACCAACTGCCTGAAGGAGGGAGGGTGGCCCAGGGACAGGAGCCCCAGTTCTGCAGCCACATATGTTGGGGCTGGCCACCTGCTTCCTAGCTATGTGATCTTGGGCAAATTATTCTCTCTGAGCCTGTTTCCATACCTGTCAAATAAAGAATTAAAATATCAACTTGGAAGGGTACTTGTAAGAATCAAAATAATAATGTATAATATACATGTATATAATGATACCAATAAGTAACATTTCCTGGGTACCAATTACTGGCCAGGCACTCTGTTAAAAACATGTTATATGTCTGATCCTATGCAGCTCTCACAGCTGCCCTATGACAAGTACTGTGACTATTCCCGCTTTCCAGATGATGAAATGAAGGCTGGGCAGTGAAGTCAGGAATTACTGTTGCCATGCCTGGGCCCGCACCACTACACCACACAGCCTGGCACAACATCTGGAACTTGGATGTTATCCAGATGGTAATCACTGTCACGTCTCCCCACTGGGCCTCTGCCTGGCCTCGACAGCAAGGAACTCCCTCCTGGGTTCTTTCCACCCCCAGACAGCTGGCACAGACAGGGGCCATATACCCACTTTAGGATGCCTTCCTCTCAGAGTGACCAAACCTTCCCACACACACACTCTTTGAGCCAGCTCCAGTGACCACAGGCAATGGCTTCGCTGCTGTACAACCTATGGCAACCTCCCTCCAGACCAGCCTTGTGCTCTGGCCACCAGAGCTGGCCCAACAGAGACTGCTCACACCGTAGGAGTCAGGCCTTCTGGCACTCATACCTGGCATCTGCCCCCAAACCCTTTCAATTCTTCTCAGAAGATCTGGGCCACAGGTCTGGGTCTCCCAGAGGCTCAGAACAGCAGACCTGTCTGGCCAACCGGAATCACGCGAATCAGAAAAACAGTACCCTTAAGCAGCTTCTCAACCTTCCGGTGGAGCTAGGGCACCGGCTGTGATCCCGTGCTGGAGTCTGGTTGTGCAAGTGTGTACTGGAGAGTGGTGTGGGAGCGAGGGTAGCGGACGAGTGTGTGTGCATTTGCGCGCGTGGCTCCGAGTGTGCGCCGCTGCATAGAGGTCCTGGGGCGGGCAGGAGGGGACGGTCTCCTCCCCCCTCAGCGTTGAGAAATCTCAGTGAGTCACCAAGTGGTTCTGCATATTAATGAGCTCGCTCGCAGTGAGGGCAGGAGCGGATTTAAAAGAGGACTGGGCGGGCGGAGGGAGGCTGTGGAGCGAGCGCGGAGCCCAACGCAGAGCGCAACGCGCAGCGATAGCCGCGAGGCACCCACCGACAGGCGCAGCGGGAGCGAGCCGAGCCGAGCCGAGAGGCGCGCTCCGGGCAGAGAGCGCCCAGCAGGGCAGTGTCTCCCGGCCGCCCCACTCCTGCGCCGCGCTCCTCCGGACCAGTGGGCGCCCTCTCCAAGTCCCCGCTCCCGCGCCGCGCCCCTCCGGCCAGCATGAGGCTCCTGACCGCCGCGTTGTTCCTGCTGCTCCTGGCGCTGTGCGCCGCGCGCGTGGACGGTAAGTGCCCGGGAGGTCCCTTGTCGCCATCCCGTCCCGTCCTAGGGAACCCAAGCGCCAAATGCTAGGCTTCCCGAGACCCCTGGGAATCTGGGTGGGCATCGAGGGCGGTCAAGGGGCAGGAGATCCCGCGCGCAACTGAACGGCCCCTGGGCGCTCTCTCGCAGGATCCAAATGCAAATGCTCCCGGAAGGGGCCCAAGATCCGCTACAGCGACGTGAAGAAGCTGGAAATGAAGCCAAAGTACCCGCACTGCGAGGAGAAGATGGTTATGTGAGTTCTCGCTCCGCACCATGAGCGTGTGGCGCTGCTCTTAACCCGGTGCTGAGGCACAGCATGGGGCTGAGGCGGACTAACAAACGTTTCTCTCTGCCTTTGGCAGGGTCTTGGCAGGGTCTTGGCAGGGTCTTGGCAGGGCCTTGGCAAAGCCTTTGTAATTGCCCAGCGAGTCCTTAGGACGCTGGCGCGACAGTCTGGAAGAGAGTTTGGAAAGAGTCACTGTCCCGTGTTCCGGAAAAAGCCTCTCCAAGGAGTTTACCCTTGTTAGGATTTAAACGGGTAGCCCTGTGTTTGCGCTGCCTACCTTTCTAGGGTGATCAAGGGTTAAATGGCTCCCATGTGCCAACTTAGAACATCCAGATTGAAATCACTCAAAACACACCCAGAACTACTGAACTCGCATTCAAATAGTGAGGCATGCCACCTTCCTGTTACTGGAGAGAGGATTAAAGCAAACATTGTCTTAAGTCCACAGACCCTCCTTTCAGAGCCTTTTTCCAATCAGGGGACCATGGACCGCCAGTTTTTGGCTTCTAGTGATTTCATTTTGGGAATGCTCCTCACTTTTCCTTCACCAGCTGGACTCCTGTGGGTCCCTGAGCCTGAGCAGTGCTGTAGAAAGTGCTCTGCTGGGGTTAATGTGCCACGTGGCTGGAGCCCTGCTTGGTGGGGATGTGGGGAATATCTTTGAAACTGGGGCAGAGAGAACACTGAGTTTCCTTGCTCCTCTGCCTTCCCAATTAACCACTTGTAGCCAGCACCCGTGTTTCTCCACCAGTATGCTCTTGGCCAGGAAGAGAGCCCTTGGCAAAGCAGCTACCAAATATCTGCCATGGACCACTGGCCCCTCTTCACCTCCCCCAGAAACAGGACACATTCTATTCTTAGTCTGGGCAAGTGTCTTCTGCTCACTGGCTTCCCTGTCCCAAAGCCACTGACTGGGCCTGGGCTGAACCCCACTGCCTTCCTTCCCAGACACCTAAATTCACCTTCTGTCCCTGCCCCTTGCCTTATGGACCCAACTCCAGAAAACTGGCTAGAAAATCCTTTTTGATGGGGGTGAGAGGTCACGAGAGCTAAGGGAGGAGCCACAAGTCCCTCCTGGATCCCAGCTTGGGGACTGAAATGACAGGGGCGTTGCAAGTTAAATCTGCAGTCTTCTAAATGATGAAAAATGCTCCACACATCAAGCCAGTTGCAGAGACCTTGTAGGTCAGGAGAAGCAAGGTATAGGGTGCAGTGATGTCTCAAAAGGACAGAATGTTCAGTAAACAGGATTGCTCTTTTTCCTGGTTAAACTTTTCAGGAGAGAAAACTGACAGCCAGACAAGTGCATGAGCAGCCTTATGAAAACTAGCAGGGGCCTCATGAGATCCGCAGACAGTCACTCTCTCGTAAACCTCCACCCCACACCCACACCCACACCACCCCCCATGCCTGAAGGCTGGATATCCTCTCCCCTCTCAAGCTCCTAAGACTTAGATCAGGGCCAGCACTTTTTACCAAAGCAGGTTTTCAGCCACAAAGGCTGAAACAAAAGCAAGTTTTCCAGCTCACCCTGAGTCACCAGAAATCTCTGGTGGGGCGGGCAGAGAAGAGGGGCAATCTGCTTTGCAAGTGGGAGTCCTTGTACCCAGAAGGGTCCAGGAGAGTCCAGATTCTAGAAAGGGCAATTTGGGTCAAATGTCCACTGAGCTCTTGCCAAAACCCTTGGCACACCAGAATCACTGAGGAGAGGAACACAGGACCCAGAATTTCTGAGCAATTGCTGGGGGGGGGCAAAAATTCTCATGTCTTTACCCTGCAACCAATTTTCATAGCCCCAGTATTGTGACAGAGCATTTGAGCCCTGGGCATTCTCTCCCGCTTCCTGACCTTCAGGTCCTCCAGACCTGGGATCCTCAGTCTGTACACTGACCAAACTGAGGGAGAGATTTTTCTTTGGTTTTGCCATGTCCTTTCATTCCAAGTGCAAGAACAGCACTGTAGGCAGAGAGCAATGCATGGGCTAAATTCCTACAGGCTGACTAGGTACTACTGGGGAGGAGACTGACTACAGACTGTACTCTGAAGCCTTGCCTCAAGCCTGAAACCTCAAAGGAGGGACAAGACCTGGGGGGGGGGGCGGTGGGGGGAGGCAACAGGTCTAATTACGAAGGCCAGTGAAGTGAGGGCCTTGTCACCTGGCATTAGTGGAAGACTCATCCGTGCTCCAGCAAGCTTAGGCCATGCTGGAGGCCCTGGAAACTCAGTGCAGGGAAGGGAAGAGAAAGACTGCTCAGAAATAGTGTCCCCATTCTAGTGGCAAGATTCAATTTCCTCTCTGGTCAACCAGGAGACTCAGAGTTCATGGCGACCCTGCTCCCTTCTAGAACTCAACCCATATGCCTTAACACTTTATCTCTGGGAACCTGCAGGGGAGTAGCTGATCTCTCTCCCTCACTTCCTGCTCTGCTCACTGCCCTCCAACCACCCCTCTCTCCGTTCCATCCCCCTACACTCCAGCCCTCCACCAAAGGTCGCTCTTGCTGTGATTCTCACCTCTTACCTTCCACTTTTCCATGTCCCCTAGGGGGTCTCTCATTCCTGAATACCATTCTTCTCCCCACTCAGAAGTTTCTTCCTAACCCCTGCTATCCTGACCCAGCCCTGGCTGACAGGCAGGGCAATTCTGGGCAGCAGTCTTGCTTCCTCCTCCAGGCTGATGCTCACACACTAAGGCTTCTCTTTCTCCTTGGCCACCTCATCTTCCATGACAATTACTAATAACAGTAACTATTCATT
The DNA here is from genome assembly GCA_004027375.1 of Macroglossus sobrinus. NCBI lineage: Eukaryota > Metazoa > Chordata > Mammalia > Chiroptera > Pteropodidae > Macroglossus > Macroglossus sobrinus. Next base: position 281,997 of record PVKZ01001072.1, on the reverse strand, counting down.
GTACATCTACCAGGTGCTAGGCTCTCTGCATAGATTATGTTCTTGAATCATTCAATAATCCTAACGGTGGGGGGGGGTCCTATATTATACACATTTTACATATGGGCAAATTATAATCAGAAAGGTTACCCGAGGTCCCACAGACTTGGGACTCACACCCAGGCCCTACATTCTACGATGCCATCTGCTTTTCTGCCATGTGGCTAGGCTTCTACCAACTGATAAGGCCTGAAGGGAGGTCTTATTTTTCTGCCCAAGGGTGAGACAGCTGGGACTTCATGCTCAGGAATCACAATGGGCATCAAGGCCAACAAGACTTAGCTTCAAGATCAGCAAATGCCTGGCCCTGAGACAGTCTGCAGGGTGCTGAGGGAGGTTGGGGTTTGAAGGGTCAGATGAAGACCACAGTGTGTGCACAGCATGTCCAAGCCCCACCGTGGGGCAGCTCACACCCAAGGACTGAGGTCTCAGCACCACACCTTGCTGGCATTAGCTCTCTTCACTTCTTGATGTCAGGTTCAACGGGGCTGGAAGAGTCCTCTGACCTTTGTTTCCCAAGGGAGGCATACACCCTCTAGACAACACCCTGCATGAGGGTGGGATGAAGGGCGGTGCAGGGTTTGGGGTACGGGGGACACTATCACAGACCGAAGGCTCCAGGGGGAAAATTGAGAGCTGACCACTCCATACAGGTCTAAGGGTTAGACCTTAATATGGGGTCAGAGGTTAAGGGAACAACCAGAACCTTCCACAGAATCAGCCTTGAAAAGAGGGAGGAGGCCACAGTCCCTCAGTGCCCTGATAGGGACAGACCAAGGCTACCCATAGGCCACACTGAGGGGCTGTCATTCAGGCTCCTCAATCTTCCATCTGTCTTGCCTCATTTCAGCATCACCACCAAAAGTGTGTCCCGGTACCGAGGTCAGGAGCACTGCCTGCACCCCAAGTTGCAGAGCACCAAGCGGTTCATCAAATGGTACAACGCCTGGAACGAGAAGCGCAGGTATGCCCCACCTCCTCGCACCTTCCCACCAGATCCAGATTCTAGACCCCGTGTACACCCTCTGGCCCCGTCTAATGGGTGAATGAACGCCCACCACAGTACCACAGCAGGCAGATACCCAGACACTACTTACATATCCCCAGGCGCAAGGAGCTCACCACTTAACAAAGCAGGCTATTGCACTCTCAGACAGTTGTAAGCATCAACATATCCTTTTGTGAACTGAACTTTGTCTCATTTTAACTTACTTTATAGTCTTAATTCCCTTTCTTATTTAAATAACAAGTTCTCTGAATTCAAGTTTCCCTGTCAAAGGCTGGGTAAGCACCTGGCACAGCTCTCACTGTGATACTTCTGAAATATAACCACTGACATGACTGGGTTTATTAACTATAAAACTGTTGGTACAACTACAAAATAATAAAGATGACTCCTTGCCAACAATATATTCTTCCCTCAAGATGCTCATGCCCCTTGCTGCACAGAAACCTGATAAGCTCCTTCCTACACAGGTGTAGGCAGGGACCTTGGGTTTTACCTTTTAAAATCAGAGCCACTCTTTAACTCAGGGGCAGCAGTGGCCAAATGACCAGAGCACTAAACCAGGCACCCTACCCTCTCCGGGCTCTTTTTCCCCATAATCAGAAGATGGGTTCCCAGCTCTGATCTTTTGGGGTCTTATGTCGGAGACAAGTTCCTAGTCCCCCTATTCCACATAAAGGTGAGTGTGTCCTGGAGCAGACCCCACTCCCTGCACACTCAGAGGCTGTATCTGTTTAGCATGGCCAGGAAAACACATGCATACACAGGTGGGTTCCCCAGAAGCTGGTGCCAGCACCTCATTGCACCAAGGGGGAAAACAAGGGTAAACAGGGGTGGGGAGTGACATGCCTAGGAGCACAAGGCAGGAAGCCAGGCTGCCCGGTGTCACCTTCCCCTCCCTATAGCAGGTGCCTGTGCTGCCCCTCCCATCACCCCATCCAGCTGGTCCTTCCACCCAAAGCTCAGCCCACGACCCACTCTCCCACTGCTGACACTTGGGCCCAACCCCAGTACCTGGGCCTTTTGTACTGCCTTCAAAACTGCCTCATTTGCAGTTGCTTGAAATAGAAAGTGATGATAGTGAAAGATTATTTTTCTATAAGTCTGATGGGAACGAAGCCCTTTTTCTGGTCAGGGCAGGCAGCTCACGTGGCAAAAGCAGGACCTATCCCATCCACTGTCACGCTCCAGGCCTCATCGTCAAAAGTAGAATGAGGATAACCTCAGGGCCAGTTCACGGAGGGGCTGAGAACATCTTCATCAGACTGCTGGGAAAAACTCAGGTCTTTTCAGGAGTATTTGTCCACCTGGGCCACAGCTTTAATGAAGAGGAGGCAGGCATGGGCCCGTGTAGCCCTGTCCTCTATATTTCTGCAAATTCCAGAGATGAGAGCAGTTAGGGCACTGCTGTTCCCAGAACTCCCATCGCCTCATTAGGAAATGAGTTCATCCCCCTTTCTTGGAATGCTGAGGTGTCCTGGGAGAGGAAGAGGGCATTCTCTTGTCCTCTCAACCTCACCTTTCCCTGTGAAAGGTGAAAATATCTCCGTGAATATAGAAGTCCTCTTTGCAGAGAGAGGGAGACAATGCTGAAGCTAGCATAGAGGAAGGAGGGGCAACCCAGCCTTGGGAGCCAGACTAGTGAGCTCCAAGCATCTCAGGGCCCACAGCTTCCAGCTGCCACTGGCAGCAGCAACATCAGGCATTTGATTTCAATGCATAATGAGGTTTTTTTACTCAAAAATCAAGAAACAGGCAGAGGGAGCAATAGGCTGTCTGAGTGTGAAGTGTGGTCCCCCACCCCCAGCAGTCATGGAGCAGCAGAAAAGGGATTACAGTACCTAAAAAGAAATGGTTTGGGAGGTGAGGGGAAAGATCAGTTTGTGGATGCGCACAGACCTGATAACTAGTAGAGGAAGTAACCTCGAGCCACAGGCCTCCACAACAGCCCCAGTCCCACTAACCACTCTTCAGTTTTAAGGCAGCTGCCTCTAGAACTGGCATCTTCTGGAGGACATACATTCTTTGGGCAAAATGCAAAGAAAGACACAAGCCTAGGTTGAGGGACAAGAGGCCTCTCTTCCCCATGCCGTGGTGGAGACAGATCTTGTTCCCATCACTGGCATTCAGTGTCCATAAGTCTCTTGTTTCCTCATATACAAAGAGGGCTTGCTTCATAGAGCTTTGAGGATGAAGTGAGACTGTAGAGGTGGAGGCTGTTTAGAAAGCACCAAGCCAGATTTAATTGAGTTTTCATGGTCCATGTGACGGCATCCTCTGAGATGCTCCCCACATGTCTCCTGGGCTCCTGCAGTCCTGGGAGGGGGCACTCCTGAAGACAAGAATGAAGCAAAGCCACCACCTGTGCATTGCCTGAGTCTCATCCTGAGCCACTTACATGGGTGTTTTCTCTTCTCAGGGTCTACGAAGAATAGGGTGAACCACCCTATTGGGGGACAGCAAAGGACTCTACAGATAAAAAAAAAATCAAACCCCTTCTTTCTCACAGGCATAAGACACAAATTCTATATTGTTATGAAGTACTTTTTACCAAGGGCCACTTTTTACATTTTATAGCTGTGTGCAAAAGGCTTCCAGATGTGAGAACCATCTCTCTTGCACTCCAGACTTCATCAGAGGCTGCTTTTTACTGAAAAGCAGGAAATTCATGCCCTCCCTTTGTAAAAAAATGCTTTTTTGTATTTGTCCAGACATCACTGTACATCTGAGCTTTATAAGCGCCTGGGAGGAACAGGGAGCTCAGTTGAGACATTTCACAGCAGCGTTGCTCTGTTCCTAGTGCAGAAAGTGTCCGCTCAGAGGTCCTGGTGCCTCAGCACAGCTGTCACAGGATCTCCGGGGTTCACGGTCAGTCACAGGCTCAGGGGGATCCCACAGTGGCCCCGGCTGCCAGGTGAACAGGAGCAGATCTCTCTGTATCTGTTCTTTTAGGAACTCAAGTTTGGTTGCCAGAGAAACATGCTTCTTCCTCCTCATTAGTTTTTACACACTCTAGAAAACATTTCCAAGATCCCAGGATGGTGAAGCAAACAGTCCTTAAGGAAGGGCTTGGGTCTTCTCTCCAGCCTGAGGGTTTGTGAAAGGCTCACTGCTACCATAGTTAATGCTTTGGAAGCACCATTAGCGAAACCCTTAGGAGAAAATGTAAAAACATACAAATAAGCACACAATATACAGCTACAGACACACTTTCTATTGACGAAGGAGAACCCTAAAAGCCTGTGTCTTTCTCTCTTCCAATGAGACATGCAGTACTAAAGCGATCTGTGATTCCCCACATAATTCTTCAATGTTAAACAGTGCAGTCCTCTTCGGAACAATAAGATGACCATGCACCCTTACCTTTGTAAATGTAGTCCTAAGGATGCCCCTTCCACACTCTACTCCTTCAGTATATATCGCATTGTTGTGTCGTATGCTATGTAAATGTCAGACAACATTAGTGTTGCATGCAAGTTTCATATTCTTTCTAAGACAAAAAGTAATAAAATATATTTGAAATGTACCAATATTCTAGACTACCAACTTTTTTTTTTCCCATTTAATTAAGCCAGGATGACAATCAAATGTTTACCATGTCTTGAACAGACAAATGTATTGGAAGGAAAACTGGTGTGTCCCAAATACCTATCAACACTCTCACCCTTATGGAATGTCAGCACCGTCCAGAGACAGAAAGCCAGGCCTCAAGGCTAATGCTTCCTCTGCACCGGACTCCCACACCTGGGGCAAGTTCATCAAAACAGCCCGGTCGGTGTGTACAGGACTGGAGGGTCCCACTACGGTCCCCATTTAGAGAAGAGAGTAGACAGGGGACCAGTCAAGATCCCTGTGGTCCAGGGCCCCCAGGATTCCAGTAGGGCTCAGGGCAGGGCAGGAAGTGTCCAGCGAGAAGCTGTGGGTCTCTGGGACCAGGTTGACTGAGAGCCATAGCTGGGAAGGTACTGAGGTTCCGTTTCTGCTTCTGCAAACTGGAGACAATGCACACACACCTCACGGCGCTTCTGGGGTCAAAGGAGAAAATCCGCATAATACACTCAGGATACCAGGGCATGGTGAGCACTTGCTAAACGTGAGTGAGGTCACAAGACAAGGCCACTTGCACTTGCCCCTAGCCCTGTGTCTCACTGTATCCAAATCAGCCAGGTCCTAAAACAGGCGCCCCTGTGTCCAGCTGGGTCCCTCACACTCCAAGCGGACATGCCTCCACCTCGTCTGCACTTCTTGTCTGCTATATTAGGAGGCAGGAGCCAGTGACATGCACAGCTGGCTCTGCCAGCACTTACAAGGATACAGCAAGTGCCCTGCCCTCGCATGTTCTTAAAAGGGAGATTGCAGACACTTTCGTCACAGCCTTGTCTCCTGGCAATGCTGTTATGCCAAATGTATTCCAGAAGAAAATGAGGACCAGAGGGGTTAAGAGGCATGCCCAAGGTCACTCATCACACAGCTCCATGGCTGAGCCTGACTGCCTTTCTGCGGAGGGGAGGAGGCGCGGGTGGGCTGGGGGCATGCTAGGCCAGGGTGACCATGAATGGTCTGCTGATGTTGGGCCCACCTTCCCCTTCATCATGGAGAAAGAAGGGAGACTGGTTAGGGAAGCCCAGACACCAACAGACAGAAGAGAACTGAGAAGAGCCCCAGCAGGAGAGTGCATAACAGGGCAATGGGGAGCAAAAGGGGCCTCTCTCCCCAGGAGTCCTGTGCTCTGCTTGGGTTTTGTGGGAGGTGCCACTGTAAGGAAGTCTGTGACAGAGACCACCATCACCAGCCCCAAAGTCCCCGACACCTGCCAGCCCCTTCTCAGCCAACACAAAGACCTCTCCTTCCAGGTTGGGGGGCAGGACTCTCCCCGCTGCTCCCCACTGAGTTTCAGGTTTCCTTCTCCCTTCCACTCACTCCAAACACACCACATACACACCTCTCCACCATTGCTCGGGCTCTCCTCTGTCCCACCTATGGTTCTAGTACCAGCACCTCTTCTTCCAGCCCCGCTGGCCCCTGTGTGCCCTCTATCATCTGACCTCCCAATCACAGACTGGACTCTTAAAAGTAACAACACCCCTCACTGGCCCAGGCATGTGCCCTACATGCTCTATTTCCACCCTCCCAACACTGCTATTCCCAGACAAGTGAGGTGCCTTGTTTAGGAGGCATCCATGGCCCATAGAGGAGAGCTAGACTTGGTCTGTCAGAGAACAGGAAGACTGGACATGTGCATGACTATCTCCTCCCAAACGGAGACTGTGTATCCCTGGAGAACAAAGGCTGGCCATGCTTCTGTGGATGACTTGAATCCTGTCCCCCAACAGACAGGTACTAGCTAGACGACTAAGAATGAACTTTCAGTCCCAATACCTCGCAAATGCCAAGCGAGGGTCCTCTAGTGCCAGGAGCTGTGCCCAGCTCCAGGGAAGAATGACCTTTTTCAAGCTTACAGAGCTGTTTCTCGTCATTCTTCTCCTCTGAGTTTCCCAGGAGCTCTAAGGTGTCTACCCACCACATTCCAGAAGAAAGTGTGACTCTAGCAAAGCAAGGCCAGGCCACCCTTCCAAGTAAGCTCTGCGACTGTGGCTCTCCCAGGCCACCCTGGGGAGGGTGAGCATGCCCCTCTGCACACGGGGAACCAGGCTCCAATGCAGGGCCACCTGCAGAACCAGCATTTCCTCACAGACAGGCATGCTAAGGTCCAAATGCCACACCTGACCCCCGCCCTCCACAAACATGTCCTGAGCAGGTATGCAGAGCTACCCCAGGCTTCACCAGGCTTGGCACCAGGTCAGCCACATCCTGGAGAACCCCAGCTCAGCTCTACTACTCATCCTTTCCACCCAGACAAAACCCTCCTCAGACGCCTTCTCCACCGCTGGGCTTTTCCTGACTGCCTTGTCACCAGCCAGAATCAGCCATGTGAGGCCTGGTGCAAAATAAAGGTAAAGGGCACCCGATCCAAAAATTATTAAGAATTTCAAGATGGCAACAGCAGAACATGTCTTAAGCCCATGGAGCAGTCCAACACCTCAGGTTTCAATTCTCAATATTCATCCGCATGGCTCATTTTGGCCCTGAGTCATTACATAATCTGTACTACAATTTAAGTTTATTTTAATTTGAACATCTAACAAGATGTGTTCTTAGAAGCCAAGGGCTGTGTTTTATGGTTCTTTATAAAAACCTCCTTATGACAGCATTTATGAGGTACTCAGACACTGTGAATTAATCTTAGTCATCAGGAGCTCCCCGAGAACACGTTTTCTCTACTCATTCACTGAGCCACTACTACATGCAAAGCTCTGTGCTGAGCTCCACAGGGTGAGGTGACCTTATCCTCAGGGCAGAGATCATCACTCATCCACCAGCCACTGTTTCATCATGCAGCATTTGCACCTATGCTGGATTCTGCAGACGGCCGCTCCAGAAACTCCCAGTCTCAAGAGAAACCAAGACACTGTCTGAAATTGCCTGTTGGTCTAAGCACTATGCTATAGGGGTACACAGCAGGCTCTGGAGGCACCTCACCCGATCTTGAGGGAGGTGACCCCTGAGGGTCATGGCAAATCGCAAGTTGTTCTCAGGCAGCGATTTTAAGTGCTGATGTGGCCGTGGCCTGCTGAGGCCACATACGATGAGACAGGCCCACGAAGACAGAACACTGAGGGAATTCCAAGGGTCTTGGGAACACCAGTCATGTCCCAGTTGAACATCCAGGGAAACCAGCCACACCTTCACCCTTCACTCCATTTTATCTGTCTCTCTTCTTCTCCATCATCACCTCCCAAGTGGGACCTCTCCAACCTCTCAGGCAAGGACTCCCACCACAGCCTTTATGCTCACCTTCCCACACAAGAAAGAATCATACTGATTGTAGAGCTCTCGAGGCATTTTCCCATCTTCTTTTTGAAAATCTGAATAGACATTCTTGGAAGTCATCAAGAAAGCAATAAAACCCAAAGCAATTTTCTCCAGGCTTCCACCACGCCAGACCGTTCTGATCTAGGCCACCAGGGGACAGCAAAGAGCCCATGCACCTCAGCCAAGGGCTCTCCGAGTTCCCTGAGGCTGTGCAAGAAGTGACAACAGTGACTGGCACAGTTACCGCTTAATGTGAGCCAGGCCCTGTGCCAAGGGCCTACACGCCTTCTCCTACTGAATCTTGTAACAACTATAGCAGAGGGGTTCTATTATTAACTCCCCTTTACAGATGGGGAAACGGAGGCTCAGTGAGATAAATATATTGCCTATACTCACGAAGCTAGGTAGTAGACACAGGATTCTGGCTCCAGAGCTGGGCTTTTGCCCCCGAAGTGCACCTTGTCTTACAGTTCCTGTCAACCCTAGCCCACAGGAGCCTCTGCTGTGCCCTCACTCAGCACCTACCTCCTGTTTACAGAATAGAAATGAATCATCAAGTTAACTTGGGCCATAGAAACAACCAGCCTTAGCCGGGTTTTTTTTGCTTGTGGCTCATTCCTTCTTTTGAAGTCAGAAGACTGTGACAATCCCGTGATCTTCTGGGGGCTTCTCTCCCTCCCCCCAGATCCAAAAAAGTGAGCCCTGCAACCGTGAGGTCACTGCTCTGGCCTACATTTGGTACACACAAACCACTTTAGTGGAAGCAGCCAGAGATTTCCCCCCAATGCCAAATAAGTTGAATAAGTAGAATGACAACAGTATCATCAAATTCAACTCAACATTTTAATTAGAAACAAGTTGCAACTGTCAAGATATTGGTTTTAAAAAAATAATTCAAAGCTAAATTTAAAATAATCAGCCCCAATCCATAATGAGGAGAGTGGATATTCTGGGATGAGTAGAGAGATGTCTAATTAGATGTAGATGAGACTTTCATCTAATATTCAAAGTTATTCCCCAGGGCAAACAGAGGTGAAGCAACAGGCTTTCTTTCAACCCATTGTTTCGTGAAAGGCAGCCCTCACAAAAGAATCATTTCTAAATTAAAGGCTTTTGTCCCCCTGAAATAATGGCCTGCAAAGACAGACTAGAGTTAAGTATTTGCACTGAGACAGCCAAAAAAATATTATAAACCAAGAAAATTATGAGAGAATATTCTTTGATTCTTTTATAGCTGCTAATTCCACATACTTTGAAAAGAAGCAAAGTTAATAAAAACAACAGCAACAACCACAACTAATATTTATTAAGTGCTTTCTTGCCAAACTATTAGTCCCACTTTACAGATGAAGAATTTAAGGCTTAGAGAAGCTGAGTAATTTGTCCGGGGTCACACAGTGGCCAAGTGGTCTTGAACAGTGTTAAATCTTTGTTTGGATGCTCTCGGGTCCACGTGTCCTGGTTTGCCTGTGACAGTCCTGGTCTATGACAGTTGCAGTGTAATTATGAAGTATCCCCTTTCACTCTCTCAAAAGAGTTCTAGTATGGCTGATAAACTATAGGCTCACCCCACTTACAGGGCCTAACAGGAGAGTACGTAGGATGTGAGATTGTTCAGTGTCTAAGAAACAACTAGCCAACTTCTCCCCTTGGACAGTGTACTCCTAAGTGAGTATGGGCCCTCTGAAGTGATATTGACTCTTTGTCCCTAGAGAGAACCCTATAGAATCTTCCTGGGCAGTTCCCTGGTTTCTGGGTCCCACTAGGCCTGCCTCTCCTTCTGGACAAAGATTGGAGCTCATGCCCATGCATTATTCACTGGATTATTCACGGTGCACTTTGGGGACCCACCTGTTGAATGAAGACGCAAGTCAAAATCCCTATACCCTTTCCATGTATCTGTCTATATGAGATTCCCCAGATAATTAAAGTATCGGATTCTGGTTTCAGGAGAACAAAAGTCAGCCAAGCAGCTGCACTTCCCAGAGGACTAAGGAAAACCTTTTCTTGACAATTTGGTCAGCAGCAGCATGTGCTATAAGTTGGGGATTAGCTACTTCAGAGAAGTGGTAATGGGATATGGGCCTCTGACATACTATTCCAATTCAGGGAGGCTGGGGAGGACTGGAGCATATCAGGGAGCTTGGAGAAATACAGAGACACAAAGATGCACCTCCCTCTCCCTACACAGACCTGAGCATGTCACCCCTCAGGACTGACTGGGGCATTGGTCAAGTTGGAGTGTTTTCCTAATTTAAGACTGCTGACTTGCTCCCCTCCTTGAGTCCAGCCATGCTGGAGCCTCAGCCTCACTGAGCCACCTGCAGCCTGCAGCTGTAGTAGCTCTGGAGAAGGCGCCTGAGCCCTTCAGACTCACTGACTCTCTTGTTCTCTCCCTGTTTAGCCCATGGACTAGCACCCTGTTCTGGGGTATGTCCAGCGGCTGCTCTGCCTGACCTGACCCACCCAAGATCCTAAGGGGTGTTTGGTACATGTCCCCAACTCTATTCAAACAGGCCCTCATGGGAGAGATACAGGATGGAATTCAGGCCCCCAGCCCAGTGACCCATCCCCAAGTGTCTGCAGAGCTGAGAACGCAGGCTGTGAACCAGCAGGCTCATTCAAATCCTGGCTACTCTCCTTACAAATCCAGTGACCATGGACAAAGTGCTCGATTTGTCCCAGCCCCTTAATTTTTCCCAATCCCAACTGTAAATGGCTATAGTGAGTATTATATGAGATAAATGTCTCAACACTGAAAGTAAGCAGACAATACATGGTAGTTGATTATTATGGTTATTATTATTATTATCATCCTGCTTTTAATATTTCCAAGGGAAAACTATAGTTTTTTCTAGGTTGACATCACATTTATTAGACATAAAAAGGCCAAACTTGGGGCACATACCTACCAAGAGAAGTTGGAACCTTCTTTAAATTAGGTAAACTTCTGTGCCTCAGTTGCCTCAGTTTCATCACTTGTAAAACAGGAATAATAATAGTGCTTAATGTAAAAAATTTTTATTAAACACACTAAATCAGATAATTCAAGTAGAATATGCAAAACTTTAAATATGTTCTCACAGGAACATATTTAAGAATCTAGACTCTTAAATCTGGGGTTGAGGGATAAACACCTTAGAATTCAGTCCCGCCTGTATCCAACGGCTAAACTTCTCTGAAGTTATGAATATTTAACTGCTTTTGGACATTGGGCTCCCTTGAATATCTGATGAATGCTGTTCCCACTTCTATACAGACTATCTTGCAGAAAAATTCCCCCAAAGTCATCCTTATGGCTCCTTGGACCCTGCATGAGTAATTCCTGCCTCAGACCACCCCAGATGAGGCATCCAGAGGCTGCATGAACGCATCCAGGAACACAGGAGCCTCACAACTCATGAAGCAGCTCACTCTGTGGTTGTAAAAGTCCACGTGCTAAAAAGTCTTAAAATTCTTCCTTAAATCAGGATACTATAAGATGCTGCTCAAGACACATCTCTGGAGCAACACAGATGTAGCACAATATTTTTTGCAAGTGCCAGCCCTGGACATTTTGGGGAGATAGGGACCATGCTGTGACATGTCTGATCCTCTCTAGGCTAAACTTGCCTGTCCTCTCAGCCATTCCAGGTGACAGCTTCCATGCCCTTTGCCTTTCAGGTCACCTTCCCCAAACCTTCTGAATGGCTTATTTCCTTTGCTTAAGACACAGTATATGTCTTAGCTCCTCCTAAATCTTTGCTACTTGTTCTTAGCCACTTCATCATATTCATTAAGTAGGCACTTAACTGATCCCCAAGGCCTCACCATATAAGAGCACAGTTTCATGCCACACACACTGCAATTCCAATCTAGTGTTTGGACAATTGATTTTGAACCTAAACCCAATACTTTATATTTGTTCCAATTAAATTGCGTCTCACTGATTTCCTCTCTAACACTCCAAGCTTTTGGGGAGTGTATAGAATTCACATCTGTCACCTGGTATATTAATGGTATATTAATTCTGCTTCTCAGCTTTGAGACATTTGCACATCCCATACAAGATAAGGAACTTGATGAGACTTGCTCATCTCCCTGCATTAAGCTCAAGGGAAAGTGCCCGATGCATGTTCTCATTCAATCTTCACACCAACGCTATGAAATAGGCATGGGCGACTATACTATCATGCCTGTTTTATAAACAAGAAAACTGAGTCTGACAGAAACTTGCATAAGGTTCATGCTGGTACCAAACAGCCAACCCAGGCCACCTGCCTTGTACTACATCACCACACACTCAGTGTTTCCACACAGAATGGCATTTTTCTAGATATGTCCCTCTCTCCAGTGAGGCTGTGGGATCTCTGACAATAGTGAATATGTTCTGTCTCTAAATTCTCAGCCGTAAGCACAGAGTAGGTGTTTTATGACTAATGGAGGAGGGGCAATGAGGGTTAGTGCATGAGAAAATGCTCCTTGTTGCTGAGCCCTGAAGTTCAGGTTATTCTTTTAGAGCATTTATTATACCCTGTGAAATATTAGGATATATTGTCATCCACACATGACTGGAAAGTTCTGTGTCCCCAGTTCCCAGGACTAAGCTGGCCCTAAAACTGTGACATTCATTCACCCAAGTCATTGGAAAGCTGGCCCTGCATCCCTCCCACAATGTCCACCTGGCAGTCCAGGAGTGGGCTCTCCCAGTGTGTACCCTCACTCTCCCACCCCACATCTCAGCACAGGGGCTGTCTGTCCCGAGGAAGATGGTCCAGGAAGCCTCTGGCTTGAGATTTTTCAAATGCTCTTGACAGGATACCCCAATTCCTGACTAACTCAAAATATTTTTTTTCATAAAACAGATTCTTGAATGAACTCACTGAATTTTTATACTGAGGAACCACACTAAAGAGAAGAGGCTTAATATAAAATAACCAAACACCATCACTGGTGTTCAATTATTGTCTGGGTGTTGAACCAATTCAGTCCACACAGCACTGTTTTTCCATGCACAGTCCCCTCAGGGCCTACAACCCCTACTGTGGCCTGTTCCCTGTCCTACAGACTTCAAGGCCTTACTTCTGAGAACTATCAAGCAGGGGTTCCACTAAACATACCTCCCTGGGTTGAGAGACTGAAAGACGGAGGGAAGGCAGTCTGGCCCAGCGGTCGCGTACAGGAGAAAGAGCAAAAGCGCCATCTCGTGGTTACTTCACAACTCGCCTACTGCTTACCTTACCCTGCCTCAGGAACAGCGTAGCGGCGTCTCAGCATCCCGCTCATTCCTTTGCAAGTCTTTTTTCCCCAGCCTGTAAAGCCTGAGGGGGCTATAAATCACTAAGACCACATCGATCTGACCTCAGCCATAGGGAATGGACGGGAATATGCGACCCCTGCTGTCCGGTCCCCAGGAGCCTTCCCTCCAGCATGCTGATTGGCTGAGAGGTGGACACATGACTCAAGTAAGCCAATCAGGGATTTCACAAGATTTACCAGGTGGAAGCAAGAGAAAGACGCTTCTCTTTAACCACAAGCTGTAAGGATGAGGACTTAGGACATCATAGATCATTTTGGGAATCCCGTGAGAAAAACCTGCCTGAAAACAAAGTGAACACACTAAGAAAATCAGATCAGAAAATGGAGTGAGGAGGCTGACTACATGAGTGAGCACCTGGATCTAGCTTTGCCTGAAGTTGCACCAGTTCTATCTTCCCAGTTACAGAAGCCAACTCATTCTAGTTTTGCTTAAGCTAGTTAGAATCAAGTTTCTGTCACTTTTAACCAAAGACACAGAACACATCATTAAGTCTTTTTTTTTTTTAAGTTAGGTCTAGTTGCAGAAAAATGCTTACATTAATTGTATAATTAATAAGGCTTTTAAAAACTACGAATAAAAGCTCTATTAAATTAAAAACTTAATTATATAATATAATACATTTTAAAATAATAGATTTCAACCTAATAAAAATCTAGAATGGAAGAAAGATCTCTGTCAAAAGGTTAAAAAGAAGTGATTGCCGAGTATAACAGAACGCTTTCTGAGTATTTTATATTGGCAAATATTTCTTCAGCCTGTGTGGCATTTGAAAATATCTTCAGGAACTGCTGCTAAATAGACCCTTTAAGCCAATAATCCCATTTCTAGGAGTCTGTCAAGGAATCCCAATCAAAGAAATTAATTACTTGCATGGAGATATTCACTACAGCATGATTTACCATAGGTAAAAATAATAAATAAAAATGAAAGCAAACTTTAAATGAGGGTACAATTATGTTATGGTATGTCAATTTCATTAAATATACATATCTCTGCAAACTATTCATATACCGGCTATAGATTCAAATTTATTCAAACATTTGTTGAACACCAATAATAACTTACTGAGCTCTTATTATGGACTATGTATTTTACATGTTTCATGTCATTCAATCCAGGAGAATTTAAATGTCAGGTACTTTTATTTTAATTGCCTGCATCTTTTGTTCATTTTTAGTTAGGGCATTTATTTTTTTATTTTTTAAAATTTAGTTTCAAGTATACAGTACATTAATTAGACATCTATATAGTTCATAAAACGATCCCCCCAATTGCTCCCTCCTTCCCCGACCCTCTGTCTAGTCATCATATTAATGCTAACTGCATTCCCTATGCCGTGCTCCAATCCCTGTGACATTCATCAGCTACTAATTTGTACTTCTTTAGCCTTCACCCCATTCTCCCAGCCCCACAAACCCTCCTCCCCTCTCTCTGACACCAAATTGTCCACTATATTTGTGAGTCTGTTTTTGATTACTTTGTTCTTTTTATTCCTTAGATTCTGCACATAAGTGATATCATATAGTGTTTATCTTTGTCTGACTTAAACATCTCCTAGGTCCATCAAAGCAATATTTTTTTCTATGCCCTTTCTTTTCCTATGTAGAGGTCTTGTTTTATTACCCTTTCAGACACTCTATTTTTGGTTGGAACACTTAATTCTTTTCCATTTAAGGTACTTATTGATTGAAATGTAGTTGTTACCATTCTTTATTCCTATTTTTAATGTTTTTTCTTCTTAAAGAAGTGCCTCCAACATTTCCTGTAATACTGGCTTGATTATGATAAATTCTTTTAGCTTATTTTTGTCGGAGAAGCTCTTTATCTATCTTTCAACTCTAAATAATAGCTTTGCTGGATAAATTATTCTTGGTTGTAGATCCTGGGTCTTCATTCTGTCAAATATTTTTTGCCAAGCCCTTCTGTCCTGCAGTTTCTTTTGAGAAATCAGCTGCCAATCTTATGGGTGTTCCCTTGTAGGTAATTATTTGTTTTTCTCTTGCTGCTTTTAATATTCTTTCTTTGTATTTAACCTTTGGCATTTTAATTATGAGTGTCTTGATGTGGGCCTCTTTGGATTCCTGATTTGGGGAATTCTTTGAGTTTCCTGGGGTTTTATGTCCATTTCCTTCACCAGGTTAGGGAAGTTTTCCAACATTATTTCTTCAAAGAGCTGTGCAACATCTTGATTTTCTTCAGTTATGCCAATCAGACAAATATTTGGAGCCTCAATAGTGTCCCATATCCTCCTTAAATTATTTTTATAGTCTTGGCATCCTCTTTCCTGCCATTCTGATTGAGTGTTCTGATTGGCTTTCCCATTCTCTAGATAGGGCATTGGATCCTCTTCTTTATTCACTTTGTTTATTCCTTTGTTTATTCCATTTAATATACTTCTCATCTCAGATAACGTGTTCTTCATTTCAGACTGGTTCCCTTTTACAATTTCCACTTCCATTTTTATGTTTTATATCTCTTTGTTGAAGTTCTCTACACTTCCCAAAAGTTCATTGAGCATCTTTATAACTAGTGTTCTAAACTCTGCATCTGTTAGATTACTTGACCCCATTATATCTGGATCTCTTATATGGTTTCTACTTCTTTGTCTTCCCATTTTGGCTGCCTTTCTGTGTCTTTTTCTGTGTACTAAGCAAAGCTCTTAAGTTTCTCAATCTTATTAGTGTGAATTTGTGAAGCAGGTGTCCAGTGGCACAGTCCTGAGAGGGGTTCAGCTTCAGGCCAAACTTAACCCAAGCCTCTACCTCTCCAGGGCCACCTGTTAAGATTCAACAGCAATCCACAGATGCTGTGCTTATAGTTATCTCAAAAGGCCACACCAGAAACCAATGCTGCCTCCAGTGAGTCTCAGCAAGGAGCACCTGACTCGCTGCGGATACAACTGGATGTGGCTTGGGTGGAGTCAGGAGTTGAGGGAGGCAGGGTTCCGGGGAATCCTCTGGGTGGAGCAACCTCTGTCATCCAGTTTGATGATTTCAGGGCTATGGCAGTGCTGTGTCTGCACACTGGTATGAGGGAGGGCTCAACAGGGAACAATGGATACCGCCAGCACTTCTGTACAGAGTCAGTCTCTTCTTGGCCCTCACTCCAGCGATGTCTCCCTGTAAGTCACTGGTGCCCCCTGCATGCAGCCGAACAGGCACTGATGCTCAGAGCGAGCAGGTCTGTCACCACAAAAATCTGCTCATGGATGCGGCCCCTTTAAGAAGCTTCTGCCACTGCCACTGCCACAGTCTCCATCTCACTCAGCCACTCGGACTGGGCAGCCCCACATCCTTGTCCCATCCTACCCTCTGCAGTTGCAAGGTGTTTTCTTGGTCTTCTCCCTAGTTGTATGGCTTGCTCATCTAGATCCCAGGCTATTTTTTCTTGCTGCTGCTCCTTGTTTCCATCACAACTTTGATTTGGTTGCCAGGGGGATGAACAGAGCCTCTATCATCTATGCCATTTTTTTATAGTTCAAAGGTTAGGTACTTTTTTACAAACCTTTTTTAGTACATATGCTAAGGCTAGGAGGAATTTATTTTTCTTGTTTTTGTTTGTTTCTTTTTCTTTTTTCTTTTTAAATTTCTTTTTGGAGGAATTTATAGTGAAATTTTTAGTGAAAGTGACACAAAGGGTTTGATCCCTGCAGTCCAAAGTCCACACACAGCCACTATGCTTCAGTGCATGAACCAGGTAAAGCACTGAGATAGTCACTTGAGTTACGTGTATAGGCACCACATGGCCTTTGTGGGAACTACTTTGTATGTACAGCCATCCTTTCCAGCTCATGGTCCAGGAGGTGAAGGAAAGAGCCTTTGTTCAGCACCACCAGGGAGTCAAGGCTGTGCTAGGTACTTTGTTTTTATTGCCCGCATTAATCCTTGCAATGATCCCTAGTGAAGGATGTCAGAATCCTTTATTTCAATGGAAGCTGAGTTCAGAGGGATTGAGAGGTTTGCTCACAGTCAGGGGATTGGGGTTCCCAGTGAGGGGCATGGCTCATTATCCACATGTGTAATGAGAAGATGAACAGGAGAAATCATGGAGACCTGCTCAGTCAGAGCAGAGGACATGGACCTGGGAATGGTCTGGGAGGTTTTGAAAGTCGGGCAGAAGGATAGCTGTGCTAAAAATCATGGGTGGGATAGCTATGCTATAAAACCTGAAATGGGGAGAACAATATGTAAACAGCTCTTACTCCACACCAACACTATCCCTGATTATCTCGCCTCATCCTAATAGCTGGCCTCCAATCCAGGCATTATTATCCCATTTTACAGATTAGAACATCCAGCAGATAAGTGGCACAACCAGGCTACAAAACTAAATAAAGATCCATTCTCTCTACACAGCAGCATGTGGCCTCTTCGGGGCCCAGCACTCTCCATACCTGGATGGTTGAGTCTGTGGCACATTTCCAAACACTAGAGACAGAAAACGGCTGGGTGGGGTAGCCCACATGGCTCCAAGATTCTGAACAGGAGTAGCACAAATGGTGGGAGACAGCAGCCCAGCTCCCCACTCATTCTCTCCCTTTGTAGTGTTCAGTTAAGGACTCAGAAGAAACCAATCTTTGTGTCTTTTCATGGTTAAAATTCTACATGGAACAGAACCCTCAAAGCAGCCACCAAGCCAGTCTTTGTTGGGTTTCTAAGCAGTAAGGATGCTGCATCTCAACACTTAGTGCTCAAAGAGAAAGGGGCTCGGTTATTCAAAGGGGAACTTAACAAGAGCCTTTTTCTCCCAAGTCCTTGCAATTTTGGACTCACTTCTAATCCCCGGAAGAAATGTTGAATCCCTTTTCCCCCCCACATTTCCACGTTGTTCCTGCGAGTTCAGAAACCGTCAGTGGAAGATTTTCATGAGTAGTTGTGCAGTCCCCAATTTCTACCTTATTCTGGCAGAATTGCCTCTGTTTTCAGAGCCTTGAAACCTTCATTTTTGGAAAAACTCAATACACTCAGAAATATACATGTGTATATACATAATTGTATATATAATTAAAAATAAAATAAGTATATATAATTTTAAACTCATCTATTCATTGTAGTTTCACAAAGAAGACTCAATTGAATTCCTCCAAAATAAGGTGTCAGGCAGGTTTCTGAAAAAGCTACTCAATGGAAACTTTAGCTTAATGTGCCTGTCCTAAAAAAGCACATTTATTCTGAAAGAAAAGCCAAAGGCAATCTTAGGTTCTAGAAATACCCAGATAGGAAAGGGGCTGTTTCCAGCTCCAGGGAGAATAAATAACTCCTGAAAGCAAAGACCTCTTGCCTTCTCTGGGCTGGTCGTCATCATCGTCGTCGTCATCAAAACTATCACTTCTAGAGCACCTAAAATGTGAGGGGCCCCACCTGAGACATATGACATATGCTATTCCATCAAATCCTCAAGCTTTCAGGAGAAAAGGAGGGCTTATCCCCATTCTGCACAGGTGGAACCTGAAGCTCAAAGGCTCCAAGAACCACACAGCCAACAGGTGGCAAAGTCAGAGTCAAGCCAGAGCTGCCAGATTCCAGCCTGAGTTCTTTCTGCCCCAATCTCCTGCACTCCTGCTCCTCTCTGAAGCTTCCGCTCAGCACATGAGATCTCCAAGCTTTCATATTGGATTGTGATGCTGAGGTGGGAAATGTTCCTCCTTCTTTCCAAGAGGCTTTCTGTTGACCCACCCAAACCTAGTGTTCCCAAACCAATGTCTTCACACCTCTCTCCCCAAAGTGGTACTCCTGACTCTCATCTTTATCACTCAGCCAACCAACTACAAACCCTGCTAACGGTCCTGAGATCCAAAGGTGGCAATAGTTCAGCCATTTTGAAGAGTAGTTTGACAGAACATTATCATTTAAAAAAGCCCATTTCTGACATCCTACAAAATAATCTAACCACTACTTCTTCAATGGATGGCACACTCAAGTGGGTCAGTTAAAGGAAATTTAATATAGTCAGTGGTACGCTGCGGTCAGCCCATGAGAGTTGACTGCTACACTTAAAGAATTTTTGTGAGCTAGTTATTAAATTGTTGGTAGTCTGAAATCAGCCATGGTAGGAGAATTTACTCGACAAAAGCCAGGAAATGCTACAAACTGGGTTTTGGTTTGGTTTGGTTTTTCCCAGAGAGCCAGTTATTAAACATTTACCAGCACATCCCTAGGGGGATTTAATTTATTAAAATGTGGGCAAAATTAAGGAAAATCAAGTGACGATGCAGTCCCCCGGGGTTAGCAGCAGTGGGGAGCTGTTAGCAGCTGAGCCCTGAAGGAGAAAGAGCAAGAGATGTTTCCAGACCCAGACTATGTGGCTGCAGGGCAAGTCCAGCCTCAAGGCCTTTAGAAAGGCAATCCAACAGGGCAGGGGACAGGAAACAAAATACCCCAATCTCAACCCCTTCCCACCTCACCCTCTCCAGCTGGGTGCCCACTGTTGACCAGGCCCATCCAAAAGCAGAGTGGGGAGCACCCCATGAAGTCTGCCCAGATCAGCCTCTTGTTCTGTGACACCAGAACAAGAATGAAAGAGGGAGAGTGGTGCCCTCCGGAGCACCCTATACCCAGAACAATATGCTCAGATATTGTTTTTTAAATTGTTTTAAATTGTTCATAATTTTTAAAAACTGCACACTCTATGCACATTCAAGCCCTCATGTTTCTGGAAGAGTGCCAGGTCGCTGGTAACCTGCAGGGTAACTGGGCTCAACAAAGGGACACTTTCTTTCCCTTAGACTTCCATTGTTTGACTTTTATTCCTGCATACATACGACCTTTTTTAAAAGAAGGAAGCGTTTTTTAGAAAAAAAGTCATGATTTTCTCTCAACACAGTTGGGGTACCTACTAAGTTCAGAGCTCTCCTTTCAGTGGGACAGTGACTGGCTGTCACATTGCATGATTTCAGGGAGCACCATTTGCTAACGAGAGCTGCTTCCTGGAATAATGCAATGCAGAGCACTGGGGGAAACACCGAAGTCCCCTGGACTCGAGGCAGGATCCCCACCAGGGGGAAACTGTGAACTCTGCCCCAGATTGGCTCTGGAACTAGGCAGCCCCCAGCTTCAGTTCCGTGGCCACACCAGTAACTTAGTGGGGCAGAAGGGGGCTGGTTTGGGTGTTCAGGAGGAGTAATCTCCTTCAAGGCAGAGATTCTGCATCTCTGTGAAGAAACTAGGCGGGCGAGGTGCCCTCTGAGCACTTTTCTTTCCAAGTCCTTTGTATCCACCGCCCAGCTGGAAAAAAGCTTCCCAGACTAAGCAGATGCCTTTGCATGGTGGTGCAGAGCTCCACCTCGTGGCTGTTTGCACAACTCCCTGGAGGTGGCAGAGGATTTCCAGAAGTGAATGCAAGGCTTGGAAAAGCTCCAGATAAGGACTTCACCCACAAGTTCACCTGACAACTTTGCCTCCTGCTCCCTCACTTCCTTTCAAGGCTGTGCCTAGAGAAGAAGAGCTGCCCCTGCGAAGGCTGGTCCAGGTTCCAGGCAGGGCATGGCCGTATCCATCCACTGAGGCCCAGAGCAGGACAAAATGCCAAAACAGAATGCTGTAGCATCTCTGGTGCACATTTAATAAATGAATGCTTTGAACACCTGCCAAAATACTTAATGAAATGTTGTCACAGGACCCATGAGATTTTGTAGACTTTAAAAATATTAATTCATAGTGTAATATGGTATGATCTAGAAACAGAGGCAAATTTAAAGTTGTATGACATATGTCTTCTCTCCAGCTTGTCATTTTTAATTATAAACTCATTGGAGACAATGTTCAAATTTAAATGGCAGCCCCTCCCCGAATGGGAGGAGGAGCTAAATGTCTCTCCTGTCATCTGTCCCTACAGCCGGCCCCCAAGCTCCCTTGTATGAAGCACTATGTAAGAATCACTCATAAAAAATCTACACACATACATGGCTCCAGTCCATTCTCAAGGGATATTTCTGAAAGCCCATTCAGGAGAGACAGGACGAGGGCTGGCTAGAGAATCCTGGTCCACCAAGAGACCACAGATGCTCTTGTAAAGTCAGAACTGGAAAGGGCTTCATCTGTTGGCCTCTTGGTGACTCAGACAAAGGGACTGAGGCCCAGAAAAGGGACAGGTCTCAGCTGAGACCTAGCTCTGTCCCCTACTCCCTCTCAAAAGTTCTTTTATGGAGCCATACTGTGTCTTGTTGAGGCTCAGAGATTGCTTTACAGTAACAGAAGGTGAAAGGAGGCCATGCCCACCAGAACATATTGGACCCCATTCCCTGGGAAACGTCATGAGCTTCTCAATGTGCTCAGCACCTTGGTCATAGAGGCCAAGTTCTGGAAGGCCTCCAGTGGGTCACCTTGCCCAATACTCTTATTTCACAAATGAATAAACTGAGACCGCAAAGGGAACAGAGCCCAGTTATGAGATTTTGACAAGGGGCACAAGAGCCCATGAGGCTCCCCCACAATACCCTATTGTAGTAGCCGAAGCTGAATCCCCAGGGACCAAGGCCCTGGCCCTAACCTCACTTGGTACCACAGTCCAATATGTCATAGCTACTCTGGTGGACAGAGCCAGGCCTGGGACACAGGCAGGAAGATAAGGAACTTTGCCAGCTGCATTGCAACCTCATCCCTGTAAAACTGGAAGCAACACTGCCTCTTTGTATTGACCAGGGTATAGAGAAACTGGTTTCTTACAATAATTTTAATGGAAATTAAAAGGAAGTAACAAAAAACATGTCCTTTTTGAAATGAAATTAGACACTTGAAAAATAAAGCACACTTATTCTGAACAGCCAAAAGCAAATTCAGCCATTTGTTCTTGTTGCTTGCCACTCATTCTTAAGCACTACCCCCCACTGAAGCTCTCCTGGTTCTGCCAGGAAGGCCTGAGTGACTTCTCCAAGTGGAGGGTGCCCACTTCCCTCCCACTCTCCTTCACCATGGTGCTGGTCACTTTCCCATTTCTTCACTAGACTGTGAGCACCCCTGTCAATGGTGCCAGGGCTTCTCCAGGACACTCCCAGGGCTCAGCCTAGCATCTGCACTCTGGAATGTTCAGTAAATATCTGAGACCAACCAAATGAATAACTACCTTGCGGTCAAGTGTAATCATTAATTGCATTTATGAACGGAACTTTATTATGACTCTCGATATTGAGGAATCAGAAAACATGAATGAAAAATGTCTAACAATAACCCTATGAAAAATTAGTTATCTTACACATATATTACATAAAATTCCCCTAAAAGTTCTCTTTCAGCTCTTGGATTCTAGAACTCCATGCCACACATGGTCCACACAATTTATCAGCTCTAGACGTATGGAAGCAAAGGCTCAAGAGAGGAAAGATGCCAAGCAGCCATGGAATCAGAATTCCATTTTATTTTTTGTTTACTCATAATTTTCTTTCTTAAAACCACTAACTTGAATATGAAATATGTACGCTTAATTTTTAAATTTACCAAATTTTATTGTAAGATGAATTCTTGTCCCCACTCACTCGGGCAAACCACTGTATTAATAGTTTCTGGTGCAGGCTCCAGAATTTCCTCATGCTTAGACAAGCAAGTTGAATATTTACTTTATATTCCCTCTTCTTTTTTCATAAACTATGGCACACTACACATACAGTTCTACACCTTGGTCTGTGCTGTTGTTATTTTGGTCTCACTTTCTTAACATACATTGGAGACTTTTCCATATCAGTACTTAAAGAGTTTGCTCATTATTTTCTTACAGCTCTGTAGCATCCTTTCATGGGGATGCAATATACTTTATTTATTACTCCTCTACCTATGGACATATAGTTTGTTTCTACCTTTTATAATTCAAACAGTTGTGCAGTAAATAGCTCACATCATTTCAGTTCTGCAAAAATGCCATGTCACTTTCCCAGTGCTTGCCCACTCAGGTTCTGCCTCTTTGACGAAACCTCTCAAAGCTTATCAAGACAAACCAGACCCCTCACTCACTTCTTCCATGTCCCCCTTTGGTCTGTTTTCCGGGATCTTCTGGTGTCCACGAGGAAGGATGGAAGCAGGCAGCCCAACCTCCCAACTCAGTCCTCTCTATTCTGGAGGCAAAGCTGTGTCTCCGAGTTCTGCATCCCTCCAGCTCTCACCTACTCCTCTCCTCACACCCTTACTCACCCCGCCTAGCACAGGCCTGCACACCCAGTGAGTGATTAACAAACACTTCATAGGTGATGGATCCAGGTCTTCTCCTGAGCTGCTGTACAACTATTGCCCTTTTTCACCAACAGGTGGCACTGCTTTCCACCTTTAGACAGCTAAAACGTCGCGGAGAAGTCCTGCCCACCAGAGTCACAAACTCCTGAGGACTGGGTGTAGCTGTCATGATGACGACTACATTCATATGATTGTCCACACATCTCTCTACATGATACTCCCAACAGCTTAAGGCCATGACTACAATTTTCTCTGGTTTCTTCTCTTTTTTTCCAGATCTCAAGTGTATGTAGTTTGAATTGTTTTCCTATACAAGCATACCTTGTTTCACTGTGTTTCACTATCGAACTTCACAGATATTGTTGCATTTTCTACAAATTGAAGGCAAGACTCTCCACCAGCAAAAAGATTACAATGTGCTTTACTGTGATGCCCACTTTATTGCTGTGGTCTAGTACTTAACCCTCATTATCTCCACAGTACACCTGTATGTTGGAAGACAGGTCACCTAGTGGTTATGCACTTGGGCTCTTAAGTCAGCCTTACGTCCGAAACCTGATTCTACCACTGACTTGCTGCATGGCCTTTGGCAACTGACTTCACTGGTCTGAACTTCCACTGCCTCTACTGCCTCCTCTGCCAGAAAGGAGTATAACAATGCACACTTCATGGAGTTGGTATGAGAATTAAATCAGGTGTAACACTACTGTGCTAGGCACACGGTAAGTGTTAGGTAGATATTTGGGGGTTTTTTTTATGTTATGTGGACATCATGTTATGTTGTCTGTCCGAAGTTGTCTGCACCTCGCCCCTGAAGGCTTTCTTAATGTACACTGGTCTTCCATCAGGTTTTCACATACTACCAGCTTGTTCCTGCTCTAGAAGATGCATTTGCTAGGGCCTCTGCCAGGAATGCTCTCCCTCTAGCAATCCCTGTGGCTGGCTTCTTCTCATCCTTCAAGTCTCAGCTTCCACATCATCTGCTCAGAGATCTCCCTGCCACATCAACTAGAGTTTCTCTTGTTTTCTCCCATAATGGCACCCTGGTTATTTAGCACTCTTTGCCACCTGCTGTTATCTCAGGTGTTCATTTTTGTGACTGTGGTTTGTTTTCAAGTTGGAAGGTAAACTCCAGGAGCACCGCTCCATTGGGCTTTCTCAGGTTTCCAGCACTGCACACATGGACCCCGGCCCTGGGAGGTACTACATAAATGACTGCTGGGTGACTGGCCATGTGAATGAGAGCATGTAGGCAGAGCTGCATTTGAATTCCATCCAGTGCTGCTTTGTATACTCACTCTGACTTCCAGGCAGACTACCAGCTCTCTGAGAGCAGAAATGGGTCTTCTCCACATCCAGCCCTCAGCTAGAGTGAGTTCTGGAATTGATGGAGATTCCTGGTCCCTGCTACTCCAAGTGCCTTTCCTTAGAACCAGCCCCAGGCCTCTCTCCCTGCTGATACCCACCCAGGTATGCCTAGCCCTCAGCAACTTCTCTGCCCACACTGTGCTCTGAGGAGTCCCTCCTCTTTCCTGCCTGTCTGGCAGGAGCGTCCCAGGGATGTCCATTCTCTGTTTTGACTGGAAAGCCTGCCCACGTCCATTCCTACACTGTTCAGGAAGCATGTCTGCACAGCTCTCTCACACAGAGGAGACATCTTCTACTCCAGCAGGTGCATATGTCTCCTGTGAGCACAAATGATGAGATTCAGAGAGCCCCAAGGGATCAAGTGGGACATAAAATCATCCTATGAGGAGTCAGGACCAGGACAGAAATGTGCTCTGTCCAGCCAAGTTAGAAAATGTTCCCACGCCTAGAAGGAGACCCACCTGGGACACAATTTATTCAAAAGCACACAGCTTCACATGACATAGGACTAAATAATTCACATGATTCGTTCTCTCTTTAGCCCAGGTTTTTCTGAGCTGGAAGTTGGAAATGTACTAACAGGATACACACACCTCACCATTTAAGTACATTCAAATCAACGTCCACATTCAACCATAAAACATACTAAGCACCTGTCATGTGGTGAACACTGTCCTAGACACTGGGAAGACAGGTTAATAAGCTAGACACCGCCACCATATGGAACTTTCAGTTTAGTTGGAGATGGACAAGGAACAGGCAAACAAATAAATATGTAAACTACCCACAGATTTATGTGCTGATAGAGAGAGAGTGATGTGAGAAAAAGTGACCGCAGGGCCGGGGAGAGTGGCTTTGGCCAGGATCATCAGTAGGTCCTCTGAGATGAGACCTGGAGGGCGAGAAGGACCCATCACAGGGAGAGTGCTCCAGGCAGAATGCACAGCAAGTGCAAAGAGAAAATAGTGTTGCTGGAACACAAAGAGCAGAGTAAGAAGACAGGTGATGAGGCTGAGCTACCCGCCCCCCCCCCCATCCAGGTAGGCAGGAGTCAGATGGCACAGAGCCTTGTTAACCATGGTTGAAATAAAAATATCAGGGTATTTCATTCTAAGTGCAATGGAAAACCTTTGAAAGATTTTAGGTGGGAAGTTAAGTGATCTTTTACCCAGGAAAAGCAGACTTAACCTTATGGAAATGAAAGAATCAATAAATGAATGAATGAACTGAATTAACAACTACTAAACCAGTAAACGTAAGTAACCTAGCGTCTCTTAGTGCCAAAGTCATGTTGAGTTCTTGGGGGCATGGAGACAAGTAGCCCAATACAACCCCAAAACTCTAGGACTGAAGAATTCACACCAAACAGCACAGAGAATATCCCCTTCACCACTCAGAGAGGCCATCGGTTTCAGTTCGGCACACAGCTCAGCTCTGAGCCTTCATAAGCTCTGCTCACTAAGAGAGGAAGACCAGAGAGAAAGGGACATCACTTGATGTCACACAGTCAAGTAACTCCCCAAGAATGAGGGGGAGGGCAGCATTCACCAGGGAACATGAAGAGCTCCTGTTGTTCTACAAGCCCCTGGGGACACATTATACCACCCCCAACCTCCACCCCCATCATCCCTTTTTCAGATGCAGAGAGAGAGGCCTGAGAGGACTTTGCCAAGGTAGCAAAGGAAACCCAGGCATCTCAATTCCTGTCAAGAAAACAAGAACAGAAAATAGCTTCAAAACCAGCAATGTCCCCTGTGTGCCATGATCACAGCCCTTCCCCCACAAGAGCATCAACCAATCCACAGGCACAGACCTTCTCCCACCTCCACACCTGTGACAGCTGCCCTCCCCAACAGAGTAGGGCTCTGGTTTCCATTCCATGTCTCCAACACCTCGTTGGAACTGGCACCACAGCATAAGTTTTCACATAAAGGGAGAAAAAGAGAGGAGGATGACAAATAGTCAATATCATGGTTACTAAAACCAGATAGCCTGGGTTTCAATCCCAACTCTACTACCTGCTGGCCCCATGACTTTGGACATGTGTCAACCTCCTTGAGCCTCAGTCTCCCTGTATTTAAAAGGCAGATAACATATACTATTCACAGGTTTGTGAGTTTAATAAAATCATGCATATTGAGGGTGTAGCTCAGTGTCCCTCTCATAAAATTGTTCACAAATAGTATTTATATTAATATGAATCATGACAGCGATGATGATGATGATGATGATGATGATGATGAAGAAGAAGAAATAAAAAAGTAGAGGGGCTGGTACTGAGCATCTTGACTCTGGGCTCCCCCAGTGCTCATGAAAACGGGCATCTGGAACATATTTGTTAAAGTGAGAAAGAAAACTGGGATGTTTTAGAAAGATTCCCATTTTTCTAAACCAAGTTTTCTGTATAGCCCTCAAATTAGCAGAAAGCCCAGTCTCACAGGGTTCCCAGCACCCTCACCCCTACCCTGCCCGCCCAGACTCCAGGAGAGCCACCTCCCAGCTCCCACTCCAGGACACACCTCTTGGTGGTAACAGGTGTTGCGGTGAGCAGCTTGTGGCTTGGGCTTTGAGAACTGGTGGTGTCACCGCGGTAACTCTTCCCTTCTCTCTCCTTCAGTGCCCAGATTGGAGGCTGGGGGCATCTAAGGAACCAGAAAGAGTGTCATGTGGCCGGGGCTTTGGCAAAGCTTGACAACAACTTACTTACCTGTGACCATAGAAGTGACTGGCATGAAGGCGTGACCAAGGTTTCCATCTGCTTTTGCCTGACCCCCACTGCCAGCAGGGGTAATTAGGGACCTCTCCTCCTAAGATTATGACACATCCATTTCCCATCCCACCCCATTTTACCTCCTAAAGTTACACCACTATAGAATGAATGAACAGATACCCACCCAGCAAGCCCCCTGCCAGCCGGGGGCTGAACACCCAGCAGAGCTCAAGGTTGCCGTGCCAACTAGTGCGCACACTCTCAGGTCATAGGAGGTGGAGCATTCTCAGAGAAGTGGTGCAACTCAACTCCCTGCTCCCTTCTCTACTAAAGGTGACAAAGGCCCATGTAGTACACGCATGTGTGCCTACATGTAAGCCACACACAGGCAAACACGCACAGGTGTGAGCAACCCAGCATCCATGCACAAATCCACAAATATCCTTTGAATGTCAACTGTGCTAGGCCAAGGCACCGTACCAGATGCTGGGGGCACAATAAAGGGTGGGGCAGAAAAGAAAGGCCTCCCCTATGGGCAGATGTGAATGTGTCATCTTTGCTTCCCCTTTTCCCCTGTTCCCAGGCTCTATCCCACAGAATCTTCACCCCACCATCACCACCATTGTCATTGCTATTATTAGGGTCATGTTGAGCCACTGGTGCTTCTCTATTGCATCCATCCAAAAAAAGGGCTATTAGATCATTGCATTCCATGGCAGTCTGCTTTACTCTGATTGATCATGAGTAACCTATTTCTGTGTCCAGACTTTGGGAAGACCCACAGTGCCCCAGCTGGAGGGGCAATGAGGAGCTGCCTCTCTTCTTGTAAAGTGCAACCACTACCTTCTCCTTTGTGTCTCACACATGGAAACTGGTTTTCACACTCTTTCTGCTTGTTTTTTTCACTCTGGTTTGTGTCTTTCCCACCTGCCCCAGGCCTAGGATGCCTGTTGCCTGGCCCCTGCTTCTCTTTTACTATTTCTGTTTCAGAAATACTGACTGAAGTGTCCAACCCAGCCCCAATTAGTATCAGCTGGGGAACTCAGCACAGTTAAATGTAAGCCTTGTTATTGAGTATGCCATCCAGAATGACCCCTTCTTCATCCTCATCATGCAGCATGGGAAAAAGGAATGAGGGGAAAAGTGATCACCCCACTCAGAATATCCGGAGTTTTTTCCCCAACACAAACTGCTAATTTGTCATTAGGTACTACAGCACTGTACCCACACGAGTCCCCTGGAGTCGGGTGGTGCTGGGCTCATCGGGACTGTGTCCTCTGGCTGTCAGAACACTGTCCTGGGAAGTGGGGGTAGGCGGTGTCCTCCCTCCTGCTGCCCCCACCTCGCATTTCAGATGCAAAGTGCACATATGGCTCATCTCCATCTTTGGGGGAGGTTCTGTCTAAAGTCCTCCCAAAGATTCAGATTGTATGACAAATCACGTTCTAGACTATCGCGGCGAGAAAGGGCCGGGGCATTTGCATCATTACCCCCAGACAACAGCTTCATTAGGCTGAAAGAGAGGTTTGCAGCCGCGCAAGCTCTGCCACTGACCTGGGCCTCTCACTTCCCCATTGTCTGTGGGCTCCGAGGCTCTCGCTCCAAACCATATGGTCCGTTTGGGCATCTCACACTGCCTTCCAGGAAAAGCAGGCATGTTGGGAAGCACTTGGGGCAAGCCAGAGGCTTGCCTGCATGATCCCAGGTGTCATCCTGCCCCAACATGGGGTCAAACTGGGCCAGGAGAAACTGCCAGAGATCAGAGGAGGCTGAGCTCTAAAAAAGCAGCATGTGAACCCAAGAAGGAAGGAGAAAGGCTCCTTAGCCAGCAGGCAAAGGAGATAAGAGGCTTGGCATCTGTCTCCTCAGAGAGCAGGCAGCCTGTTGTCCCCACACCATCTGAGAGCATGTCTGACATTATGTCTGACAGCATCTTGGTGGGGAGAGCACCTGTGTAGCAGTGCCCTTTCTTTACCTGGTCCCCACCCTGTCCCCTAAATACTTGGAGACCCTGCTTAAGGGTCCCAAACTCCAGGCATTACTCCCACGAGGATAATAAGCAGATCCACAACCTGTCAGGCTGCAGTCTGGAGGCAGCCATTCCCCTTCACCAGTTCCCAAGACCCTGAAAACCTGAAAACCAGGTTGTCCTTCAAAAGGATACCCTTGGGCCAGCTTAAAGGAGGCTGGGGACAGGGCAGGGTAAGGTGTCCCAATCTCTGTCTCTTCAAAATCCCATCTCTTTGAAACTCCACTTTGCTCCAAGACTTTGCAAGATTTCAAACAGATGGAATTGAACCCAGAAACCAGTACAGCCACACGGGCCTGGTCAGGAGAGTGGGGAGCCAAGCACCCATGCCCAGAGGAGGCCCTGGCTGGCTCCTGGTGGCCTGGAGGCAGTGTGCCCTCCTCTCAATAAAAAAAAAAAAATGGGCCAGTGTGAGCCTCACCTGCTGTTTCTTTCAGAGTAGGGGAAGAAAACATAAACTCTCGTGGTGCTGCTCTCCCACTCCACCAACAGGGAGGATTAGGGTCAGGATTAACATTTTAAACTCCACCAGACTTTCTGACTCAAAGATCTTCTCCCGCTAATCTTATTACTATCCCTGGGATTATTGCTTCACTCACTGCAGAACAGATTCTAAAATCAAATTGCTTAAAGTCCCCTCCTGTTTTCTCGTGGCTCCTTTTGGGGGGTTTGTAGCTTGTTAAGAAGACGACTTTTAAAGTTGAATCTGTTATTATTTCTCCCCTTCCCCGCGCCAGGCAGCGGTAAGAAGACGGGCGACACGGTTCCTTTATTCCCGCCCACGCCTGCTCCTAATTCCTGGTAATTTATCCCATATTAAAACTTCTTTAAGTAAGAATGGACAAGCATCAGCACCTGCTATGCAAATGCGGCCAAATCCAGCCTGGGCCGGGGGCGTGCGCGCCCGCCCGACCGCGAGCGGCCATTCAGCGCTCCCAAGGCGCCGGCGGCCCTTCATATGGAAACCGGGCCAGGTCCTGACAGATTGCGACGTGCTCCTCTCGGGCCGGGGGGCCGGGGGGGCGGGCGGGGAGGGGACCAAGCGACAGAACGCCGTCCAGCCTGGAAAACGCCCAGAGGGGAATAGCTGGACTTCTCCCGTGGGTTTTCTACACACATATTTTTTTCTTCCACCCATCTTTGATTGATTTTCTTAATGAAACGCCCTATTTTCATACTCAAGCCCAGATCCCCCGATCCTGCGCACCCCCCCCCTCCCATTTCATCGTTATTCTCTAGAAGAGCGACTTCAGTTTCCTCGTATAACAGCGCGCCCCTCCCCGCCGCTTTTACGCAGAAGGGCCCCGGCCTCGCCTGGGGTCTGGGAATGGGGCTGGGTGGGACAGGTGTCGCCTCCTGCCCGGGGGAGCCAGCCCGAGGAGGCAGGCCTGGCTTGTGGCGTGGCGCGGGGGTCCTGCTGGATAACAAGGATTAGTTTGCTGAGGACCTTTGAAGCCATTTCTCTCCTCACGTGGCTGGAGGCCGCGGCGCAGTCGCCTCTCGTGCGGCCCTAATCCCGTCACGCGGCCCCGGCGGCGCACGGCCCGGCGGTGACCCGGCCCCACGCGCTGTCCCAGGCCCGCGCCGTGGGAAGAGCCCGGCGCGAGGATCGAATGCGCAGGGCTCGGGAAGACTCGCTTCTTGCAGCCAAGGAGTCTTTATTTGTGGCTCCATAAAAGAAATGGAGAAACGCAGGCTCTCTGGGGCCGGAGCCGACCCGCGGTGGCGGCGAGAGTGGGGGCGCGCAGGCGGGCCGGCGGCCCAAAGAGATGCAAAGTGATAAATACATTGTTTAGCGGCCGCCCGCTCGCTCTGGCCCTTGGGGGGCATAGAAAATGAGGCACTTTCTTCCCCCTTTACCTCGAGGGGAGTACCAATAACTCATGTATGTTATAATTCTTCATTGCCCCTAGGTAGTCTGGGAAAACTGAAAGAAAAGAAAATGCCAGAAAGTTATGGTAAAACTTAAGATGCGGCCGAAGTCGCTTTCTTTGCCCCTGCTGCGAGTGTTTGAATAAGAAGAATGCTCCTGGACTGTAACAAGCAAAAAGAATGAAGAAGACAAAAGATTTTCAGAAAAAGGTTTAGCTAGAAGACAAGGCAAGTGAAACTGAAAGGAGAAAAAAAGCATTTACAATGGAACAATAAGTGTACTAATCGCTTTGATATATTATACAAGCCCAAAGACCCAAAACATTGTGTAATTATTTATAAATGACTTCTCCACTCCTGTGTATAATGCAGAGGAAAGAATAAAACTGCAGGCTACTCTCTAAACTATTTCTAAATAGACCTGGTTCAAAAGAAGGCAGAAGTGTTTGAAATAAAATAATTAATGGTGGATTTTATGGTTGTCTCATTAAAACATTTTAATTACTACAAACAAAATGCATTTGTGTTCGAACCCAACATGAATTTATGTAGTTGAGTGTTAAGATAGAGAAAAGAAAAACACTTTAGCTATTTCTCCTTTCTCTGTTTACTTCTGAATTCTCTCCATAAACCAGTAGTTAAATTCCATTAGGATAAATTTCACTGCGACTTCTTTTGTACACAGAGAAGAAAACATGCTCACACAGTTTTCCCACACTTGACCCACAAGCATCTTGGCGGGGGGAGAATGTTTTTAATCTCAACTGAAGATGTTGTTAAGAATTCAGAAACACGAAGCAGACAAAAATGAAACTGCTCAGCAAAATTAACCCTGGCTTTAGCAATATACTGTGGCAGGTGCAGCCTGGACTAGGGAGCTAAATCTAGTGACAGCAACAGCAGGAGCTATGTTTTGTTTTTTGTTTTGTTTTGTTTTTTAATCTCATCCCAGAAGATTTAACTTCAAGAACTCTATGAAAGCGAAACTCAGAGGCTTTGAAGGAGGTTCTGGATTGATTCTAGCCTCAAGGAGCTGATATGAAAATGATTCCAGGCCTCACTGCTGAGGGGTGGGGGTTGGAGGGCAAGCACCTTCTGCCTGCTCCCTCTTCATTTCAGGGCCAGCACCCTCATGGGTCCTCCCTGCACAAACGTGCACACCCCTTCTCTTCCCCCACTCTACTTCGGGCACAAAAAAGACATTGTTTCACTCGAGACTGGCCCAAACAGCAAATGCACTTCAAACCTTG
Source organism: Macroglossus sobrinus (assembly GCA_004027375.1). Classification (NCBI taxonomy): domain Eukaryota; kingdom Metazoa; phylum Chordata; class Mammalia; order Chiroptera; family Pteropodidae; genus Macroglossus; species Macroglossus sobrinus. The sequence continues at coordinate 249,394 of PVKZ01001072.1, read as the reverse complement.
GGCCAGCCCAAGCACACACTGTCTCCCCATCAAGCTTGAGAATTCCAATCACACTTGAAAAATTCTTGTGGAGAGAACTTACTTGGTTGCAGAACTGCCCGGTGTGTTTTTAGGCATTTCTTATACAGAGCTAGAATAAAGTCGATTTGCACCAGGACTTCCCCTGGAAGCCAAGATTCATCCCACACTAGGCAGACTGTACACAACCAAACACATCAGTATACAATGCCTCCGAATATCCAGGCAGACATCTCTGAGGTGGGAAATGCATACAGCCGGCACTGTATTTAGCAGGGCAGGGGCCGAGGGGGCCTCCACGGATTTCTGGAAACCATGGATAATTTGCCATTTTCCTTGCTCTGTCACTGAAAGACCCCTCTGTTTCCCCCCTCCTGCCTCATCTCCCCCCTCCCTTTTACTCCCCCTTACACAACTGTCATGGGTCATCAGTAAAGAAAATAGGGAATTGTTTCTCCTTTCCATTCCCCCAACCCCATCCTGCTTCTCTTAGATGGAAACGCATATCCGCGGGTGTATTTAACAAACTGAAAAGAACACTGTGCGCCTCTGAGTCCCACATCATCCTTCATCCTGTCCTCCTGCATAGCTGCACCTTTTTCTTCCTATTTTCTAAAAAGATTACATTTTTCCCAAAAAAATGACATCCATGAAACCAATGCCATCCCCTCCCCAGGTAGTTGATGGAAGTTGAATTGTCTTGTTTAGAAAGGACGGCCCTCTCTGCAGCTTTACCTTGTGCAAAAATGTCCAGTGAGGCTGCCCCTGTGGATGTCGGCATTGCCCAACGGCCTTAAAAACTCAGTGCAGTGCACTGCCCTACACCCAATACCCAGATGGAGGAGTGGCTAAGTAAGGTGCCTCTCCAATCATAAACTGCATTTCAGAGCTCATGTATACTGTAAAAGAAATGAAAGGAAGGAAGGAAGGAAGGAAGGAAGGAAGGAAGGAAGGAAGGAAGGAAGGAAGGAAGGAAGGAAGGAAGGAAGGAAAGAAGGAGAGGGAGGGAGGGGGGAGAGAGAGAGAGAGAGAGAGAAAGAGAGAAAGAAAGAAAGAAAGAAAGAAAGAAAGAAAGAAAGAAAGAAAGAAAGAAAGAAAGAAAGAAAGAAAGAAAGAGAGAAGGAAAGAAAAAGAGAGAAGGAAAGAAAGAAAAGAACTTTGCCTGTAACCCCACAAAATTCAGATCTACACATAAGTACCACAGCACTCTTGAAATTAATATTCTGTCTAACCAATTAGAGTGGATGGGGAATGATAAAGCTCAGATAAACCAATTTTTGGGGGAAAGTATAAAATGTGATGGTGTCCTTCCCTCAATACACTTCGATTATCAACCCAGCACTTGTAACTACTGAACTCTAATCTCTCAACCTCGTTCCCACTACAGCATCTCTAAAAGGTGGTCGGCTCTATCTCAGGCTTATATGTTTCTGATAACTGAAGGAGAAGATGGCAAGGAGACCATTTGGTTCACCCTCCTGTCCACAAAACAGCTCAAAGGCTATGCGTGCTCACTTCAAATGAAGTCATACACATGGTCGCTCAGACACTGACAACACTGGAGGACAAAGATGTGCAACTATCCTGGATCCCCATGCCTACAGGCATGGTAATTTAGTGTTCATTTTAACATCCTGAAGTCGTCTTATAAATAGCACAGACTGCTTGGTATTTTTATGTATCGATTACATTAATTTATTAAATGTAAACATTTATAATTTGCCATGATTTTCTCCTATTTTGGCCTTTATTAACAACAACAACAACACTAAATACACCAAGAATCACAAAAGACCCTGAAAGCATCAGATGCCTTGTTCAACCCTGAGAGCCTCTCCCCACTTCTCCGGAAAGTTGGTTTCTTCATCAGTGTGTTAACAACAGAAAGGTCCTTTCACTGCGGAACTGAAACCACCTTGCTCCTAGTTCCACAGAGGTCTTGAGTCACACCTCCAGGACAGTTGTGCACCTTCTGTCTCCTGCATATGCTTTTCACCTCCGTTCACCACCGTCCCTCAGTTGTCACACAGGCAAAGCCACAGGAGGAGCCCCAGACTTGGCATCACGTGTAGCAACTCTGAGCTGAAACATGCCTGATCTGCCTCAAGGGCTTAGGCACGCACAGGATAGGAGGGTGGACGCTAAAGCAAGATACTTAATCCAATAAGAGGGGAAAACAGAGATTCTAGGTATCAGCCAATAGCAACTACAGCATGAGGACCAGGTTTCCAGAGATTCTGATTCTAGGTATCTGAGGTGGGCGCTGCCCCCGCCCCATCACTACCACCTCAGGTGACCATTGTGTGAGAAACTCGGGCTTAATCCAGTCCCTTGGGACACATACCCCACCCACCCATCTCTGCCCACCCAGCAGATTGGCAGCTGGACAGCTCACACATCAGGCAGCCAGAACACCTGGTGCAGCCCTCGCCACCTCGGCGCCTGCTGTGGTTGGATTTATTACATGCCCACATTGCATCCTATTGTGCTCTGGGAATGAGGGCTTCCACAGATGTGCTCTGACTAGGCTCCGAGAGATTGCGGGGTCGGGGGGGGCGGTGGAAGAAACTTTCATCTTCCACAGCAAGGCTATGCAGCCTCCTCAAAGGGTTTTTCTCTCAAGGAAAATCCTCTGAGTCTCATAGTGAACAGGTCTGAGCCTAAGCTACCATCTCATTCTCATCTTCCAAGGGTTGTGCTCCATCTTCATTGGGTCCCTTGCAGTAAGGGTGCCCTAAGCTCCAGATGCACTTATGAAAAGCAAAAGAGGCAGGCACTAACATCCAGGGGAAAGCTGCCACATGCACCACCCAAGAGCCAGGAGCAGGTAGGACAAGGCTAAGATGCCTGCCTGGTCAGGTCACTAAGGTGAAGGTAGAGAAGGGGGACAAAGGCAGGAGAGAGCACAGAGCCACTGCTAGCTCCTAAGGTGCCTTTGTGCATATGGGAAAAACATACTTCTCTGGGCAGAGCAGTACCACATCAGAGTTCATGGTTTGGCAGGTGGTGGAGAGGCTAGATTTTAGTCACCACTTGTCCTGGATTTTAGCCACCACTGAAGTAACTGTGACAACCCTGTTCACAGAGAGTAGGAGGAAGAGGAGACAGAAAGGAAGAAGAAAGGCCACCAGACTATTCAAGGCCCATCACAACTGCCCCCTACACTATTCCCACTGGGCCCTCACAGAAGCCCCACCCAGACAGGCCAGCACATTGCTGCCATTGTCATTCCCACCCCTTCCCTCTTCCTAGACTGTCTATTCACATCCCATCCATCCTTCAAGGCCTTTTCAAGTACCTCTCTGCCAGGAAGCCTTCTCTGAGCAGCCCCTTCCATATCAGGAGCATTGCACAATGCTCTTCATATCTGCTCCCTTAGTGGGTCCTTAGCACTTCTCTCAGCCAGTGGCAGGCCACCTTTCTGGGCCACTTGTCCTCTTCTGTCTGACTCTCCATGGAGCACCTGGCACAGGGCAGTATGCAGTAGGCATTCACTGTTTATATATTGATTAATTGTAATGGAAAAACATGAAACGGGCTGAAAAAACTCCTGAGTGGCCCTACTTTGACCACCAGTAATCCCCGGGGGAATCTGGAGAAAAGACTCCATCTCCCACCTCAGTTTCCCATGTATGAGGTACAGTGGATGAATGGATAATCTCCAAGGGTTCTGCAGGCATTGAACCCTAGGCTTACAAGACTCAGAGCTCCTGAGCCCCATCTGCCAGGTCTTCACCCATTACCCCTGAGTCTAGCACAGTACTAGGCCCAGAATAGGCAACAATATAGTATATGGGTTGCCTCAGTCTCTATGCTTTGACAATCCAAGCATTTAACTTGTTTTATTTAGCAAACCAGAGACATCAAAACTGGCCAACTCAAGCAAAAAAAGTTCTACTGAGAAAAGACCTACTATGGGGTTTCTCATGCAATCAATGAGGAAGCTGGACAACCAAACTTGGAAAACAAGGGTGTTGAGTGCCAGGCTTGAAAAACAGGTGTGTAGGGTGTGTGTGTGTGTGTGTGTGTGTGTGTGTGTGTGTGTGTGTGTGTGTATTTCCACAGCTGAAGGCAGGCCCAAGGAGGAGCTAGGTCAAGACACCCACTGGCTCTTGGACACCTCTTTCACCACCAGTCACTGCCTAACCCTAGTTGCTGCCAGGACACGAATATATTCTGATCTGTCACCAGCTCAGAGCTTAAGTTCCAAGTGGGGCATGTGATTGATCCCACTTAAGTCAAATGACCACACCTTAATTGCCATAAACAAAGAGAGGGGTGCCCACGCATTCAAATCTTTCAATAAGAAGGATTTTCAAGTAAAAGCCAGCCAAGAAATAACAAATGGCCATTCTGATGACCCTGTTTCCCTGACAAAACAAGATTCTCTCTTCTAGGAATTTGGGAAAGGAGCTGTAATATTTTGAAAAAAGGGTCCCCCCAAAACTTATCCACTCAGAATCCCAGAATGTTAACTTATTTAGAAGAAAGGTGTTTGCAGCTGCAGTTAAGGATTTCAATCATCCTAGATTAGGGTGGGCTCTAAATACAATGACAAGTGTCCTTAGAAGAGACAGAAAAGAAGACACAAAACACTGAGGAGAAACAGGCAGAGATTGAAGTGGTGCAGCTACAAGCCAAGGAATGCTAAAGATTGCCAGGAGCCAACAGAACCTCCAAAAAGAGCTAGCCCTGCTGACACTGTGATTTCAGAATTCTGGCCTCCAGAACTGTGAGAGAATAAGTTTCTGTTGTTTTAAAGCCCTAGTTTGTGGTAATTTATTATAGCAGTAACCAGGAAAACAACATAGAGGCCCAGAGATGTCAAGTAGAGGCTGGTGGGAGTGCATTAAATCCATAGGAAGCTGAAGCAAGGAAAACCCCTGGTCTCCAGACACACACAAATGTCAACAGCCCTTGGGTTCCTTAAGATGCCCAGTAGCACCCAACAACTTCCTTTCTTGCTTGAGGTGACTAAAGCCACTATTTGTAACTTCTACCAAACCTAAAACTCTCCTATATGATTGTGTGCAGCCTCCCCACCAGGTGGGAGTATGTGTAGGTGCAGCAAGGGAAGAGAGGGCCAGGTAGAGTCCACTGAGACAGATGAGGAGCACTGGTCAGCCAGCTAAGGTGGGTTCTGCCTCCAGAAAGCAGCTCTCTAGAAAGGGAACAGTGTCCTAGGCAGAGTCCACTCTGAAGACAGCAGGCCAGACACCAAGACTGATAGGGAGGAGGCTAAAACTTTGCTGAAAGGTATCCATTTCTTTTTCAACCCCACCTCCATAATCTAGTGCTGTTGCTTAGTGACTGTTTTCCCCTAGATACAAAGACGGGGGTGTCTAGGCCTGTATTGCTCCAGAGTGAGCACCAGCGACCAGAGTAAAGGACTCGATATGCAGAGAGAAAACTTGCTAGAATAGGTGCCTTTACATCACTAAAAAGAAGATAAGGATGAGGGAAGAGGGGTGCTTGCTACTCTCTCCTAGGACAAGCAAACCCTGTCCCCTAACTGGCTAGGGGGCCTCAGAGGCTATAAGCAAAGAGACGCAGTGAAAATGGGGTGGGGGTGGGAGCCACGACGAGTCCCTGAAAAAATATTCTCACCTTTCCATTACTTTGTCTTCGGATAGTGTTGGGAGTGGGAAATTGTTGGGGGTGGAGGATCGTCCAAGATTCAAGCTGAGAAATCATCTATTTTTTTTACTTTCCACACTGCACCCCTGCCCCCGCCCCTGTCTTATTTGGATAGGATTTTCCCCAAGTTCCAAGGGCGCTGCATCTCGCAACCATTCATCGGGCATAGAATCACATAAGTACTGTGCCAAGTGTCCTACGAACATCATCTCGCATCATCCTCAAGAGGACAGACTTGCGCCCTATTTTAGAGAGGCGGAAAGTGAAGTCAAATCTCTTGCCCAAAGTCACGAGGCCACTCAGCAGCCTGAGAGAGGAAGCAAACCCAGGATCCCAGCTGGCTCCAGGTTTCCGCAACTCGCTGCGGCGCTCACACTTTCCTGCTCGCGCCCCGCCTCCATCCCACCCCAGCGAGGAGCGTGCCTCGGCACTAATCGCGGCCGCCCCCACCTCCGTTTTCACTGCCTGGAGACGCCCGGCCGGCTTACCCGGGAGACGGCTCCCGGGGACGCGCGACGCCGCCGATTGGCCCGCGGTAATTACGGGCACGCTCCGGGAGGGGGGAGGGGCGGGGGCGGCCCCCCGCGAGCATAAATTATGCAAATACCCAGGCGCCGCACGGGGCTGACCTGCCGCCTCGCTCCATTCACGGGGGCTGCCTCGGGGCGGAGGTGGCCAGGGAGGGGGGCGCCCATTGTTGTGCTGGGTACTTAAGGGGTCCTGAGGCCGGTCGTGTGCCACACTCGGTACTCACACGAGCTGATCTGATTGCCGGCAAGATCACTCGGGAGACCGGCTGGAGCGTGGCCCCTGCAGGCGAGGCGAAGGAGGCGAGGCCAAGTTCCCCGTGCGCCCCTGCGCCCTTCCAGGCCTTCAAGCCCTCAGCCGGCAGAGTAAATCCGGGCCGCTCGCAAAGTAAGTGCGCTCCGGCAGCCCTCAGCCCGGGCTCCTGCCCTCTAAGTGCCAAGTGCCCTCTTATCTGTCCGTGGGTCCTGCACGCAACGATGCCAGCCCCTCGGGAGACCTGCCTCCTGGACCTCGACTGCGCCAGTAGCAGCAGCAGCAGCAGCAGCAGCAGCAGCAGCAGCAGCAGCGACCTGTCGGGCTTCCTCACTGACGAGGAAGACTGTGCCAGGGTCCAACCGCCAGCTTCGGCTTCGGCGCCATCCCTGCCGGGCTGCAGGGCCGCACCAGGGATTCCCGGGGCGTCCGATACTCCCCAGGCGCAGGACGACGAGCAGGAGAGGCGGCGGCGCAGAGGCCGAGCGCGGGTGCGCTCCGAGGCGCTGCTGCACTCGCTGCGCAGGAGCCGGCGCGTCAAGGCCAACGACCGCGAGCGCAATCGCATGCACAACTTGAACGCGGCGCTGGACGCGCTGCGCAGCGTGCTGCCCTCCTTCCCCGACGACACCAAGCTCACCAAGATCGAGACGCTGCGCTTCGCTTATAACTACATCTGGGCTCTGGCGGAGACGCTGCGCCTGGCCGACCAGGGGCTGGCCGGGGGCGGTGTCCGGGAGCGCCTCCTGCCGTCGCAGTGCGCCCCCTGCCTTCCCCGGCCCCCGAGCCCCGCAAGCGACGCTGAGTCCTGGGGCTCCGGTGCTGCCGCCTCCCCCTGCGCCGCCGCCGCCTCGCCACTCTCTGACCCCAGTAGCCCTGCCGTCTCCGAAGACTTCTCTTATGGCCCCGGCGACCCCCTTTTCTCCTTCCCTGGCCTACCCAAAGATTTGCTCCACACGACGCCCTGTTTCATCCCTTACCACTAAGCCCTTTTTGGACACCGTTGCCTCCCCCCTCCCTCAGGCAACAGGCAGTAGATGGAGCCCCAGCTGCGGCCTCAGGACCCCCACTCCAGGCGGAGGGAGGAAGCAGGAGCTTTAAAGGGGTTGGAGATACCTGAGCCGCTTGTTAGGTCGCTGCACCCTCGCTGTGGCTGCCCCTTGGTCTGTTTCTCCAGCCCTCAACCCCCGGGCCCCTCCTGCCCGCCTCTAGACAGCCTTTCCTTTTGCACTTTCTGAACTCCACAAAACCTCCTTTGTGGCTGGCTCAGAGCTGACCCCAGCCACCACTTCAGTGTGATTTAGAAAAAGGACAGATCAGCCCCTGAAGACGAGGTGAAAAGTCAATTTTACAATTTGTAGAACTCTAATGAAGAAAAACGAGCATGAAAATTCGGTTTGAGCCGGCTGACAATACAATGAAAAGGCTTAAAAAGGAGAGACAAGGAGTGGGCTTCATGCATTATGGATCCCGACCCCCACCACTGCAGGCTTGCTCTAGGAAGAACCCGAGATTCTTGCGCAGCTATTCAGGCACGGGGCTGGAGAGTACTTTAATTTATTCAAGATGCTTCATTCATATGAAAATGTATTTTTGTACATAAAGAATTTATTCTATTATTATGAGCTATCAAAGTTTACATTTTTGTACTGCAGATGTTTCATGTAAATAAAAACAAAAATGTCAAAAGTTTCTTGCCTAATGTTGGTGTCTGGGGCTTTTCTTCCCTTCCCCTGGTAGGGCAACCACTAAAATGAAACACTATCCCCACCTACCTTCAAACCCTCTAGTTCTGTTTCAAAAACAATTTTAAAAAAAATAGAATGCACCTGATTTCCACCAAGAACCAGACACAGACAGACTAGGGATCTATCATTTCCTTTCACCTTGTAAACACAAGGGAGATCTTTCAGGCTCCCCATAAGCCAATTAAGACTTTTTAGTGGGGAATTAGCCCTGGATTCGCAGCTACCTGTAGAGGTAGGGGCTGTGGGAGACTCTTTCTTTGAGGAACTCTACATCAGCTGGCCCTGTGTTTCAAAGAGAGGGGATTAAAAAGATCAATACAGTGTGACCACTGGCTAGGAAGTCCCAGTGACAGGTGGGCCCAGCCTGGGCAAGCAGAAGGGTCCACTCTTGTAACAGCCTATTTAGAGGGAGAAATTGATTTGTAAACAATGCCTCCAAATTGTTGTCCATTGAGGCTGGGATCACCCTGACTGTGAAGTGTGGGATGAATTACGCTGGTGTGGTGCCCCTGGGTGAGGTGTACAGCTGCCCAAAATTGTGAGCTAGGGTGCCTGCACCTCCCCTCCCACACACATACGTACTGTGCCCACAGTGGGGGTGGGGAGACATGCGGTGGGCTCAGTCCTGGCTTGCTCAGGGGCAACAGCCAAAGCTTTCATTTGCTGCCAGAGGAATCAGCAGCCCAAACTCAGTGGGAATTTTTCTGGCTGCAGTGTGTTTCTCTGTTGTCTGACAATTAGCTAACAGCGCTGGCAAGTAGCGCTTTTGTTTTAGATTTCAGAATGTGGATACTTACAAGAGATAGTTCCGAAAATGCTGTTGCTGCCCAGCTCACAAGTCACCCCACATTAAGACTCAAACTTACCCCCTAGGTTGTCCCTTTTCGCAAATATTATTCAGCAGCAGGAGGTAAAAATGGGTTTAGGAAAATGGTATTCCATAGTATTAGAAAAATCATATTCGTTTAGGAAGTGAGTAGAAGCAGAAGTAAAGTAGTACCAGAAGTCAAGCCACCAGTAGCATTTTCCCTTGTGGAAGTGCTTTCCCTTCTCCCACACATGTCCTGATGAGCTGGATCCCCAAAATCATTTTCTGTGTCCCCAGCAGGCATCTCTAAGCACAGGCACAGGCAGGGAGCTCCCTTTCAGATAAAAATGCTCTTTTTTGAAGGTTCTGGAGAGCTAGGTGCCTTCTCTCACTGCCCTCAGATCAGACAGTCCTCCAAGAAAAGCTTCAGAAGTTGTGAGGGCTCAGAATGGAGCTGCTTCTGCTAAAAGCTAAAAGGAAAAAGTTGTGTCTCTTGAATGACCCTGCCTGGGGCCCCACTCTATTGTCTGTTTCAGAATTAATTCACCCTACTAGCTTTGCATTTTCCTATAGCAAAAGACACAAATGTTTTGCATTAGATTTTCTGCTCTTCGGTGCATAGGATGAGCTAACTGACTACTTTCAGTTTTCTGAGAGGCTCGGGCTGGGTCTGCAAGAAGTCTTTGCAGGTCCCCTACAAAGACTCAGCTCAGCTGTGATGTAGGTGCACATGTCCAGGCCAGAGGAAGAAAATAGCCCATTATGTTTACCATTGTCCAAAATCCTTGGGAAACCAGCAGCAAACAAACACCACGAACACCCCTGGGACTTATGGAGCCCCCAGCTGCAGAAGGAGCTTTATCTCATAGAACTGTACACAACCAGCACTGAAAATGGAAAATGTTACTACTCCCAGGGCTGAAGAAGAGCAAACTGGATTTCCAACTTTGTTGTCAAAATAGGTTCACAACTCAGGGTGCTGGGCCCAGAGCACCTTCCATCTGAAAAGCATCTTTAATAAAATGGATTACTGTGGATATCTCCACCCCTGCCAGTTAATACTGTTTTTCCAAGGAAGCAAGCATATATGTGCAGCCCTTAGAGCCCTTGGAACCCCCAAAGAGGAGAAACGAAGGATGATGATTAAAAAATGCTTATCCCCAGCTCAGGGGCCTCTTTCTTCAGGGGCCTCATCCACTGGTATCTGTGAAGGCAGGCTGAGGGTTACTGGAGCATTCTAATCAATTATAGAGCATAGCACTTCCTGCTGACAGCCATGTTTCACTTCCTCAACAGAATTTTCCTCTGAGGAATCATCAGGCACTTAGGAAGCCTTACTTAGTCTCTACCCTGATCTCTGTTTGCTTCTGTCCTGGCATAACATGCCTATTTTTACACACTGCTTCCAAGCCTGTGAGAAAGCAGGACAAGGAAGATGGATGGCATAGCAAAATGAAGTGTTCACTCTATCTCTTGCGTCTTGAATGATCTTCATCAAGCCCTGCTGTATGCTGAGCACCATTCTAGCCTTCACCCAAAAGGCACTTAACATGTTAGTGGGGAAAGACAAACTGATGACAGCTTGTAGTAAATGCTGAGGAGAAACGAATAAAGTAAAATAAGGGGAAGATGGAATGCCAAAGTGGGAGGGAGGCTGCTCTTTTAGAAAAGATGGTCATGGAAAGGCTTTTAATGAGATGACATTTGAGCAGATGCAGAGAGGCAGAGAGAAAAACACAAGCAATGGCAGTATCTGGAGTGGGGAGCACCCAGGGAGAAGGACCCAAGAGAGGAAAGCCCTGGCCATATCCCCCATGTGAGAGGGACAACGAGGAGACTGACATAACTGAGGTGCAGGCCATGAGTGGAGAAGGATAGAAATAGCCAGAGGCAATGGAAATTATGGTGGGCTTCATCAACTCTTATAAAGACTTTGATTTTTTTTCTCAAGGTAATTGGAAGATTGAAAGCAGAAGAGTGCTGTGAAATTGACTTATATTTTTAAAGGTCATGCTGATTATTACAAGGCTAGCAGACTTAAGGGCCAGGGAGGAAGCAGGGACCCCCACTAGGCATCCACACATTAGTCCTGAAGAAACCCTTACAGTGGTAGAGGGATGAAGAGTGGTCAGAACTAGGACACCTTTTGAAGACAGAAACACTATAATTTGGGGGGCATGAAAGAAAAACAGAAAGCAAGGATAACTCTAAGGATTTGGGTCAGGAGCAGTGAGCACACAGAACCCATCCCAAAAGCCTTCTACAAATGCTAAAGAGGAATGGTGAATTTTTCCCCCAAACTGCTCATTTTAGCACTCAAGACAAAGATGGAAACATGCATTGCAGTGACCATTAAGATAAAGGCAGATTAGTACTCAAGAGAATCATAATTTTTTCTGGCCTGGGACCCTAAGAGAAATGTCTCAGAGAAAATTCATATGGGAGTATGTGGAAGAGCCCATGATGTCATGGGCATTGTCCTCAGTGACATCATCATCACTGTCATCAACCTAGCTAACACTTTATAGCACTTACTCTGTGTTCCACGCACTACACACTACACATTTTAATCTATTTAATTCTCACAATCCATGAGGTTGATTATCTCTCATCTCCATTTTACAGATGAGGTAACTGGGGCACAGAGAAGTCAAATAACTTTCCTAAGACCACACAACTAGTAAGTCACAAAGCTGGGTTTGAACCCGAGCTATCTGGCTCCAATGTCCCTGCTGCTTCTTGATCATCTCTGCAGGAAAGCAAATAAAGTACAGCTAAGCAAAAACACATTGTGGGCCACAAACTTAGCTTAACTCAGAAGGCTTAGCTTTCTGAGACCCAGCCTGACCAGGAGTAAGCTTAACCATAGCTACAGACAGGGCCACAGCTGCCATACTGGGCCTTTGGATGAATGAGAAAATGGTTCATTCCCCCATTCTTCTCGGTGCACTGGCTCCCATGGGGGCTGTGGACAGGGCACCAGCTGTACAACCTTATCCAGCAGCCCTGCCTAGAGGCAAGAATGAGTCCCTCGAATGTGCCTTTTCCCCACCAGAGGTAGAGGTAGCCTGTGAAAGATTTGGGATGAGTTCCCTGGCAAGGACCTGGGGTGTCACTGCTTCGGTTTGCAAAAACAACAGGGCTAAGAGCCTGGTGACATCTGCTTGTGAAAAACCAGTCTCTTCACCATTCACCTCTCTAGGGGCCTGAAAGGTCCCACATGTCTTACCAAGTTCTAGACTTCCTCTAGAAAAGTTTCTGGGGTTGCTTCAGCCTAGGCCAAGCAGGGAACTGAGGCTCTAAAGGTCCACACCAAACTGCCTAATGGTGAAGACTGGCACCTGGAAGGTGCTCCTGCTAATTGTCACCAATTGTGTGCATCTCTCACAAGCCAAGAACAAGCCTAGGGTACATCTGACTTTTGGAGCTTTTCCTGGAGATGGCTCAGGACAAATACTCTGCTCCAGCACTGAGCTTACCTGTTGCCCACTGGGCTGATTAATGGCCAGGAGCCAGGATGCCTGGTGGCAGGACAAGTGAACACTGGGGTTTGAAATGGCTGAGTTTACATCATCCTTTCTGGCAGTGATTAGGTGCCAATACTACTTGCCTGCTTAGGTCTCTCTCTTGTTCAGGTGAAAACCACTGTGCCAATGACCAATACATTTTCTTCCAGCTTTGAAAGCATGGGACAATGTGTACCCAGCTTCTGCCAATCAAGTCACTAAGATACAAGCACAAGATGGGGGCCAGAGTATACCATTGCTTTGTTAACTCAAATTTTACCTTCACTCTATCTAAGGAAAGTACTTGGCCCTTAATAATATGCTGCTTGGTTCTATGAGATTCAACTCACCCCAACATAACCTGGGTACCTACTGCGCATCCAGAATGTGAACTTGGTAAGTTGTACTATTTGTTTGCCATGCTCTCCCATAAGTCATGTACATCCTATCCTACTGACTTGGAGCTTGGTCATGCAACTGCCCTTGGCCAATGAAATGTGCATAGCCATGGGCTATACCACCACCAAGCAGAAGTGTTCACTACACTTGTACAGTTTGCCTCTGTCTACATCCTTGCTTTCTGCACAAGAGCAGCATGACTGACAAAGTGGCCACCCTTTCAGCTTGAGCCCCCAAATCAGAACTACCTGCACTTATATCCTTGTCCCAAGGTCTGCTTTAGAGAGAGAATCAAAAAACAAAATAAGCCGGATCTTGGATCCACTCACAACCTTCTACTCAGAGAAACCTGATAAACACTTTCTGTACCAAAAAAACTATAGCTGGCTCTTCCTAGAACTAAATTAAGATGTTTTGGCTTGTACGCCCACCCAACCCTTCCATATCACTTAGGCTTGGGCCATAAGAAGTCACTCATCATTCCCCAAACATAGCAGGGCTCTTCATGGTTCTGTGTCTTTCTACACATTTGCCTATCTGGCTACCAACCTCTCACTCATCCTTAAAACTGCAACTCCGACGTGACCTTGACCTCCTCTGAGAAGCCTTATCAGATATCCTAAGTCAACTCAGTCACTCCATCCTCCCCTGGGCTCAAACCGCTCAGGTCACTCTCTCCATCACTGCCCACACTGTGAACACATAAGTTTCTGAGGGACTTTGGACTGCTTCATCCCAAGACACATAGCTGAATTCTCTACATGGCTCCAGAGCCTGCATCACATCCTTCATCTGTGAATGTCCTTTGGGGCAGAGATCACAACTTCACTGGAAAAACCAAGTGGCTCTCAGTCTTTCTGGGAGGGTCTGTTCAGTCTTTCACCTTATCCTAGCCATCGTTCCTGAAGGAAAGCCATAACTTTGCAGTCAGACAGCACTGGAGCAAGAGGCGGATTAGTGCAAAGGAGAAATTCAGGCATCTGTCCAAGAAGACAGCCAAAAAAATTCACCTTCTTTCTTCTGTTCCCACCATAGATCAGCCCAAAGCCATCATATGAAAGAACAGAAGCCTTTCTTGAAAAAAAAAATATAGATATCTGGGCCTCACCTCCAGAGATTTTCCTTCAAAATATCTAGAGTGGAGCTCTGGCATTCGTATTATTTAGAAATTTGTACAGATGGGTAATATGCATGGCAGGATTGAGAACCCATAGGCTTGCAGCGGTGTGCTTCCCACAAGATCCAGTCTGTTCCCCAGGTGACCCCAATGGAGCTGAAGCCCACATGTGCGTAGACCTAAGGAGACCCCTCTGCACATTTCCCTTGTATACTCATGGCACATGCATATGGGGATGACTGTAAGCCTCTTTCCTTCCAGATTTCTAACTATCTCGACAGGTCTAAAACCAAGGATTGTTGGGAGCCACACGGGAGAAGCAAAATGGCCACGGCCCGTAAGGTTCCTGCTTCTCTTCCTGCTGATCAGCAGAAAGCCCGGGCGCGCCAAAGACAAAAGCCCCCGCGCGCCAAGACATCCGCACCGCCTACCCCTCACGTCACCTCCCCCCACTTGAACGCCCCTATCAGATCGCGCTACGCTATACCGCCCCTTCCCTCAACCAATCCCCTGCCTACAAGTATCTCTCTAACCCCTCCCTCTCTCTATATATACATATATATATATATATATATATATATATATATATATATATATATATATATATATATATATATATATATATCCCCATTTTGTAATAAAATTTGGAGGCTTGATCAGAACTTTGTCTTGCCTCCGCTCCTTTCTCTCCCCCGTTTTTCCCAGGTTGGATCCTCCTCGCCGCCCCTACGAATAACTAGGTTCCGCGGGTCGGGACAAAGGATAGGGCCAGTTTTACAGTGATGATATTCCATTGCTCCAAGCCCAGAATTATTTTAGATTTCACTTGTTTAAAGCCTGGTAACAGAAACTGCTGATTATTCACTAAAATCTTTCCTCTTCTTCTTCCTGGGCATATGACAAGACTACATTTCCCAAAAGTCTTTGCAAGTAACCATGCTCCTGTGACTGGGTTCTCATGAGTAAAAATGTTAGCCACTTTTGGGACTATGCCTTTATGATGGGAATTTGCACCTTTGTATAGAATGCAGAAAGCTGCAAAGAACATCATTCCCAGTCTAAAAACTAGAAAAAGCCATAAAATCTACCAAATCATAACTTTCCCTCAGCTAATCAGAGATGTGAGATCACAAAGTAATTAAAGTGAATTACCAGAAGGTGAAGCCCCCCAAGGAGAAACGGAACATGTGAACTGTTTCACCTTGGGTAAAGCGTGGAGGAGAAAGGTGGCTGCCATACAAGCATATAAGATGAAATTGGCTAGCATCTTGATAAAATCCTAAAAGCCAAATGTGAACTAGAGTACCAATTTAGAACAGAAGGCTTCACATCCACTCACAAGCTGTTATCCATGGGCCCCATAGGTGCTCACAAGAAAGATTAGGCCAGAGAAGACCAAGAAATGTCACCTCAGTGGTGAAGGAGTCCAGAACGTGACTGCTACTTGGGAATAGGCACAAGCCCCACTCACTTTCCCAGATACAATACCATGAAAGCAAAAACAGTAAACCATCGAAGAAGGGACGCTATTTTCTGTAGGATACAGGCAAAGATATATTGTTTCTGGGGAGAAATAGAAGCCAAACTGACCTATATCTGATAGAGGCATAGGAAACTGCCTCAATCTCACGACAAAGGCAAAGATCAATTGCTGGTAGAGGAGATGTAGAACAAAACACCCTCTCTGCTTGGGAAGGGCCAAGCTCCTACACCAATACTAAGCAAGGGTCTGCTACTGTAGGGGGAGAAACAGGAAATTCCTTCTCAAGAAAACCATAGATACCAAGCCAAGTTTGAAAGATGGAGAGCTAGAAATACCCACCAGGAAGCCAAGATGCACAAGGCTTGCCAAAGACTGAGGCTGGACTCCCTTTATGAACCTAGTATTGAGAAACATCAGTCTAGTGCCAATGGGGGTCAAGAGCATGGAGAGAAATGCCTCTCTGGGGTACAGGCAAGCTAGAATGACTCAAAGCGAGGGCGAACAGGGACACTGAGAGAATCCTCTGACATGCCCCTCAATAAAAATATATCATGACAACAGCCCACTGAGGAAGAAACAGGAAGTCTGTGGTGCACTGAAGGTGCTAATAATAACAGGAGAAGATGGATGTCTCAGCTTGAGCAGAGGAAGAGAGACTTTACCCTTCCTTCACCTTTTTGTTTTATTCTGGCCCTCTATGGATTGGATCATGCCCACCCACAAACTATATATAGTACTTTCCCCTTATCTGCAGGGGATACTTTCCAAGATCCCCGGTGGATGCCTGAAACCACGGATAATATCGAACCCCACATATACTATGATTTTCCTTGTACATACATACCTTTTTTTATTTAAAGAAAGCACTTTATGACTTCTCTTGGGCATATCCTAATTGCCAGTGTCACCGCTTTTGCATTTTGGCCCATTATTAAGTAAAATAAAGGCTACTTGCACTGTGATACTGCAATAGTCAATCTGATAATCAAGATGGCTATTAAGTGACTAAGGGACCAGCAGTATCTACAGCATAGAGATGCTGGATAAAGGGATAATTTATGTCCCAGGTGGAACTGACCAGGGTACATGACATTTCATCACACTACACAGAACAATGTACAATTTAAAATTCATGAATTGTTTATTCCTAGAATTCTGTATTTAATATTTTTGGATCACAGCTGACCATAAGTAACTGAAACTACAGAAAGCAAAACCTCAAATCAGAGGGAACTACTGCACTCAGCCTACTGACTCAAATGCTAATCTCTTCCAGAGACACCTTCACAGAAACACCCAGAAATAATGTTTTATCAGCTATCTGGGCATCCCTTAGCCCATTCAAGCTTATGCATAAAATTAACCATCACAATGCCTAAACGAATTGAGAATTTCAGCAGAGAAATGACAGCCATGAAAATGAGTCATATTGAGAGAGCAGAAAATAAAATGTGACATCAGTGATAAAGAATTTCTTTCACAGGCTCATCAGTAGGAAAGACTCCATGACTTTGAAGATATGTCAACAGACTTCACCCAAACTGAAACATAAAGGGAAGAAAAAGTGAGAAAACCTACCATAGAACAAAGCATTCAAGAACTAATACAAATGAAAACTTGAATTTGTACAAATAAAAGAATGGTAAACAAAACTAAAGTTAAAAGACCCTTTTTTAAAACTTATTTTAAATCTATTTAAAAGATAATTGTGTTAAACAAAATGAGTAACACTGTATTGTAGAGCTCATAACATATAAAAGTAAAATGTACAACAAAAGTAGCTTACGTAATGGGAGGGATAAATGAGAATATACTCTTTTAAGATTATTTCACTATACATGAAGTGGTGTATATTCTCTGAAGGTAGATTCATATAAGTTAATCATGTATATTGTAAACCCTGGGAGAAAAACTACAAAAATTGTAAAAAAAAAGTATAATTAATAAGCTAATAGTGGAAATAAGAGAGACTAATAAAAATATTCAATTAATCTTTAAAAAGGAAATTAACAGGAAGCAAGTATATTTAAATCCAAACACATCAATAATTACATTCATGTAGATTACATTAAAAGGCAAAGACTGTAACATGGGATAAAAAAGCAAGACCCAACTATATGTTACCTGTGAGAAACTTACTTCAAATACAAAGGTATAGATAGCTTTAAAAGAATGGAAAGGGAAAAGGTAAACCATGAAAATACTAATTAAAAGAAGCTTCAGTGGCTATATTAATATCTGACTAAATAGACTTTAGAACAAGAAATATTTCCAATATAAAGAGAGACATTACATAATGATAAAGAGGTGATTCATCAAAAAGATATAACAATCCTAAATGTGTAAGCACTGAATAATATGCCTTAAAAATACATGAAACAAAATCTAATATAATTGAAAGAAGAAATGGACAAATCTTAATTATAAAGATTTCACACTCATCACTCAGTAATCTATAAAGTAGACTGAAAACAGTAGCTATGAAGATCTGAACAATGCTATTAACCAACTTGATTTAATTTACATTTCTAGAACACTTCACCCATACTCCAACAACAGAATACACATTCTTATAAAGTACACATGGAATATTCACTGAGATAGACATTCTGAGCCATAAAACAATCTCAGTGATTTACACAAATTCAAGTTATACAAAACTTATACAAATCTTCTCTGAAACAGCAAATTGCCAAATAGTTGGCAATTAAACAATATACTGCTGAAATAATTGTTCAAAGAGGAAGTCAAAAATTTGAAAATATTTTGAACTGAATGAAAATGACACCAATATATCAGAATTTGTGGGATACTGCTAAAACAGTCTTGGGAAAAATTTATGTTATTAATTTCTCATATTAAAAAACAGAATAGATTGTGAATCAATAATCTAAGTTTCTTCTTAAAAAAGAAAGAAAAATTTGACTCGATGCCATTATAAAGAAGGACATACTCAGCAAAAGAGCAAACTTCAATGAAATTGGAAACAGAGCAATAGAAAAAAATTCAAAGAGCCAAAAACTGGTTTTTAAAAAACACTCTAAAAAGATCAGTAAAATTCTAACCAGACTGACTAATAAAATACAAGTCACAATTACTGATCAAAAATGAAAGAAAGAACAGTATTACAGAATACACAAATCTTACAAAGATTAAGGGAATTTTATAAACTTTGTCCCAATACATTTGATTAATTAAATTCCGTAGAAGACAAAAACTACAAAAGCTTAATCAAAAAGAACTAGGTAAACTGAACAATCCTATATTTATTTTAAAAGTTGAATTTGTGGTAAAAGTCTTCCTGCAAAGAAATCTCCAGGCCCAGAAGGCTTCATTAAATAATTCTGTCGAATATTTAAGAAATAAATCATTTCAATTCTAGAAATTTTTCTATAAAAAGATAGAAGGGAATACTTCCCAATTCATTTTTGAGGCCAGTACTACTTTAATATAAAAATTAGACAAAGATACTACAAGTAAAGCAAGCTATCAACCACATTAATCATGAAGATATATATAAAAATCCTCAACAAAACATTAGTAAGTTGAATCCAGCAGAATATAAAAATGGTAAATGTATCATGACTAAATGGGTTTTATCCCAAGAATGCAAATTTGGTTCTACATTTTAAATTAATCAGTGTAAATCATATCATATCAATAGACTAAAATAGAAAAGCCATATAATCATCATAATAGATGCAGAAAAATCTTTTGAAAAAAATGATATCCATTTTATGGTAAAATCTCTCAGCAAACTAGGAATAGTTATCAACCTGATAAAGGGCATTTTTGAAAAAAATTACACTCATATTATACTTAAAGTAGAAAAACTAAATGTCTTCCCCCTATAATCAAGAATAAGACAATAAAGTCAGCTTTCATCATTCCTATTAAAACATATGCTAAAGACCTATTCAGTGGAATAAATCAAGAAAAAGGAATAAAAGGCATATGGATTTGAGAAGTAAATCTGTATTTATTTGCAAATAACATAATCATCTACATCTACAATTTTGAAAAACAAGAACAAAGTTGGAGCTTGCACATTATTTGATTTCAAGATAGTATGGTATTTGTGAAAGATCAATGAAACCAAATAAGTAATCCCAAAATTAACACACAAATATATGGCCAATTGGATTTAGACAAAGGTGCCAAGGTAATTCAATAAAAAAGGATAGTTTTCAACAAATGATGATGGAATAACTAGATATCCATATGCAATAAAAACCAACTTTGACCCAAACTTCACACCACATACAAAAATTACCTCAAAATGTAAGACTCAGAATTACAAAACTCGTAAAAGGAAAATAAGAAAAAAACATTGTGACCTAGAATTGGGCAAAAATTTCTTAAATAAAACACAAGAAATATGAACCATAAAAGGGAAAAATTGACAAATTAGATTTTGTCAATAATTTAAAACTTCTGCTCTTCAAAAGACACTGAAAATAAATGAAAAAATAAGCCATAAACTGGGAGAAAATACTTGTAAGACACATTCTGATAAAGGACTGGTATTCCAAACATATAAAGAACTCTCACAACTCAATAATAATAACAATAATAAATTCCAATTTAAAAAGTAGCAAAAATAGAAATAAAAATAAAAATAAAAGACGGACATTCCACCAAAGAGATAAGTCTGGCAAAAGAGAACATGAAAAGATAGATGTTCAATATACAATTAGTCATTACAGAAATGCAACTTAAAACCACAATGAGATATCATGACACCACAATTCTTAGAATAGCTAAAATAAAATAGTTGACAATACCAAGTGCTGCTTTGGGTGCAAATTCTCACACATTTCTGGTGGGAGTGCAAAATAGTACAACCACTTTGGAACAGTCTGACAGTTTCTTACACCATACATTACTATATGACTCAGCAATCCCACTTTTAGAGATTGTCCTAAGAGAAATGAAATCGTATGTTCACACAAAGTCTTCTGTGCAAATGTTTATATTAATTTTATCAATATTCCCCCAAAACTAGAAAGAGTCTATGTGCCCATCAACAAGAAAATAGATAAATTATTATATATCCAACTAAAAACTATTAATGATACATGCAAGGACATAAATAAATTTCAAAGGCATAATGCTAGGTGAAAAAAAAAGCCAGTCTCAAAATTCTAAATATTATATGATTCAATTTATATGGAATTTGGAAAAAAAAAAAAGGATAGGGACAGAAATTAGATTAGTGATTCCCAGGGGAGAGTAGATGGGAAGACTAATGAGAAATGAAGCAAGGAAGAATTTTTGGGGGTGATAGAAATAGTCTATATCTTGATTGTGATGGTTGTTACACTATTTGTCAACACTTCATATGCCTGTCCATCTTCACAGAGTGAATTTTATTTTATACAAATTATACTTCAATAAGCTTTATTTAAAATATAAAAAATGACCATACAAAGGGGCAGGTCTTCCTCCACGCTCCGCTCTCCCTTCACATGACTGTCATGAGAACACGATACAATCCAGTTTTAGCCAAGAGGTCAATGACAATACCCAAGCCAGTGCCACACAAAGTTTTCCAACACCAGTCTCAGATGAGACAAGTACAGAAATTGTGTATTTACTAACTTTTATAACAATTTAAGTAAGTAAATATTCTGTCTGTTGTATCTAATAAAATACTTTAGGCTTGTATTTTGTATGTCTTTGGGTTATTTCCCCTTAATTTCCTCAGTTATTATTCATTTTTATTATATTTTTACAAAAATTTTGGTCTGAAATGGACTGAAAATGTTAAAACAAAATTGGTCCTTCACCACTTATAGTTTGAGAAGCACTGCCTAGGGAATGGTGGAGCATCTTGGAGGCCCCTGCATCTGACTGATTGCGCAAAGCAGAGCCACCTGGCCACCTGGAACACTCCCCACAGACTGTCACCTGAATGAGAAATAAACTTTGTTCTTTAAGTCACAGTATTATTGTGTGTGTCTTTTAGGAGCCGAACCTTACACTTACTGGGATACCACAAGGGCATGCTCTCTGCTGACTCTGAGCCAACTCTAGTTTCACAGAGAGCCAGAAGCGAACTCTTTTCAAACAGCACAGGCTCAAAATATGTGAGAGAGTAAACGTGGTGAGCATTACTTTTCACACCACAGAAAGTCCCCACACAGTAAGAGCAAATGTCCTCACTTCTTCCGCAGGGTACAGGCAGGCTGACAGCAAAGATGGAGTGGGGAGCCACAGCCTGCAAGTGCCCAGTAGAACTTGGCTTTCCCTGGCTGATTGTGGGAGGGGCAGGACTTGCATTAGCAAGTACAGAACTAACAGTTGGAACAATGACAGCTGCCCCAGAAAAATGGCTCTTGGGTCTCCCCTTTACTGGGTCAGCTGGGAATGGGTGCTTCTGACTATTATTGAGGGTGCTCAAACAACATATCTCATCAGTACAGTTCTGCCAATTCCTGATTTTTAACTTCTTTTTGCCTCAGTCTCCTCACCTGTAAAATGGGAGATGACAGTTTCTACATCATAAAATTTTTCAAGGTTTCAATAAAATTTGTGTAAAGAGCCAAAACTGTGCCTCGATCAAGAGCCTGATAAATTTTAACTACTGACAGATTTAGCTGCAAGCCAATTACCTTTATAATGAGATGATTTTTCTCTAGTCACCAGATGGTCCCTACAGTTCTTGAAGGCTGTAGGCCTTAGATACAAACCCAACTAGCGTAACTTGATTCTAAGGCAGCGATTTAAGTTTAGGGGCCAATGCTATACTTCAAATGTAAAATTGTGATTAGAGGACTTAGGATGGATATTAAATTATACCTAACTATGTCTGGTTGAAGCCATACTCAAATCTCACTGCCTTTCAGAACTCTTCATGTTAAGCATGAGAATGAGTACAGTGCCTTCTAGCTTATAAAGCAATTATATCCATCACCTGATATTAGCCTCACAATGTCCAGTGAAGTAGAAGGGATTATTGTATCTATAGCACAGATGAGGCAAGGAGTTCAGAGGTTAAGTGGCTCACCCAAGGTCACAGGGTTAATGAGAGGAGAAGGTGGGGCTAAGAGTCGCATCTGGTCCCAAGCCCATTCCTTTTTCCCAGATGCTTTTCTGACTCTCCAGCCTTGCTTCACCTGACCCAGAGCACACTTCCATTGCGTAGTCATTTATACACTATGATTTGTAACCAAGAAAAATATTAATAATAATAAGTATACAATTAGGTTAAACCATATAAAATTGCTGAAATTTAAACTATAGAAATGGCAATTTCATATAAACCAACCTGATAACTAATACTTATTAGGAGTTAAAAGGAGTTAAGCACTAAAACGAGCACCATACAACTGCATTGATTTATCTAATCACAATAATCCTATTTCCTCCATTTTAGAGAGAAAGAATCTGAGGCTAGAGCTACAAAATTAATAAGTGATAAGAGCAAGATTTAAATCCAGGCATTTTAGCCCAGAGCACAAGCTCTTAACCACTGTACTACCCCACCATTTATTTCCCCAGCATAAAGACACAAGCTTCTAACGAAAGAACCATGTCTGATTTGATTGTATAGTGCTGCAGCCAACACGTGGTGCTCATTCATTCATTCATTCATTCAACAAATTTGAAAGCTTACTAGGCTTCTGTTGTGAAACAATTGTCCATGGGTCTCAAGCATTTCTATACATCTTGTGAGCAGAGGCACTGACTACTCTTTGTTTTGGTAGGAGATAGACACAGTGTCTCCCTCCAGAGAAGAAGGCAGACTCTTCAGTATAAAAGAATCAGGTTCCCTAAGCTCAGGGGTCGTCTCCTCTAACTCAATGAGTGGAGGTGTCATCTAGCCCTCTTCATGTCACCCTAGAAAAATCAGGGCTTGGGGAACCATCTCAGCGATGCTAATACTATGGTTATTGCTATTGTTGTGAGTAATAAACTAGCTTTTGCCTCTGACTCAAGAGTTTCACATCTTCTACATGCGCAAAACTACTAGGCTAACTTGTTAGCTTGCAAGTGGGATACGAACTCAGACTCAGAGTTCTTGATGATATTATGCAAGTGCTGGCCAAATGAATAAATACATGTAATGAGCACTCCTTGTGTGCAGGGCACTGTATCTTAAACATTCTTACAGTGCCTCTCATGGAGTCTTGGCTGCCAGAGAAATAATATAAGGAAATAGCCAGGAGCGTGGGTCTTGTCTCCCTAGACTGACCACTGATCTTCAAGATAGCCACATCACCCTTTATTAAGAAACTACTGTGTGTCTGGCTCCAATTATCTGAATGCCACAGTGTCTACCTAGGATGACCATAAATCCTTATTGAGCAAAGAATCCATTCAGCTATTCAACAAATATATTGAGTACCTACTATGTGCCTGGCTCTGTTCTAGAATTTGGGAGAATGGGACAGACAGGACCCCTGACCTCATGGGTTTGTCAGCTGGTGGGAGAGACAGTCAACACACAAAACATCAGACAGTGATAGAAAGTTCTACAAAGATTTAAAGAGGAAAATGTAATAAAGAGTGAGTGTATATTGCTTTAGAAAGAGGCCTCGTGGAAAAAGGGACCACTGAGCTGACACCTAAGTGATGAGAATCAGCCTTGCTCAGATTAGGAGACTAAGCATCACCAGCAGAGGAAATGAGATGGATGTGTTCCAAGGACAGCAAGGAGGCCAGTATGGATGAAGCCCAGGAAAGCGAGAAGGTGATGGAGGTGATGACAGAAAGACAGGAGTTTTGTGAAGCTCTGAGGATGTTTCCTATTAAAACGACAGCAGGCACAATTGAGTGCTTTCAGTCAGAACCCATCAGCCACAGTCACAAAGATCGCCACACTGTAGAAGGTGCTCAACTTTGCACCATAAAGTGTGTTCACCTCTGCCAACTCTGTCATCTGTAAGGTGGACCACTTGTTGGAAAACAAAACAAAACAAAATAAAAAAAAAACTTAGGTAGCCTGAATCTCCAGAGAATGGGTATTTAAACGTATCATGAGTTGTTTTTTTGTTTTTTTGTTTTTTTTTAAGAGTACATCTTCTGTGACATCAGCTGAGGTCAGTCTACATGGGCTTATATAGAAAAACCCTTCCTGGAGATTGCTTGAAGAACAAAAGAAGGAGTCTCACTGATTAGAGACGACACAAGGCCACTGACATGTGAGGGGCACTGCCAGACATTGGAGTAGGCCAAGGAAGCCCTTGCAGGAACATGTGGAGCCTGGAGTTTTTAAAGGCAGGGTAAGAGGCATGACTAGAAAATTCAAGGGGAAGGGCCCTTGCAAATATCAGAGCACCTCTTAGAACCACCTTTTCTAATGTGGCTAAAGGGAATATTTTTAAAAAGAGAAGAAAACTCAATGATCAAAGATGCAAATAATCCATTTATAACAACAACTACAACAAACTTCTAAATACTCAAACTCAGAGGAACAACTCAGCAGAGCAGAATACATCATGAAAAAGTATTAGCTTCTAAGAATGGTTATAATACTACATAAGCACATACACTTGAATAAAATTTTAGATGGAAATAGACTGCAATCTTGACAAACACATTGATCAAAATGATACAAAAACTAGATTGGAGGAGTTAGAAAGATGGCAACTGTAGTTCAGAAGTGGTGAGAGCAAGAAGTTACAGATTTTATAAAGTTGCTTACTCAGTTAAAAATTATAAATGAAAGGCCTTTCCTGATTCAAAACTGAAAACAAGTTTTGAGAAAAACATGTTTTCCAGAACCAGCAGGCCCTAAAATAACAGTTATTTCCATCTAGAAGTCTATAACTCTGGCCAAGCTGCTACAAGCGTTATTGGAAATAAAAATGCACACCATTAGCCCTTGAATGTCCTTAGGCATTTATGGCTTTCTTTCTGCTACAGGCAGCAGTTTTAATAAGTCGCCTTGTCCAGATTCCCCTAATGATACGCTTTCTACATAAAAAAGGGCTTGTGAAACCTAATTCCTCTGACAGAAGCGAGCTCGAGTCTCTGAAGCAGCGAAGATTTCAGATTTCCACCGAGTTTCCTTGCACCTGCCCTTGCGAGGCATGAGGTTTTGTGTGCAGAAGCCTCCAGGGGTTGAAATTTAGCCCTGTCCATGTAGCAGGAAGGTCAGCTGAAGTCACTGGGTCCCAAGACACTGGACTTCAATCTCCGACCAAAAACAAAACATCAAAACACTTCTATTCACCGAGATGTGCTTAGCAGCGCGCTGGCATTTACAAATGTAAGGCAGCACTGTGCAGCTCAGAGAGGGGGCTCCCCTTAGAAAGTCAATTGTTCTTCAGAGATCTGACAACCTCTATCAGATCTGTGTCAGCCCGGCTCCAGCAAACACTCCAGAGAAAGGCAGCCTCCTCCAGGCTGAGCCCTGGATGCCACCTGATACCTGAATGAGGAGCAAAGCCAGCAAAATCCAAACTCCTTTCGGGACGTCTGCTTCTGTGGGAAATGGTTTTGATTTTCTCAAAAACTATTAATGCGAAAATTAATTTTCACTTTGCTTTTAAAGGCTAATACCCACTAATAGGAAAGACAGTCTTGCACCAAGAAGAAAACCTTTGTTCCATTTACCGATGTATTTCTTAGCATTTCCTCACCTGAGCAGTTTCCTTACTTTATATTACTATTTTATAACAATAATAATTATAATGACAGGCAGCACTAACTGAGCATCTACTGTGTGCCAAGCACTGTGCTACTTAGGCCTGACAACAAACAGAGAGTTATGATCCCAACTTTGCAGAAAGGACACAGAGGTTCAGTGATTTCAAGGGGTTTGCCCAAGGAGATTACCTGGCTAGTATTTGGCAGAGCATGGACTTGAGGCCAAGCTCTCAACTTGTCCAGGTTCTGCTTTACTTTTTCCCACTTCATTCTGAGTACATGTACAGATTGCAACAGCCCTTGAACTATGTAAGACCCCTGCCCCAGTGTGACAAATCCCAATTCAATGAGGCAAACACTGAACAGTTGCCCACAATGTGTAGGGTTCTGCACCAGCACAACCCACTGACCACTCAGGGCCCACAGGGCGAGTAACCAACTACATAAGTAGCACTGGCCTAAGGTCAACTGAAATGGCTTAGCAGAGGCATCAACAAGGCAATAGGGATCTAGAAGAAGGGACAATTAATTCCAACTGAGGCATCTAGTAAAGCTTTCAATGGAGAGAGAATCTGAGCTGAAGTTTCAAAGATAGAGGGAACATTTTTACAGTGACAATGTAGGTAATTTAGATACACAGAGAAGAATAAAGAATAAAATAAAAATTATCTTTAATTCGATCACTCAAAAGTAATCGTATTTCTTTTTTTCATAAGAATAACTTTTTAAAGGTATAACTTACGGGCAATAACATGTACAATTTGCTGATTATTGACAAATGAATATACTTGTTTGACCACTATCTCCATGGAAATATAGAGCATTTCAATTGCTCCATAAAATTTCCTCCTGTCTTCTTCCATTCAATGCTTTCTTCTCTGGTCCCAGACAAACACTGATTTGCTTTCTACCACTTTGGATTAGTTCTACTGGTTCTAGAATTCCAGGTAAATGGTATCATATAATATGCGCTCTTTTGTGTTTCTTTTGCTAAGGATAATGTTTTTAAGATTCAGTCACATCGCTATGTATTATCAGTGATTCAGACTCTTTTATTTGTTAAATGGTATTCCATTGTATGTGAGTACCACAGATTTGTTTAGACATTCACTTGTCGATGGACATTTGGGTTGTTTCTGGTTTTGGCCTACAATGAATAAGGCTGCTATGAACATTCATGCACAAGTCTTTGAGTGGACATATACATTTCTCTTGGGAAAATACCTTAGAGTTCCTGAGTCATAGAAGACAGGTATACTTAACTTTATAAGAAACTGCCAAACTTTTCCAAAGTGGTTGTACCATTTTCCATTCCTGCCTGCAGCATATGAGAGTTACAATTGCTCCAAATACTTGCCCAGACTTGATATTCTTATTCTTTTTAATACGAGCCATTCTAATGGACATATAGTGACATATTATGGTTTTACTTTGTATTTCCCTGATGACTAATGATGTTGAGCATCTTTTCATGTATCTTCTTCTGTAAAGTACATGTTCCAAGTCCTTTGCACATTTTATATTGTTATTTTTATTACAAACATATATGCAATGTGTAGTCAAATTAATATATCATATATGGCTATTAATCATTCCCAAATGCTACTGTGAGGAAGGCAACAAAAGAGAACAAGTAAAATAGTAGTGAAAGATATTTTTAAGATAAAATCCATGCTATATTTTAAAAATTTAAATAAGTTGATTACTTCTACTTATTTTTTTCCTTTGCTAATTTTTTAATTGGGTTGTTGAGTTATAAATGTTCTTTATGTATTCTAGATGAAGCTCCTTTGTCAGATATACATATTCCAACAATTTTCTTCCATTCTGTAGCTTGCCTTTTCATTTTCTTAGCAGCATCTTTTGAAAAGCAGTTTTTAATTTTTATGAAGTCCAATTTATCTTTTTTTGTTGTTTCATCATGTATTCCTTTTGTGTCCTATCTAGGATACATTTGCCTACCCCAAGATTGCAAAGTTTTTCTCCCAGGTTTCTTCTAGAAATGTTAGAATTTTAGGTTTCACATTTAGGTCTATGAGCTACTTTGACATAGGCCTCTTGTGGCATAGGACATCCTTCCCTTAAAAAGATCTCATGCTCATTTTCAGTGGGGAAGAGTAAAAGCCTGAGATCCCTACTCTGACATCAGCTCACATGGGCATGAGTTGAAGTTAGATGGAGACTAGTACAATTTGCACAAAGCAAATCTCCATTCTCTGACCACACATCATTCATTCTCCAATCCAATTAATAATCTCATCAACTGCTGTGAGTGTCAGCTGTCAACAGCTCACTGGGGCTTCCTTCAGAGAATTGCCCTCAGCGGTTGGGAGCAAAAGACAGCCTATGTAGCTGTACCCTTCAGGCAGCCTGCAGCCAATAATCAATCAATGAAAGTACAAGTGGAACAATCTTGAGGTACTATTCACACTCCAGAGCTTCCTGTGAGATCGGGCTCAGGCTGGATTTCGGCTGAACCCACACCTTTGCCTAACTTCTTCCCCTGACTTGTCTTATTTCCCTCACCCCTGTACAAGTTTTACCTGAGAACACTCATTCAGTGAACCACTTGCTCAAGAGGCTGTGATTCAGATTCTGCTTCCAGAGAAGGCAACCTAAGGCAATTAGCTAGGCTTTCAGAGAAAGATGCAGTTACCCCTAAGGACCTAAGTTGAAAGTGGAAACTGGTTATATACCTAACTTGGGCCCTAGTCTCCCCATTGGTCAGGAGATTTATTAAGATCCTTTGCTGTATTCATATTTTGTCACCTCTAGTGAGTATTCTGTGCTTTATTCTGGCACAAATAATGCTTCATCTGCAGAAAAAGGTCCCCAGAACACACCATTATACTTTGGCTCTTGTGGATCATCAGCATGTCCTCCAGTTTTAATATATATTATTTCAACCAATTATTGGGGATGCCTACATCACTCACTTCAGAGTAGACGGTCCCCTGAGCTAAAAGGTAAGCATCTTTTCTTGTTCATTATCCAGAATATCAAATGCAAACTTTCTGAGATGCATCATTCCACATGATAGACTTGATTTGGGCGTCTAGAAAACACGGCTTTCAATTGTAAGCCCATGAAACGCTATACCATAATTACAGTTTCTAGGCACCTCTAATGACCCATTAAGATGGATTTGTTAGAGCAGACAGAGTCTATACAGCCAGAAGCAGGTGAGAATGCAGGGTCTAGCGCTTTCTCTCTGAGGGCAGAGACCCACCAGAAATAACCTGCTATAGAGGAAAATCATGGGGCAAGATGAGATCTTTTCATAAAATACTCACCACCACAGAAAAGGCAAATCCACATTTCTTGGACTAAAAAAAATCACTTTGAGAACGAACCATATTTTGTGCTCAGCCTATAGAAATGCAAACTGGTACATTTAAGTTGGAAAAAAAAAATTGACAGTATCTTGTAAAATGCGATTCACCTATTAACATGGGTCCAGCAATTCAATTCCTAGTCATACATCCTAGAGTAACTTTTAAACCTGAACACCAAGAGACAGGTAAAAGAAGCACTGTTTACAATAACTTCCAAATGGAAACAACTCAAATACTCATTTTCTAGAGAATGGAGAAATACACTGGGGTACCAGCACACACTACAGTATTAAGCATGAGTGAATACAACTACATATGTGAGTGGATCTTAGAAATATAATATTAAATGAAAAAAGCAGGTCACAAAGACTATGCAAACTATGTAATACTCTTTTTATAAGCCAAGAGAATGATAACTGCTAACTTCCAGATGGTGGCCAGGGGTAAAACAGAGGGCATAAGACATAAGGTATAAGATGTAAGAGGGACACATAGGTAGTCACACTAGTGATGGTGATCATAGTGGGTTGAATGGTATCACAACCCTCCCCCCCAAAAAATAAATATGTCCAAGTACTAACCCTTAGTACCTGCGAACATGACCTTCTTTGGAAATAGGGTCTTCACAGATGTAATTAAGGATCTTGGGCTGAGATCACCCTGGATTTAGAGTGAGCCCTGAATTCAATGACCGGTGTCCTTATAAAACGGTGAGAGATTTAAGGTGGAGACACAGGGAAGATGACATGTGAGATGGAGGCAAAGATTGGAGTTATGCTCCCCTAAGCCAGGAAACACTAAGAACCACCAGAATCTGGGAAAAGCAAGGAAGAACTTCCCCCTATAGCCTTTGGCGGGAGTACAGTCCTGCTGACACCTTAATTTTGGACTTCTAGCCTCCACAACTGCAAGATAATAAATTTCTGTTGTTTTAAGCCACTCAATTTGTGGTAATTTGTTACAACTGCCTAAGGAAGACTAACACTGATGCTCTAGATCTTAAGTTGGTATGTTTCTGGGTGCGCATTTTTAAATTTTGTGTAATAACCTACATATACCTTATATATCTTCCATTGCATGAAGCAAATATTATAGAAAGTGCTCAGGGGGGGAAATGGTTATAAAAGCACATATATGCAAAAGAGAAGTTCTAAGCCTATATAAGTTTCTTGATCAATTTGAGGAATTTCATGGGTATTAAGTCCCTACTATGTGCCAGGGATCATGCTAAGCACTAGAGAGATGATGTCACATTTGATCCTCAAAGTAACCCTGTAGTAAATAAGTAAGTTATCCATTCTTCAGACAAAAAAACTAGGGCTGAGAGCAGTAAAATGCTTGCCTGAAATAACGCAGTGAATAAGTGGCAGAGCAAGGACTCAAAAGAGTGTCAGTTTGCAAAGCTGTCTTTTCCACCAGAGCACCCCAGGTTACCTTAGCTTACTCTAAACTTGTTAATCTCCAAATACTGGATGTGACCAGTTATAACTCTAGGCAAAAACATTTACCTGCTTTATTGCCTATTCTAGATTTCTCTTCAGACAGAGCTGGAAACTATCATTTGATCTCACCATTTTCACATAAATTATGCATGTAAGGGCCTTTTATCTTCCAGTACATCTCACTGCAGACTACGTAGAGCCCCTTAAATTAATTGAGGAGTGTAATTCCACCACCTCTTCCCTCACCGGGGGAAACACAATGTTGAAAATACATAAAACTAACTTGGAATCAAGCTTCCTGTAATAATGAATGGACCAGCTAAGCAATCAATTGAAGAGGAATAAACTCTGAGAAGATATTTATTCTGGTTTGTCTGGGACTGTCCCCATGTTAGCACTAAAAGTCCCACATCCTGGAAACCCCTCAGTCCTGGACAAGCCAGGACAGTTGTTCACCCTGCCTGGGGGAATCTCTTTTCTTCCAGGATCTGAAGTATTTACAAAGTGTGGGAAAGAGAAGCCTGGGTCATCTGATTCAACATGTACTTCCAGCTTGAAGTCATGCCCCCTCCCTACTTTTCCCTATGAGAAAAGACATTTGTCAGACCCTGAGGCCAAGCCAGAGTGCTGGGGAACACGCTTGCTCTGCTAGAGCAGGTGCTGGCTTCATTCCTCTCCTTCCATACCCCTCTAAGCAATCAGTGGGTTTTGATGAATTGATAACCAAAGGTCAGCTTCCAAAGCTGCATCCCAACTCCCCAACCATAATGCTTGGGAAGAAAAGCTGTGGCAACAACTTGGAACAAAGTCCCAAAGCAGCAGGGTGCCTGGCCCTTGACTAATGCTGGCTCTGCAGGTCCTCACTTCATCGTCATGGACAAATGTTAGGTTCACATCACTCTGAGGTTTATAAAACTTCTTGCATACAATGGCTCATTGCATTGAGTCTTCAGGTGAAAACTTTACATGTGGAAACAGACTAAAGGCATGGGTCTAGAAAGTGGCAGAGCCAGACCTGACACTGAGTCTGACACCAAGCCTCACTGTGCTGATCCCCTCTCTGAAAGGCTCCAAGAACAGCAGGAAAGAAGTCAAGAAGGAATCACCATTTTTTCACCTCCCACCTCCCCTGTTCTCCCCGCCCCCCCCCCCCCCCCCCCTCAAATGTATCATAATCCTGGAAAACGCACTCAGCAGATGGTTGATTCAGGAATAAATTCTGGGCTGCCAGATTTCTCCACCATAAAAACCTAACACTTCTCCTCCCCCACCACCTCACACACAGGGTGGGAGACGAGGGTGCCTAGCGTGAGAGCCAGCGCCAGGTAAGGGGCCATACAGGGGTAGGGGTCAGGGAGCAGGAGGCCACAGGGACCCCTGTCCTGCACAGTCGGTTGGAGAGTTTTCTACCACCCTCAAAGGGAGAGGTCTGGGCATGACAGATGTGCTTCCCTCTAACTGAGATCCAAGTCATTGGACTCAAAAGAAAAAGCACACGGCTCATCTTTCGCTTCCCTGGCTATGAACCCAGGGTGAAGAGGAACTGGGGTGGACACTGATCTGCTATATCTCAACCTGGAAGATAGCTCTGTGGAAAGGGAGCATGTACACGTGAGCACATACGTGTGTGTGTGTGTGTATGTGTACATGCATGCATATGCACACAAAAAAAGATTCTGAAGACAGACTTTTAAACAGTGCTTGAATCTGTCCACTGGCATCATCTACTTACTGGGCCCCTGCTAAAAGGGCTGACCCTGCACTACAGGTTATTGAGGAAGCAAGCAGAAGTGGACAGGCTATGGTACCCAGAGCAATCACTGTCTTTATTTCAACTGTACACTGAGCTAGGCATACGGTAGGTGCAGGGAGCACATGGAAGGTCACTATTAAGATTTTCATTTCCTTTCCAGTGGGAGGATAAGGGAAAGAGGAGTAGTGAAGCTCTTCTGAAATGAGCTCCTCCCTTTCCAGCAAAAGAAAGCAGGTACAAAGTAAAGAAGGCAGCAGACCAAGCCCCCTCCCTTGTTTTCTATTATCATATAGCAGCAAGGTCCCTGAGGTCTCCTCTACTGGCAGTGACTGGGACAGACCACAGGGAAAGGACCTTAAGCTCCTTCCTGATCAGACCAGGAAGGTCTGGGTTTATGGAGACACCTTAACAGGGTTCATTCATGTATACAGATAGTCTCAAAACTATATTACTCTCTCAATGCTGTGCCCTTGAAGTGGCTCCTAGTGCAGAAATAATGGATATAATGCACATTTCAAAGACAGGAGAGGAGGATAAAAAGCCTCTGATTGCCTGGGTCCAGCTCACATCCTCTCCATGACCTCTTCCAACAACCAAAGACTGCATAGCTTATTAACAACAGATGTTTCCCACAGCTCTAAGGCCAGAAGTCCAAGGTCAGGGTGCCAGCATGATCAGGTTCTGATCAGCATCCTCTTCTGGGGTTGTAGACTTCTTACTGTGTCCTCATCATGGTGGAAGAATTGAGGGAGCTCTCTGGGTGTCTTTTATAAGGGCAGTAATCCCATTCATGAGGGCTCCACCCTCATGATCTAATCACCTCCCAAAGGCCACTCAGATAAAGACTCACAGGCCTTTACCCAGTTTCTAAGAATCTAAGACAATTCCAAGGTTCCAATGTTTAACAATCCGATTTGCACAGTTTTCCCAAAAATACAAAAAGCTACAGATAGAAAAAGCTACAACCAGTCTAGGACATGATATCAGTAAAACTCTGTGGAGGGGGCTCTTCTTCCATCTGATTACTCACTCTCATCACTGCTCCATGATTCTGCTTTTTGTTCCTTAGCTCCTACTGTGTGTCAGCCTTAGGCTGAGTTCTAAGGATACTAAAGGAAAGACCAGGCCCGGCACATATCATGTACTCAATAAATGTTTGTTGAAATAATGCGAGCTGTCCTGGAATGGGTTCCTAAGATGCTTATAGAACTTGCACTTTAATCTTCAACTAACCATTGACCATATTAAAAAATAAAGAAATAAAGGAAGAGAAAGGAAGAGAAGAAACCTCTGCTGTTAGGGACACCTCCAGAGCTCTCGTGGCCAGTTGCCTGCTCGGCACTCCACAGGGAGAACTCCCAGACATCTCAGGCCAGCAGAGGAAAGTGACTGCTGTTTCCTCCAGGCCTCCATCCTCAGGTCTGAAGCAGGCCTCCCGGGTCTCTGTGCAAAACAGAAGGGCTGTTCCGGTCCTGCCTCATCAAGGACTGCAGAAGCCTGAACCACTGGCCATGTCAAACACAGCAGCTGGGGGTGAATGGCTTGTGCTAGTGCAGGCACACACAAAGGGAGTCTTAATGACTCATCAGGGCAGCAGGGTAAATATTTAGAAAGAGAAGCCCCCTTCTCTTTAGAGGGCCAGCCTTTATCTTCTTGTTCCAACTAAAAGGACTTGGTCTGATGGAGGTGGTGGGGAGGGGTTGCCTGTTACAATGGGAAGGAGAACAAGGAGCAAAGCAGACAGACCAACACTGCAGCCTAAATGATAGAGGTGACCCAGTGGCATAAAGAGAGCCGAACCAACAACCAGAGGCAGGAAGCCTCCACCTGGATTCTCCAGGACACCCCCAAGGAAGCTTTTGCACGTGGAGCCATAAGCCCATGTAGCTCTCATGTATGGCTGGGAACTGTGCCCAGGACAATTTTCATGCATCTTTCTCTAAAAGCAAATGTTCTCAAGGCTCCAGAGGGCAGAGAGGCTCTGTGCCCTCTCCTCAGTCATTCTCAACCCCCTTTTCTAGCCACACAGCTGCTCTCCTCTCTTCAGTTAAGCGGCCCATGGAGTCTGTTTCCCAAACAAGGCTCCAGGGCCCTCTCCTGGCTGCTGGCCAGCAACTCTGGGTGGTTACATTCCTCCCATTCCTGACTTTTACCTCAAGACTTTCACAACCTGGTTCTTAGAGGTAAAACCTTTTAAGCCCCTTCATGGTAAGAGGCCATTAGGGTCTCTTCAGGGATGTAAAGATTTGTTTCAGAAATAATGGATTAAGTTCCACCTGTCCAAGGTAATTGGGGTGATGAGGCCCTCCCTGTGCCTGTCCTGGCCTCTGTGTTGGAAGATGCCAACTTTAATGGTGACTATTAGCAGGAGCCATTCTAACTCACAAGAGAGAAACAGAATCCATATCTTGGAGAATGAATCAGCCAAACCTTGTCATGTCTCGAAATAGGCTTTGTTTTATAATAGCCTGACCCTGCTCACTGGCAAGAAACAGGGTAAAAGTAAGGCCTCCCTGACCCTCAGATCTCCCAGAAGAGCTGATGGTTATGGAGAACCAGGTCTGAGTCCCAGGATTATAAAAAAAGAGGTAAACACTCAGTAGAAACACACTCTGCATCTTGGGCTATCTTGTCTCTCACTGTCTGAACTGGTTTTCTGTTTCTGGTGGCCCTCCACAGAGTGTGGTTTCTGATTTGATAAAGGTGCAAAAGAGCCACATTCTGCTTTTGAAGGGCAGCCTAAAATATGAGGAAACCAATACAATAGCATCTGTGGACCACTCCCACTCTACCTGCCATTAGACAGTCATTCTAATGTAGGGGTTGGAGGACACTGGAGACTGCTCACAACAGTCCTATCTCTACTTCTTGGCACTCTGGAACAATGCATTGGCCCTTCATCCCAGAAAGTTAGTGCCCATTCGGGCAGGGAAGGTGGACATTTGCCGCATTTGGGGTCATCCAGTATCCACTTGCCCATCAAACCAATATTTAAATTTACTTTGGGCTTATTGCCACTAGCAAGCTCAGTATAGTCCAATTAAAACGAACAATTCAGGTGGCCTATAGCTCATCACTGAAGATATAGGGCCATCAACAGTCAGGCCAATAAATGCATAAGACCAGTTTATGCACTGCTCTTTCTGTAGACACGGAGTCCCTAGCATATGACATACATAGGTAGAACGTGTACTATCCAGACTATTCCTAAGTGTTCCATCTCCTGTCACTCAAGACCCCAGATCACTGCTGCAAGGGATGGGTATTAGCTGTGACAGATGTGCTAATTTGGCCCAAAAGGAGCACAAAAGACACCCAGTAATCCCCCTCTGAAGGGGTCTGCAAAGTGGAAATGTGGATTTCAGTGGTAAATGAAGTGGAGGAATTGGGATGAAGGTTTTAGAGGGACAAATCACATCTATTAGGTAACCACTTGAAAAGGGGAATTGAAGTCACTGACATATGTTGATACATAATAAACCAGGCTACACAGGCACCTAGTGAGTGCCTGACATGAAAAAGGTCAAAATCCAAATGTCTTCTTTCATGATCCTAAGTGCCTTTTAAACAAGTCCCAGCACTTTAATTCGGCAGACCTCCTCAAAGGCTGATAGTTCTGCCCAACAACAAGTTTCCTGACCTACTCCACGCTGCTCACAGTTTAAGCGTCTCAGCATTGAACCCCCTCACCCCCTTGTGCCTGTCGTGGCCTAAGGAAGCAGATCCTTAATGAGGGGGAGGCCTGGTCTGTGCGCTGGCAGACCAAGGAACCCAAAGACACTTGCATGTTCACCTGCAGCAGCGCACTCGGATCCCAGGGGCAGAAGGCCCAGCTCCCAACCTGTCAATCATACAACCACACCTTGAATGTATACATAAGTACAAACTACAATGACAGAAAGGAACATGGGGAGGTGACCTGGTTTGGACAGGGGGTATAGCCAGGGAAGGTAGGTAAACGTTCAGATTTTAGTTTCTGCTGACCTTTGCAGCTTCCTTAAGTGGCCCCACTTGTAAGTGAAGCCTCACAGTCCTCTCTCGACAAAGGGAGAACCGCTCTTAGCCCCAGGCATTCTCGGCAGCAGAGGGCACTCCAAGGGCCTTCCCTGGGTTCCCGGAGGTTGCCTCCATGACAGGTTAGGAAATGGACTCATTAGGCTTTCATCCATCTTTTCACTGCCAACCCCCCTCCTTCTTCCCATCCCCTGCTCTGGTCTGTGTCACTAAACCAACACTGTCGCCTCATTGGCCTAAGTAGTCCCTAATGAGGGGGAGGTCTGGTCTGTGCACTGGTGAACCAAAGAACCTGGAGGCAGCTGGCTGCCAGCACGCTCACCTGCAGCCCTCTGATCCCGGTGAGCAGTGAGCAGCAGAGCGACCCCACCTAGATGGAACAGGGTTTGGAGGCCCAGCTCCCGACCTGTCAATCACAGCCAGGTCTGCAGCTGCGCTCTCCGTGGCCCCAGCACACTGCTCTTCCGAGGGAGATAAACATCGAGAAATTCAATCCAGCCCAGCTTCAGAGATAAACAGATGTGCAGACCCCCATCGGTCAGGAGATAACGCCCCCTTCCCGCCCCACGGGCCTGCCTGGCCCTGCACCTGCCCAAGGCGACTGGAACTCGCCTCTCGGGAGGCAGGCTGCTTAGCCCCCTGCCTGGAGAAATGGTTTTCAGCACCGCTAATGGAGTTAGTGAAGAAATCCCATTTGTAACAAACTCCTAACAAAGCCTGGGCTTTGGAATCAAGTGCCAAGGTTCAAATCCTGGCTCTGCCACTGTTTGACAAGTGACAGCAACTCAGCCTAGATGTTCTCATATGTAAGATGGGGACAGTCAGTGGTACTACCTCATTGGGTTGGTACCATTGACATTAAAGGAGGTAGCACCAAGTAAGCCTCAGTAAATAGTGGTGGCCAATATTAGCCAGCCTATGATGGGGTAAATAGTCCCTGCAGCCACTCTTTTGGGGCATTAAAGGTAGCCCAAGGCATCTGAGGTGGGAAAAGTGCTGTGGCCACACAGGAAACTCCAGCTCTAGAAGAGGAGTGGTTGGATCACATATGGAGTCGTCAAATGAGAAGTGAAAGTGACACAAAATGAAAGGGTCTCCCGGGGACTGGGGAAGGAGGTTGCCATTAAGGAAAGGTTTCTCCTTCCTTGGCACCAAAGGCTCCAAAGTCCCTCACCCCTGGACGCTTGGGAGACTGCCTGCTCAAAGGCCCCACACAAATCTTTCAGAAATTCCACAATGGAGGGAACATCACTCAAAGGCTGCATCCTGTGAGGAGTGAAATATGGCTCCCACCCTCGTGGTGGTAAAGTTTAGGGACTTCACAGGATCACAGACAACTGCAGACTATACACCTCCTGGCTCCCCTGTCCTCCAAGCCCAAATGGTTCTTTGTCCTTTCAATGAGAAGATTTCTTCCCCACCCTCAGCAACTGGATTAAACTAACATTCCCTGACATATGAAAGGTTGATGGACCTCTGGAGCTATATCTAATGTATAATGAGATCTGTCTGAAACCACAAGGCCAGAAGTTAGGTGAGAGTAGGACAAGCCTTCCCACGACCCCCCCCCCCAGCTGGCCTGGGTGACACAGTAGTTCACACAGTCGAGAAAAAGGGTGAAGGAGGAAAAAGCCATTCCTGGCTCACAGGTGTGCCTGTTCTGGCGCAGCTGCGCAGCCCACCGGAGCACATTTCCGGAACTTGGGGTGCAGAGGAGGAAAAGGCCAGTTCTGGACTGAAGGCGGTGGCCTCTTGGCTACTTGCTGGGGGCCAGCGGTGAGTCCGCACCTAGGCTGGCATATTTTATTGGCGTTTTTTTCTCCACCTGCCTTGGATCTCGAGGTCTGGGCATGGTCTTCTGAAAGGTCGGGAGATGCCGGTGCCTGTAGGGTCATGAAACCCACGTGGGCGCGCAGGACCTGGGCGTTCGGGAGAGCTAGGACTGCACTGCAGGCCCCGGGCGCCTCTGCTGGTTAGATTAGAAGGAAATGCCTGGCCCTAAGCGCAGCGGCTGCCCCTGGATCTCCGAGGGGCGCTGAATGACAGTCTCCGTGCCCCCAGGGGCTGGCAGGGTGCATGCCTGCTCTCACTGTGGTGCGGAGCGCACAAAGGGCGCGGCGACGCAGTCGTTCGTACTAGTTAAGAGCTTATTAGTCCCCTCGAAGCAGTGTGATCCCACTTTGTTCCCAAACGGCCCTAGCGCACCC
Organism: Macroglossus sobrinus; assembly: GCA_004027375.1. Lineage (NCBI taxonomy): Eukaryota > Metazoa > Chordata > Mammalia > Chiroptera > Pteropodidae > Macroglossus > Macroglossus sobrinus. The sequence continues at coordinate 210,551 of PVKZ01001072.1, read as the reverse complement.
TTTCATGCTATTGTGCGCGCCGCGATTTAGCGCGGCCTTTGTGGGCCTGAAAGGACCGGCGGCCTCTCGGGGCGCGCATTCCCGCGACACTAGCTTCGGCGGCACCGCCGTCTCCGCCAGGCCCGAGGCGCGTAGTCCCCAGGGCCACTGCACCCTCCAGCCTGTCTTCCATCGGCAGCTGGGGTCGATGGCACAAGCCGCTGAACCAGAGCAGCCCTCAGTCCCCGCTCCCAAAGGCCCTCTCCCCCCCCCCCCGTCCCTACCCCCAGCCAAAGTGAAAAAATGCGTGCGGACCCTTTACCTCTACCTGGGGGCAATTGGACTGGGTTTAAAGAGCTATTGAGGCCTGGAGAGGCCGCCTCTCTGAATAGCTTTGTGCAATGTTTGCAGAGACATTTGCATCTGTTTGCGCTTGGGGAAACGGCCCCGAAGGCTCCGTAGCCAGAAAGCTTGAGGATTGTTTTGTGTCGCCCTCCCCCCTCATCCTCCCCGCTCCGCTCCGCGCTGGCCCATTTCGTGCGCTAAGCAGAGGCATGCAAACCCGCCGGGTTCAAAGATTGGGCGCCTTAGCTCTCGGCCCCCTTTTAAACAATTGCTGTTAACAATACAATTTTAAGCAGAAAATCGTCTAACTAGATTAAATCCACATGACATAAAAACCAGAGGGGAAAAAGTCCGCATCGGCATAGGAGTGCGGACGCCTAACAGGATAGAAAGTGTGAAATACATGCAGAGGTGGAGCGATCGGCAGGTGCCCCGGCCTTCCTCCGGCCGGCCAAGGGCTGGACCGCTAGGCTCCCTCTGGCGCCCCTGGAGAGGAAGGAGCTCCCAGTGGCGCAGGAGCAGGAGGCTAGTCTCCCACCTTCGGCGACCCGGGGAGGGGTTGTGTGTACTTGAAAGCTTGTCCTCGGCTCCCCAACACCGCTCCCCACCCCCAGGCCGCACAGGTTCGGCGATCCAGCAACGCTGCACCCTTTGCTCCCCAAGGGTGAGGGGCGTAGGGCAAGCCTGGGGAAGCCGGAACGCCCTCTCCACTCGCGAGACTGAGCAGACAGGCTCCTTAATGGAATCGAATCAAAGTCGGGGCTTAGAAAGCCCCATTGCTATGGCAGCAGAGTTCCCTGAAAGCGACAAAGCCCAGAGCCCCTCCCTCCCTTCCCGGCCCTGCCCTCCGCTCCCCTTCCCTGGCGCTGCCGGGAGCCGCGCTGCGAGCGCGCTCCGACGGGTTAATCACTGTAAAAACAAAGAGATGAAAGGCTCTCCAATTGGAGAGCTCTCTGCAGCCTTCTCCAGAGCCTTAGAAAGGGAGGGTACCGCTCGGGCCGAGCTTCCCTGGTGAGCCAGGAAGGCGCTCCTGCCCTCGACCGGGTGGGAGCCACATCCCACCATCCCCAGGCGACACCGCCCACACAATCTGGCGCCTCCCGAAGGGCTAGAGGAGGTAAGCAGAGGAGGACAGGCTGTCCCCCTATCCCTAGCCCCCACCCCGACCCGCAGCCACAACCCCACAAAACAGAAGCACAAAGCCCCGGGCTTTTTCACAGCTCCAATGAGTTGGAGACTCAGAAAAAAAAAAAAAAAAAAGTACTAGCTCTAAAAAACAAAACCCCAACAAAATTGATATTAATAAACATTTAATTAAATGTCTGTGATTGATAACATTGTTAATTAGCCAAGTATAAATCAACTCATGTAACCCTATAAAAATTAAATTTAATATAGGATCTGGAGGCATTTTTATATCCTTGATATGTTGATGGGACTCAGGAAGACTTTTTAAAGGCTTAAATGTTTCCTTGTAAACTCCACCTCTCAGAGCCTGGGGCATGAAGTCCAAGGCTGATAGGTCCACTGGGGTCCCTGGCCCTGCCTTGCACCTCACCTCACCCCCACTATCATCCTCTCAAGCTGGCTGATAGGCCAATCCCCTTGCTATGTTATCAAATCCAAGGCAAAAAGAGTACCCCATCCACCCACCCCCACATCACTCAACCTGATTCACTTTCTTAAAGCTCCTGATTTAGGACCTAGAGCCCTCAGATATTCCCATGGTCAAGAATAGCAGTGAGAAAATCTCCTCCCCTTTCTTGGCCTCAGTATCACCATAATAATAGTAATAGATATCTGAAATGCTATGAAGGGAGTGAATGGGGGAAGAAGTAAACAAGAAAGGCCCTGGCCTGGCCTGGGTGAGGCCCATGGGATGTCCCTGGAGGTACCCTAGGTGTAGACAGTGGCATTAGCTTCATTTCACAGTCTAGTTATTGTGTGAGGTCACCCAGTGAAACAGCTTTGTCACCTCCAAGCCCTTGTGTACAATCATTTGTCCTCTCTGTCCTAGCAGGGCCAGTTTTACTGGGACTACAGGTTGTTCTAGGGGTCACTAGGGCAAGGCCGCTCATGATAAAAATGACAGACAAGTATCTCTCTTGGTGAGCTTTGCTCCCAGCCTGACCCCCTCCCTTCAATGAGGCAGAAGTTTCTCTTCTCTTCCCCTTTACCTCTCAGGGAACTGCCATCTGTTCCTGATTGCCACATCCATCACTGCTGGAGAAGGGGCTGATGAGCCCCAGTGGGAGAGGGAACAGCATGGTGCCCACCCCTACCCATTCTGTCTCAAAAGCCTCCATCAGGGAGGCTGCTCAATTCAGCCATTGAATCCACTTTCTCTGGTTTGTGCACTGGACCTTGCTGAGTCCTAGGACCCTCTGTGTCCTGCGGGAATACAGCCAGGAACCAGGCCATAGGAGCAACATCTCCTGCTTTTAAAATCTTTCTATTTTCACATCTCCTAGAGACACAGGCTTTCCTCACCTTCTCCTGTCCTTTTCATAGAAGAACATAATAAGGGGGTGGGAGTACAGTCTCCTGACTTTTGTGGAGCATCAGGCTCAGACCCCAAGGCCAGGGGAACCAAGCCCTTCCCAGCCTCCTGTCCCACCACCTAGGATCTGGGAAGCCACGGGCCCCCTCCTCTGGTGGAAGGCAGAGAAGGCTTCCCTTTCTACACCCCTCCTCACAAGGCCAGGGGGATGCTGGGGTCCCTGTTTCCCTCTTCTCCGCCCAACCCCAAATCACGTTCTGAAATGGCTTGACATTGCAGGAGAGAGCCTTCTTATAGTTATGGGAGCTTTTAATTAAAATCTCAAATTCTAAGTCCCTAAGCATTCCTGTATCCACATCTGGTGTCCTTTCATCAGGCTAGCTGCTTCTCTCTGATCCACCAAGTTGGGAAAGTGCAGTCATAGAAAAGCCTGTGGCCTTAACTCAAGCACCTTGGAGAAGAGGTTTGAGCATGCCTATGAATAGGAACAGAAAGCCCCTGAGGAAGAAGGACAACCTGAGTAATTTGTCTCCTCTCCATTTCTTCTCTACCACATCTTGTTTTCATGATGCTCATCAGAGGTACAGCCTTCATGGTGCTTCTTACAGCCATCCACAGTGTTCAATGTGTCCCTTCTGCATGAGGCCAATGCCCCTGGGCTGCACCACTGGCAAGGATGCCACCATCCTGATAAGTATGCCTTGACACTGCATCCAACTGGTCAGAGGCAAGCAGGTGGAAGAATATTCCACCTATTCCCACTGGAGAGACTCCACCGTGCTCTCAGGACAAACCAGCCCCATCAAGCTTTGATCTTGCCCTACTGGTAGTGCCTGATGGACTCTAGCCCCTCTGAACCAGAGCCTTCAGATGAGCAGATGGAAGAGAGCTGAGACTTAGCTTGGGGCTCATCCCCCTCATTGCTCTAACACAGACCAACAGGGTCACTGAGATCCTTGGGAAAAACAGGTTGCTGCACCCACAGGAATGCTGATCAGAGCCAACCATCTTCCCTATTATCTACCTTATCCATCTAACTTCCTCTCACTGCCTAAGAGCAGAAGGATTCAAATGAACCTCAAATATATTTAAAGACTCAAATGGACCAAGACAATGAACTATCTTGCCACTGATTGTCAATCAATCAAATTCAAGTTCCATATTAAAAAGACGGGAAATAGAGGCCCTGCGAGGCAATGACTAGACCCAAACCAGAGCCAGATAGTTAATAACAAAAACTAGCACATGAATTGTCCATACCAGGAAGATGCTGTTTCCTTAGTAAATGAATGAACATTCCCTGCAGGCCTACCTGTGCTCTAGGTTCCAGGAAATTACCTGTGAGATACTTCTCTCAGGGCTGATAGTTGACCTTCTGGGGTGAAGACTTAACCCCTCTTAACCTTTGATCTCTGGTCATCGTTCCCCTCTTGGCCTCAACTCCTTCTCCCAGGCTAAGTGAGTACAAATCCAGCATCAGAGGCCACCTGGGAGGACAGAGAGGCCAAGAGGCCAAGCAGGCACAGAGCCTCTTTAAGCCAATCAGCCTTGCCCCAGTGAAGGGCCCCCTGGCTGCCCAGTGGGATAACTGCTGTAGGAAGGAAAAGCTGGGGCGGGCCCAGGCTCCCATAAGGGCCCCTCTGTCTATATGTCCCAGACCACAACCCACTGCTAGGATGTGCAAAATGCTCCCAGGACTGGGGGGACAGCAGGTGGGTTTGAAAATCCCATGGCCCTGTCTAGAACAGGCTCTTCCAGATGAGCCTGAGGCCAGGAGAGGGGAGAGGCCCCCCGCAGAGCTGGGGACTTTTAGCCTACTTGAGAGAACAAATAGCTTTCAAGTGCTCTCTGGAGCACCTATTTCATGGCAAACTCTTGTTATGCTAATGAAAGATCCTTCTTCTTTATTCATTAGAGCACATCTCCAAAAGACCTCCTCTAGCTACTGTGTGTCCCGGTGCCTTTGTGTGTGAGTGTGTAAGAGCCAAATGGGAGCTCTGGAAACAAGGTCTGGGCTTTACAATACACCCCACTGGCATTCATCTGATTTAGAAGTCACAGGAAAGGACCTGTCAACATCTCACCTATTTAGAAGTCACTTCAAGGAAAATTGCCCCTTCTGGGAACACCAATAAGTAGGCAGCTAGTAAGGGAAAAAATGTCCAAGCTGCACAGGTCATGTCACTGAGCTATACCCAGAACCACAGTGGTTCACAATGAATGCCTGGAGTCAGACAGGCACCTGGTTCCAGTCTTAGCTCTACACTCACAAGGCAGGACACCTAATCCTGCTCCAAGATGACAAGGCCAGATGCTCTGGAAATCATTTGGTAAGGGGCCTGCACACAGCAGCTAGCCCTCAAGGAGTGTCTCCACTTTGGTGAGTCTTGCCCTGGTCCCAGGCCCAGCACTCAGCACACAGTCAGACGGATGAACCCAAGATGGGCAGGTGAAGACTTTGGAAGGGAAGCCCTTAGTATTTACCAGATGTGTGGATGGCTCTTGGTGACCAATTTGGATAAGTGCTAAGGCATGCTCCATAGATTTCCTTCTTGGAAAAGTTTTTCATCTGAACAGAAGGCTCAATAGGGGCAACTTCACAGAAAGCTTGAGAGTGCAGGGTGGATCCCTTACTTCCTCTCTGAGCCAGGCAGGACTCTACCACTTACTACACATGCCTGTGGTCAGTGGCTGGTGCTATGAACTGAACTGTGTCCCCCACTCCCAAGTTTATATGTTCAAGCACTAACCCCCAATGTGACTGTACTTAAAGATAGGGTTTTTAGGAAGTAATTAAGGTTAAATGAGGTCTTAATTCAACAGGATTTTGGCCTTATAAGAAGAGAAAGAGAGGACTATGGTTTTTCCTCTTTCCCTCCCTCCTTCTCCATCCCGCTCCAAACTCTGCCAAGTGATGACACAGTGAAAAAGCAACCATTACAAGCCAGGAACAAAACCTCACCAAAACCCAACCATGCCATCATCCTGATCAAGACCTCCAGCCTCAAAACTGTGAGAAAATAAACTTTTGTTTAATCCCCCAGTCTATGGTATTTTATCATGGCAGCCTGAGTTGACTAATACACTTGGCCTCTAATACACCATATCTTAGTCTCCTCATCTATAAAGTGGGGATAATAATAATAATAATACCTTCCTCACAGAGTTATTGAAGGAACTTAGCCCAATGTCAGACACCTTAGTAAAGGCTCAATAAATGTCATCACCATCATGATTGTCCTTCCATGATTATATGTATCCCACCCACTATAATCCTGGTGAGAAGTGATATGCAGACCCCAAATGATGCAGCAGTCTAGAGAAGCAAGACCTTTTGGGCATCTTCTGGAGTCAAAAATGGCTTCCTAGAAGAAGAGAACACTTAAAAAAAATTTTCTGGTGACTTTGTTGCCCCCCACCCCTGCCAACCAGGGGTAGTGAGAGATAAGATTGGAATAAGGGATAAGTAGTCAGCAGGAGGAAACAGCTGTAAGATAGGGCTCACCTGTGCCCCCTTCCCCAACCCCACCCCCCTACCTCAGCCCATTCTGAGGCCATGCAGGGGCAGGATACTCACACAGAGCGAGGAGAGGGCTGTTGCCTTGGGGAAGAGAAAGCCCTCAAGAGCAGGCCACTGATCTCAAAGGGAAATAATGGGATTTTCTGGGATTCACATTGATCCCCAAAGGAGAAAAGCTTCTGTTTGCCTTTTTTAAGCCGCCAAACGAGGAACTAAAGCCTCTTTCAGCCCTGAGTCAGGGCTGTCCTTTCTGAAGTCCTTATTATCCCTGGGGTACTGGGAGAATGGGCCCCAGCGCCCAGCCCTCCATGCAGGGAGCTTTCCCCCAGGCAGAGGCCTGCCTGGTTTCCTAGCGACCCACACCCCACTGGACTGCAAGTGCTGGCACCTTGACCCATAGTTCTTGACTATGGCCTGGTGAGGGCCTGCCTCCTGTCCTTTATCTGCCCAGTGACATATTTCAACATCCAGAAGCAAACACATGAAGCAAGAGCTCTCCAAGCCACCAGATGCCACATACACATCCCTAACTCCAGCTGAATGATGATGATGCCAAGAATGATAATAGTCACAGTAATAATGGAGCAGCTAGTCCTAGAACAGTGTGATGCTCTAGGTACTGTCCTCTTTTCCACCTGGCCTTACCTCTGAAGATTCGATCACTGCTAGGACAATCAGCCCTTCCCCCCAATTGCTGTGGGCCTGCCTAAGTGATTCCAGTAACCATCACCTCTTGCCACTTGAGCTCTCCCTCTCATGGCCACACGCTAGATGTGGGCATCATCCACCACTCCTCCACCTCTGAAACCTCACACATACATTCACAGACACTTACACACTCAGGCCCACATAGTCCTACAGTTTCATACCTCTACACACACACACACACACACACACACACACACACACACACACACACACACACACTACTCAGTCTATAACTTTCTGTGTGTCCAGCTCTTACACCCTCACTACCTCAGACATTCCTCCATCCCAATTGCTCTCTACACCCCTAGTCAACTTCCTCAAACTCAACTAAGTGAACATGTCCTCCACCTCCACACTCCAGCCTGGTCCTCTTGCACCCACCAGTCACCCAGCCCAGGAACCCAAGAGGCTACCTCCTTTCCTCTCCTCTCACTTCTTCTCCCCTCTCATCTTCTCAAACAGATTTGACTTTCTGAACGTTTCAGTTTAGAAACCAAAATACATTTCAGTGCAATTCAGACTCCACATTCACTATACTTGGAGATGAAGCCAAAATTTCTCTTTGAGGTACCTAAGGCACATGACTTAAGACTTGCCCATCTTTCCAGCATCAGCTTTTGACAGTGCTCCCCACCAATGCAGGTGTATATACTAATGTACACACCTAAGTGTGCACACATAGGCATGCTGCTGTATTTGAACCTTGTGCTCTGCTCAGTTTCTTGTCTAGACTGTTCCTATCCCCTGTGAACGGCCAATTCCAACTCATCTAAGACATCTCAGGTGCCACATTTTCCAAGAAACCTCTCCTAATTTCCACTACCACAATCACTTCCTTGTGACATACATCTATGGCAGAGATGGTTGGATGTCTTTCTTCTACCACCAGAATAGAATATTTAGCTTGGTAAATGGTCAATAGATTTCTATCACAGATACATATGGTATTGTGACTAAATTCGGGCCAATAGAATATAAGCAGAAGGTGGCATGTGGCAGCCTCCAGGAACTTTTCTCTCTTTGTTTTTAGAGAAGTTAAACATGTTTTATTGTCAGAGGATGCCATTTGAAACTTCCTATCTCATTACACAGCTCCATAAAATCTTTACCGAAAATTTGGCCTCTTGAAAAAGCATAAAGGAAAAAACATACTACATTCCAAATCTTCATGTTCTTTTAAGTATGAATTATCATGTATACTGGACTACAAGGTCATTCATGGAAAAGTTTACCTCATCACATCTCACAATTTCGGTCACAACATAGAAACAGTTAATACTATTAAATCACTGGAGTCAGAAGAACTGATGACCTACAGAGAACTACCTAAACATTCATTAAGCAGTTAGAGCCCCGGGCACAGCTATCATTAAGGACAAAAATCACATTCTACCTAAGGTGGGTTCTCCGTAGCCACCCAGCGTCCCAACGGCAGAAATAAAACCAAATTCCCAGAAACCCCAGCGCGGAGGCCAGGTCGGGGTGGGGTGGGGTGTTGCCAGGGCCAACGCTGAGCCCACAGAGGATGGTGGGAGCTGGAACTGCTGCATCAGAAGTCGTGGCTAATACCCGAGGTCTTCAGGACACAGCCCCTTATCAAGTCCTCCGCCTGGTACCTGTCCCAAGGACGCTGTTCTCTTTCCTGCTGCAGGTACCGGGGTCTCAGATGGAGTGCAGGAGTGATGACCCCGGGGCTGGGGATGAGGGAAAACCCCACCTAGCAAGCATGCTTTGCCTTGTCCTGCCGACACTGCTGGCATGAGCGGTGGCTGGAGAAATTAGCTGAGTGGTTTGCTTTGCTGTGTTTGCTGGGACTCAGGGAGGCTGTTGGAGCAGAGATGTGCATACCCCATCTCTCTTTGGGGTGTTTCTCTTAGGAAGTCAGGAAATGTTCTTAAGAGAGAGCTGGAGTATGCCTTTTGCCTCTTCGTCTCTTTCTCCATCCCGTCTTCTGGAATACTGCCACCATCTAGGATAATGAGATGAAAGCCACAGGCTAGGAATGAAAGGTTCCTGAGGGTTTCATGGGGCAGAGCTGCTGTGTTAGCCATGGACAGAACATCTGGAGAGAAAAATAACTTGTTTTGAGTTTTGTGTCACTCCAAAAAGTATATCTTTCCATGGTGCCTTCTTTATACTGTAGGAATATTTATCTCACTGTGCATATCACATTGAGTTACAGTCACTTATCGTGGGTCCGGAACCCCATCCCCATCACCCAACTAGACACTGAGCTGCCTGAGGCCAGGGGTTATGTCTGAGTCTACTCTGTATCCCCATAGCCTGGAGCATGTTAGGCACTTGATACTGAGTGGATAAATAAATGAATGCTTAGTGATTAGATAGATAAGTTTGGAATTAAAGACTCATCTGGAGAAGATAACTGTTAGGTGCAGTAGCACAGAGGAACCGTTCCTAGACTCCATTTACGTACCACCTCAGACCTGCACACTGGCCTTCATTTCTGGTTTGCTCAGTCCGATGGCTGTTTCTAGTCCCTCCTGTCATTTACAGCATGACCAGACCTCACCTCTTTCCAGGAGACTCCCCACATAGGCATACCAACCAGTGCATTTCAACAGGCCTGTAAGGCTGTGGGCTACGGGAGGGCAGGGAGGGAGCACAGCTGCTACAGGAGGCTCTTCAGATGCCACCACTGCTGTCTTGGCATGTAGTTTCCCTCGTGACTACTGGAGAGCCAGGCGGCACAGCCCAGAAGGACAGGAGAATTGAGGCTCTGTGGGAGTGACCAATGAGAGAGAGTAGCTAGCAGAGTGATTCTTCTCCCTCCCTTCTCTGGACTGTTTGGAGGTGCAGTAGCCTCTCTGAAGATGTCTTGCAAGATTGAGCAGCACCTGTGCTGGTAAACACAGTGGCCAGCTCTTAACATTCTCTCTTCTTTTCTTTCTTATTCCTCTTTCCCCTTTACTCCTGCTTTCCTGGCATTTAACTCCTAATTAAAAGTTGACACTTGAGTTTTGTGCTCTTTTTTTCTAAGGACACTAATGGGTATCATGTTTGGGGGACAGTGAGCAGTCTGCTGTGGTCAGAAAGCAGGGAGAGATAGGATACAAAGCTGGTAAAGTTAGTTGGTGCTGGCTCAGGCACCCAGGAATGATTGATTGCCAGACTGGAGTCTGTGTTTCTTCTTTAAGCCACTTAGGCACCATGAGGACCATCACCAGGGAGGTGCCTACATTGTCCCTGCCACAAGCTGATCAGAAGCTTCCCCTACCTCCTACCCTGCCATGAAGCCAAGACTTCCATGATGCCCAAGCATTGGCAGAGAAGGTTGGATATGTTACAAATGAGCATTTCCTTTGACCCACCATTTCACTTCAAAGAAACTATCTTATAGATCCAACCACATGTGTGTTCAGTGTTGAATGTGTAAGTGATTCAAGCCAAGCCAATTAGACTCCATTCCAGGACCCTTGCTGGAATTAATGAGAAACCGACACCCTCTTTCTGCTGGGGTTGTTTAGCTCATAGGGTGTAAGCTTGGAATAGGATGGTGGCCTTTTTGCCTTTATATGGGGAGATCCTGTCTGAGAACAAAGCCAGACAGAGAGGAGCAAAGCCAAGAAATGGAGAGGAGTGGGAGGAGAGAGTGTATGAGAGAGAGAGAGAGAGAGAGAGAGAGAGAGAGAGAGAGAACTGAAACCATCGTAAGAGCCCCAGGATTTCACTGTCCTTGAAGTTAAAGCCAAACTCATGACTTTTCAACTATGCAAACCAATAAATTCCTCTTTTCAGTGAGGCTAGTTTGCATTAGGATTTTATCATTTGCAAATGAAAATGCACTCATCAATACAATGTACAAGGCTGTTTATGGCAGTGTTGTTTTAATAGCAAAAACAAGGCATTATCTAGTACCTTACTTAAATAAATTGAGGTATATGCACATAATGGAACTATGAAATCATTACAAAGCAGCAGTAGAGCTCCATTTGCCCATACAGGAAGACATCTATGCTTTATTAGTGAAAAAGTCAAGGAGCAGAATAGGGTACATGACATTCTCCAATAACTGTGTGATATGTAAAGGATGGACACACACCCAGGCAGGCACCATACACAATGCATTTGCTTGGATTTACATGAAATTTTCTAGAAGTCACACACATTGTTACTAATATATTTTTATGTATGTGTATTGGAGTGTGCTCGATAAAAACTATTCTGAGTACTCCACATGTATTTGCTCACTTTATCTACAATATTCCAATGAGATTGATACTATTGTTAGTTCCATTTTACAACTAAGTAAACTGAGGCACTTAAGATCTTGAACCCTTAACTAGCTCAGAGTGTTGGTAACCTCTAGGCAATGGACATACAGGTCAGGAGCGGTGACCTATTGTTCCTTTCTATATTGCTTGTTTAATCATTGAAATCACACATGCATAGGGTGAAATGTCAACTAATAAAAGAGCTTGGAGAGAACCTTTGGTAGTCCTTTTGTGTCACGTGGTAGCTTGAGCAGCCAGAACAAACTGGCTCGGCTGAGGGAACAACTCTGTGGCTTAGACAGGAACCTGGGCTAGCAGTAGAAGCCCTGATCTCCTTGGACCTTGGATATGCCTGTGCTAAACCTGAGCTGATGGGCTGCCAGCTGTGCCCCTTTTCCAAGCAAGCAGGGCCCGCTGTCTGTCACACAGCCTCAAGGAGGTTAGCCTCCACTCTCCAGGTCTGGGAATCAGAGTGAAACCCCGGAGCAAGGTTGGCCCCGGGTTGGGAGCAAAGTAGCACTTCCCTTGTTATGAGTGACATTGCCTCAGATGTCCAGTGGGATGTCTGTCACACTGGGCCTACCCAATAGAGGCATAACCCCCAGGCCTTGTCACCATGACTATGCCCTTTGTTGGGGGATGAGAGGCTCCCTGGAGGCCAGACATTGCTGCAGTGACCTCACTACTGGAGGAGGAAAACCAGGCTGTGCAGGGAGCTCTCTTCATGCTGCATTTGGCCAAAAGCTGCCTGCCGAGCATTGTGAGCAGCCTAGCCTTGGGATCATCTCTGAGCCCAAAGCCCTCCTGTGTGCCAGGTGGGCGGTCAGCCCTGTGAGGATATGCGGGTGGTGGTGGGGGCTGGTGGGAAGTGCCCAGCAGATCTCCATTAACCTTTTTGGTGCAGGATTATCCTGAGCTGGCACATCCACCTCCTTGACACTTCCAACCTACTCCTTCAGTAACAATGTCTGCTGCCCCCACCCCCAATCCACCTGTAGCCCAACTTGATAATGAACCCCGAAGCTTGGAAACCCTAATCCCCCGCTCCCATGACACGACTTCCCAGGAAGCCAGGATGGCCAGGTTGAATGCCTTGTTTTGACATCTGAGACCTATGGGTTCAAATCCCAGTTCCATCACTTTCGACATGTTTTCATTCAGCAAATATTAATTGAGTGCCTACTCTGTGCCAGGCACTGGGCTAAGCCTTAGAGATAAAGGAGTGATAGAATAGTAAGAGAAACACAGGCCCTGCCCTCATGGAGCTTCTTGTCCTGTGGGGAGAGAGATTAACACATTGTATAGATCTTTTGGTAACTGTCTTACTAATACAAGAGCCACAAAGAAGTGGTGCAAGTGCTGAGACTGCTGAGTGGGGCAGTTGGGGGATTCTGACCTAGCTAGGAAATAGGCTACTTGGAAAAAGGATGTATGGGAACTTATTTTGGAAGAAGGGAGAAAAAGATGTTCCACTCATAGAAACGCCATGCGCAGAGGCCTGCGTTAGGGGGAGAGTGCTGTGTACTAGGAGCTGACAAGGCCAGTGTGTCTCTAGTGCAGGAAATATGATGGGGAGGAAGATGAGAGATGAGAGTGGAAAGGTCAGCAGGGACCAGAGCCATGGAGAGCTACTGTGGGAGAAGGGAGCCGAGGCAGTGGCTCCCAAGATCAGTATGTGTTTTTAAAAGACTATTCTGGCTGCAGACAGTGTAGGAGTACAGCCTGGACAAGTCACACACCTCTGAACCTCAGTTTTCTGCTCTGTTAAATAGTCATGGGATTCCTGACTTTGAGGTCATCAAGGTTACGTGAACTCCCATGTGACTCATTTAGCACAGTTCAGGCAACAGCCCAAACCACGACAGCTGCTGTCATTGGGAACTGAGGCTCTTCTGGGCCTTGGGGTAAGGGGACTGACAAGGCTGAGAAGTGGATCCTGATCAAGGTCTCTGAGTCTTAATTTCATTGAGTGGGCCAAAAGCCTCCCCAGAAGGCAGATGCTGCTGCAGTGGTTCTTCTGGGAAAGGAACTAGAGGCATTCATCAAAGAGCAACTTCAAGAGATAAGGACCTGGGACAGAGCCCACAGCCCATAGGAAGGGTAGAGAGGAGGAAAAGAAGGGAAAATCTCAGAGGGCAGAGTGTGGGTGGGGCCTTGACCTCTCTAGGGAGGGCTGGTCTCTTGTCTAGAAAGTGGCTCACACAGGTCTCAAGTCTGGGGCAGCAAGGGCAGGGTAGGCAGGGTTGTCACCGTTTTGCAAACAAAGAGATTGAAGCCAGGAAGGTGAAGTCACTTACTCAGAACCACTTAGCTGGTAGGTGGCCAGCGCAGGCTGTGAGCCCAGACTTCTTACTTTCAAACCCACAACCACTGAGCCAGCTTCACACCAGCAAAGAGGGGCAGATGCCCCGGGAGAAGCAGAGAAGCCAAGAGCAAAAGGGGTGGGGGAAGGAAGGACCAGGCCCACCCCAAAGCTGCCTGTCCTGATTAACCAGCTTCTTTTGGTTCCTGGACAATGTATCCTTTCAATTCCTTCTCTACCCATCCCATCTCATTCTGTAGTCAGTGCTGCTCCTGACAACCTGACAGAAGAGAAGGCCTCCTAGAGGAGATATCAGCGAATTTCAGAATTGAAGAATGGGCAAGAGTCAGCAAGGACGTTCGAGGTGGAGGCACATCAGATCAAAGGGCTGGAGACTGGAGTGGGAACTGCACAGCCTGACTGGAAATAGGGAGCAGCCTGGCCCAGCTAGGATGAAGGGAGGGCGGGAGAGAGGGTACTGGGAGATGCTCTTGGAGCCAGCTCCTGGGGAGCCTTGAGCATCAAGCTAAGGAGCTGATTGTTCATCCTATCGACAATTAAGCATGAGCAGATGACTCACAGGATAAAGGTGCCTCTTTATTATCAAGATGGACTTGGGGGTGGGGTGGGTTTGGAACAGAACCCAGGTCAATGCCTTGGAGGGCCATTGGAGCAGGTGTTTGCCTGGCGGCTGGTGGACAGGATGAGGCAAGTGCAGAAGGCTTTGGCCTGGGCCCGCCTCCCTCTCCTTAAAGGCAGCTCCAAGGCCTGATTCTGGCCCAGCTAGCTCCCCTGCTGATGACTTGTGTCCCCCTCTCCCCCCAACCAAAGCTAATCAGCTTAGGATGGCAGCAAAGGAAGGCTCCAGAACTACAGGGCCCTTACTCTCTGCAGCTACAAATTAACACTTCAATTAAAAGCCAGCCAAGCCAGACCTGACATCCACAGTCTCACTGGGTGAGGATTTAATTAAGACATAGTGAGGAGGTGGCAGGGGAGGAGGTGACCTTGGAAGGCCCCACCTTGAGCTGACCATCTCAGTCAACCTATTGTTTCCAGCTCAGACCTTGGGCTTTGAGACCACAGAGCACACTAGAAGCAGCAGAGTTTCTCAAGATGCAATAGAAACCCCTTTAAGAGAAAGGGGGCCTGTCAGAAATACCTATTTCTGGGCCCTGCTTCAGTGCCACCGAACCCAGTTCTAGCAGATGGGCCCAGGCATCTGCATTTTCACACATTTCAAGAGAGGATTCTGATGCCTATGAGTGTTTGAGAACTACTGCTTTGGTAGGTTGTGAAAGCAATGTAGTAGGTAGAGATAATCATCATTTTTAATACTAGAATAAAATGGAATGGAGTATCAGAATAGACGCTATCAGACAGCATCACACAGAATGGGGGGAAGTATTTCCTTGTGAAACTTTGGCTTTAGTTATATTTGTCTGTGTACTGGGTTGCTGTGAAAAAATACATATGTAAAGTAAATATGTGTGTGTGTGTGTGTGTGTGTGTGTGTGTGTGTGTGTGTGTATTTTACTGTGGATTTTGGTAAAAGTTGGAAAAGTCCCACACCCATAACTCTTCAGCAGCAGAGTACCAACGCTGTGCACAAAGCTATAGGCATCCAACTCATCGATGTGTCCACACTGAAACCTCACCTAGTGGTTCCTCCAAGCTGACTGGTCTGAACATCATGCCTGCTGGCAACCTGCTGTCTTCCAGAAGTCATCTGCAGACAGGTAGGAGGGTGCAGCCACCAGCTGCTCCTGGGCATTAGGGCCCCATTCCCAGCCCAGGCTGAGACAGATATTGGAAAGGGAACCCCAGGGCAAAGAGACTGGAGCTAGGGCTTGTGCTGATAACTAGCACAAATTCCCCAGGCCAGCCTCCCAGCCAGCCTCTAAGCCTGGGACAGCAACAAGGTTTCAGCAGCCACATCCATATCTTCCAGAGCTGACTGCCTGCTTGGAAGATAGAGAAGTAGGTGCAGGAAAGGGCCTGAGGATACCAAAAGGCAACCAGTGCAGAGGGAGGATGGAGGAAAGGCCTGTGCGTGAAAGAGGTGGGGCCCGCAGGCAGGCTGCGTTCCCAGTGCCACATTCCCCAGCCCTTGCGAGGACACGCTGTCCCTGCCCTCTCTGCCTTGGAAATCCCTTTGAGCTCCAGAGGGCAGATGGGGGTCAGAGGGTGATGAGCCCTGGCCTCAGCCCCGTTTGAAATCGAAGCATCCTGGGCCAGGGGCGAGGCCTTGGAGGTGGGGTCGCCACCTCCAGGGCGGCGGCATCCTCCCGCTTAGGCCTGCCCGTTGCTAGGGCCCCTCTTCGGAGGCATCAGGTTATAGGGCCGCGTGGAGCTGCCCATCTGCCGGCTAACTTCTCACTTTCCCCCCTAAGGCTGCCTGTGACCCGGCTCCCCAGGCTCTGGCCCGTGTGTAAAGTGGCGGGGGGCCTTTATTCCCACTGAGCCCCTTCTCAGCAGCTCGCAGCCAAACTGCTCTTGGATTACATTTTGATGAGTTTTCAATTTAGGCCCAGCAGACAAGGGAAGAGAGGGGAGGGAGGGAGGGGGCGGGCGGGGGCGGGGGCGGGCAGGGGAGCCGCCGGAATAAATGCAACAGATGGGTCCAATTGTGCTGCCTAGGCAAATGAAGGAAGACATCTGTAGCTCCCGAATACTGGTGGTCTGAAACGCAATTAGCCCTCTGTGAAAGGGGCCCCTCGCAGCCCCTCGGCCAATCCCCTCCGAGGCACTGCTCACGTTACAATGGCCTTGACCACAATCCATTGAGCAGAAAAAGGAAAAAAGAAAAGAAAGAAAGAAAGAAAGATTAATCCAGGAGTTGCTGGGCGGTGGGACTGCAAGTAGAGTTGCTATGCTGGAAAGGAAAGGTTACTTATGGTTCTGCTTTTCTCTTTTTCTCTTCTCGATGTATCTACTGTGTGGGTTCTTATTAAAGAGAAGGTGAGAGGGAAGCATCTTATTTTTTGGCGTGTTGAGGCTATGTGGACCTATGTCTTGAGAAGCTATTAATCTGTGAATTGCTCAGGAGCCCCAATTTTCTACAGATTTGTTTAGAAAATAATGAATGGAGACACGAGACCCTGTGGTTGTGAGTGGGCCCCACCTCCCACACCCTGAAGGGTGAGAAAGTTGTTGTGTGATAAGACCCCTTCTGCATGTGATAATTATAATAGTTGCAGGGAGCTGTGGGGCGCAGCTAGAAAAGTGAGTTCACCCTGACTCTTCTGGGGCCCTGCCTCCCCTACTATCGGGGAGCTTAATTAGAGAAGTGGGAAAGAATTGGGGCCTCCTTCATTAATGCATATTTATATCTAGTAGTGCCTAGAAGAAAAGGGGGGGGCAGAATTCTAGTACAGTGGTGCACATTGCCCCTGGGGAGTCAGGTCACCTTTAAATTACCCTCCTGGCTTTGTTCCTTCCCTTCCTGGTTCTCCTGTGCTTGATCCAGGAGTTGGCAGCTTGGCCCATGGAAGTGAAGGAACGCACACGTTTTGAGACCTCTTCTTAGGTTTCTGCTGCTTGTGCCCAGTGAGAGCCATCAGACAGCCCACAAACCCAAGTCCAGGTCACAGGTCCCTCTAGAATATGCACTCAGTGGTTCAGTTCCACTTTTACCAAGAACCTCAGCTGACTAAGAGTCAGAGGGGCATACTCCCTGTTTGTTTGTTTTATTGTGGTAAATATATATAATAAAATTTACCCTTCTTAAGTGTACTAAACATTCACACTGTTGTGTAGCCATCACCACTGTCCATCTCCAGAACTTTTCATCATCTTGAACCAAAACTCTGTACCCTTTAATAATAACTCCCCATTCCCTCTACCCCCAGGCCCAGGCAAACACCACTCTACTTTCTGTCACTATGAATTTGCCTTTTCTAGGTACCTTATATAAATGGGGTTATACAGTATTAGTACTTTTGTAACTGGCTTATTTTATTTAACATAATGTCTTCAAGGCTTCTCTGTTGTAGCATGTGTCAGAACTTCCTTTTTAAAAGTGAATAATATTCCATTGTATGTATAGACCACATATTGTTTATCTATTCATCCACTGACATTTGAGCTGTTCCCTCCTTTAGGCTATTGTAAATAATTCTGCTATGAGCATAGGTGTGCAAATATCTCTTAAATATCCTGCTTTCAATTCTCTTGGATATATACCCAGAAGTGTAAATGCTGGATCATATGGCAATCCTGTGTTTAATTTTGTTTTGTTTTTGTTTTGTTTGTTTATTTGTTTGCTTTCCTTTTTACTCCAAGTCTGGAAGCTGCAAATGAAGGAAATGCCCAGTTCAGTTCCAGGAAGATGCAGTTAAAAGACCATATTGATGACTTCCAGTAGCCTTAGGAAACTGATGCTTGGGTTCATGTTGAATTCAGGCCCCAGTGTTTTAGTTTGCTTTGATTTAGAATTGTGCATGATACAAGCCCCAAGGGTCTTCATGGAACTCAGCTGGTTATTAAGCTGGTTTGGGGTTCACATTTCATTCAGCTCAGGCCTCCATCAAAGCCTGCTCACTCTAGCCCCTTTCTCTTTCTAGGTCAGGCTAAAGGTGCTTTAGTGATCCGGCTGTTTGGGTTTTTTTCTTCTTGTTGTTTTACTCTCATATGTATTTAGACAAAGTAGTAGACACTTGGACTTAATTTTTTGAAGCTTTGCTACCCAAGTGCTCTAAGATTCAGGGATATCTCAATTAGTTAGTACCTAATGTTATGTGGTTAATCAAGGAAGCCAGAACTGAAATGAATGATTGGTGCTGTGTGACTCTCTTCCTGGGAATGCCCAGTGTTTCCCCCATATGCTTACATGTCTTCCCCCTTCCCAAATCCTGGGCATGGAATCAGTTTGAAAAAATTGGCAACCACCCATCCGCAATTTCCCAGGATGACCCTGATTTCAAGTATTATATGCTGTGTGTCATTTCCATGAACAGTTCAGAAGACCCAGTGTTTTATCATCCAAACTCTCTCTTTTGTCCTGGAAATAGGACAAAAGTCTGTGTCAGGCCACAGGCACCAGAGTTTGGAAAAGGAAGTTACATGTACCCTAAGAATGTGGGCATCACAAGAGCCTGAGGGATGTGAATGAATGGCCCTCTCTAGAGAATCTTCTCCTAAGTCTGAGCCGGTTCCTTCCAAGGACATGAAAGTCCACATATGAGTTCTGCCTCCAGACCTTTTGGAATAGGTCAGCCAAGCGAGACCATGGCCTGTGCTCAGCTGCACACTGAGTACCCTTCCAAGTGCCAACAACTCATTAAACCATGGACCTGCACCCCACTCCCCAACAAGGCTAAGTTCTACATTAGAAATAACACCCAGACCCAACTCTTGTCAAATATAAGGATCCAGTGGAATCAGCTAATGAGACAACCATTCTGGAAGAAACAGACAGAGATGCATACCTAACAGACTTCACTTGAGGTCATACATATGAGGCCATTTCTGCAGAAACCCCCAGGGCTGGTTCTCAAGTACCTTCACAGAAGCTGTAGTCCAGGCCTTGCCCACAGATAGGACTGGTCAGGAGGAAAGGAGGCCCTGACCTGCCAAATGCATCCATGCTCTCGCCATGAGTGGGCTGCACCCCAGGTTCTTATTATGGGAATCTTTCACCCATTTACCTGGAGCCGAGGCCCTACCTCCAGGCATAAGACTATGCAAGCACACCTGGCTTTGCCTAGCACCAGCCTCCAGAATTGTGCACATCATATCTGGATTAAAGGAAATCCACATGCAGGCCCAGCTAATGCATATCCAGCACTTTAGGGCTCAGGAAGCATTTTCGGATGCACCCCACTTTGGAAACTCCAACCATCTAGACAGAGAATACAGTTAGCAACCTTATCCCATCATTCATTATTTCCATTTATTGAGGCCCTAAAATGTTCCAGGCTCAGTTTTAAGCCCTGAGGATAGAGCAGTGAACAAGCATGACAAGGAATCTCCCCTCAAAGAGTTTATCTACTAGAGGGGCAGAGAGTCAATAACAAACAAATGTCTACTATAACTGTCAGGTAGTCATAGTAGCCATGAAGAAAAATAAAGCAGGGCTGATAGAGATTCTGGTGCTCAGCCACTAGAAGTTCCCTCTTTCAAGGTGCTGAGTACATGAGAGGCTCACACGTCCCCACCCCTTGCAGTTAGGCAGAGCCATGAAACTAGTCATGGCCAAAGAGCCTTGAGTGGGAGCAACACATGCCACTTACAGGCTGCAGCACTTAATTGTTAGTGGAAGACTCTCTAGCCTCCTTTTTCCATGACAGCCACCCACAATGTTGCGGAGAATGGGTCTTCATTCAGCCTGTTCCCTGAGAATAATAGGTTATTACTACACACAGTCTAGCCCATTCCTATTAAAACACAGTCAGGGGCTAGAATAGGGGTTCTCAAATGTTTTGGTCTCTTAAAAATTATTGAAATCCCATAGACTTTTGTTTATGTGAATTATATCTATTGATGTTTACCATTTTAGGAGAGAAATACTTAATTTCAAAAAAGAAATACTGAATTCATTCTTAAATAACAGTCATAGGGGAGGGACTAAGGTGGTAACACAGGAGATTCCTGAACTTCCCAACTTCCATGGACACCCCAAATATAGAGCTATATGTGGATCAAGTCCTTGTAAGACAACCCCCAAAAATAGCTGAGTGACTCCTACACATTAGGAGAATGGGAAAATACCCACATCTGTACAGGTAGGGTAGGAAACGCTGAGACACCCTCTCACCATCAACCCCACCCTCAGCCCAGTGCCATACAATCAGGAGGGAACTCCTCGCTCCCAGCTTCTCCCTAAGGAACAAAGGGTTTTTAGAACTCTCATCTAGCACCCGAACTTTAAGACTCTCACCAGGTGGATGGGCCCCTAACACCGAGCCCTGAAAGCCAACAGGGCTTGCATCCATGAATCTCACAGGAATATAACAAAGAAAGAAGCAATACTTAATAAATGCGTTCGCACTTGCATGGCTATCCTCACTCCCCACCCCCTTTTCTGGCTCAGCACAGAGGGGACAGGCAAAATCACCCATCTTTGAGTCTTTCCCTGAAAGGAGTTTGACTATATAATTTACAAGCTGCTGCCTGGAGGTCCAGCTTCTAATTAGCCTGCATCTAGGTGCTGACTGTGATTTTCCCCTTTGGGACACTGATTCGTCTTGGCACACTCTCAAGTACTGGGAATCACTAAGAACAAAGTACACTGCTTGGATAATCACAAAGATCCCAATAGCCAAAGCGAGTTTGAAAAAGAATAACAATACTGGAGGCATCAACATCTTTATTTTAAACTATATTACAAAGCTATAGTGATTTAATCAAAATGATATAGTATTAGCATAAAAACAGATGCATAGATCAATAGAACAGACTAGAAAGCCCAGAAATAAACCCATGTATATGTGGTCAATTAATTTTTGACAAAAAGCCAAGAATATACAATGGGGAAAGGATAGTCTCTTTAATAAATGGTGTTGGGAAAATTGGATAACACATGAAAAGGAATGAAACTGGGCCACTATCTTACATCACAAATAAAAATCAAATGAAAGTGGATTAAATATTTTGGTCTTAAACAAATAGTCTTGCATATACGACCTAAAACCATAAAACTCCTGAAGAAAACATAAGGGGTGAGTTCCTTGACATCTGTCTTGACAATGATGTTTTGGAGTTCACACCAAAAGTAAAGCAAAAATAAACAAGTGGGACTATATTAAAAATAAAAAGCTTCTGCACAGCAAAACACATCATCAACAAAATGAACAGTCAACCTATAGAATGGGAGAAAATATTTGCAAACCATATATCTGATAAGGGGTTAATATCTAAAACATATAAAGGATTCATACAACTCAATAACAAAAATAAATAAATAAATAACACAACTTGAAAATGGCCAAGAACCTGAACAGACATTTTTTCAAAGAAATTATACAAATGGCCAACAGGTATATGAAAAGGTGCTCAACAGCACTAATCATCAAGGAAATGCAAATCAAAACCACCAAGAGGTAGATATCACTTCACACACATTAGGATGTCTATTATCAAAAAGACAAGAGATAACAAATGCTGGAGAGAATTTAGAGAAAAGGGAACCCTTGTGCACTGTTGGTAGAAATGTACACTGGTACAGCTACCATGGAAAACAGTAAGGAGATTCCACAAGAAATTAAAAATAGAACTACCATATGATTCAGCAATCCCACTTCTGGGTATATACCCAAAGGAAACGAAATCACTATCTCGAAGAGATATCTGTACACCCAAGTTCATGGCAACATTAGTTACAATAGCTAAGGTATGGACACAACCTCAGTGTCCATCAGCATATGAATGGATAAAGAAAAGGTGGTTTATATATATATATATATATATATATATATATAGATAGATAGATAGATAGATAGATATAGATATATATATATATATATATATATATATATATATATATAGATATAGATATAGATAGATATACACACACACACACCACAGCCTTAAAGAAGGGAATCCTACCATTTGTGGAAACATGGATGAACCTGGAGGGTCTTCTGCTAAGTGAAATAAGCTGGACAGAGAAAGACAAATACTGCATGGTATCACATATGTGGAACCTTAAATAAAAAGTCAAACTTTTAGAAACAGAGAGTAGAATAGTAAAACATTGGTTACTAGATGCTGGGGGTGGGAGAAATAGGGAGAAGCTGGGAACAGGGTGCAAACAGTTAGCTCTAAGATGAATCAGGCCTGAGAAGCTAACTTATAACACATATAATATAATTGATAACATTGTTTTGTATAATTAAGACTTGCTAAGAGAGTAGAACGTAAGTGTTCTTAAGAAAAAAAACAAGTAAATATATACAATGATAGATATGTTAATTACCTTGATAATGGGAATTCTTTCACAGTGCATGCATATATAAAATCATCACACACATACACTTTAAATACATAAAATTTTATTTGTCAGTTATACTTCAATAAAACTTAACTAAATAAATAAATAATAAACTCATTTAATGTTAACATAACATTTTTAGTAAAAATAATTATGTTTTCAGAACAATTTGTGACAAAGATAACATTGCTTTACATTTTTGCAAATCTTTCTCAGTATATAGCTTAATAGAAGACAACTAGATTCACATACTTGCTTTTGCATTTGAGCTGGTCTGCTATGTTGTTGAAGCATGTAAAAATGCAGCCTCAACAAATATGTAGCTGGAAATGCAAAAACCTTGCAAACTGCATGAGAAGTCTCAGGAACCCCCAGCGGTTCTTGGAACACACTTTAAGAAACACTGGGATAGCACGTGCTGAGAGTACTGGAGTTGGAGTGGTGTTGCTCAGCTCAGAGGCCAGGGTAGGCTGAAAACTGGGGTGGGGCAAGAGAGGTGGGGCTGGCAGGTTGGAGCCATTGGCCAGACTCTTTGTAGTGTCTGCCAAACAAGATAAGACGGGACAAGTAAACTGAGAGGCCAATGATGGACCTGAGTTTCTACAGCTAGGAACAGGTAGAGCAGACCTCAGGGGCCATCTGGGCCTTTGACACCAGCTTTCTACTCTGTCTACTTGTCCCTCACATTATATGCTAAGAACTGGCATTTAAAACAATCTGCACCAAGCACCTTAACACCAGTCATTTGTAAAGTTGTTTATCAGGTGCTGAGATCTTAGTCAAAGGCAAAGGCCCTTGGACTCATCACAAGGCATCTGCGAAGAATGGGTCAGGGAGAATTTCAGCCTTATTCCAAGTTCCTGGCATGTGCCCTAGAGGCTGCAGGACATCAAAGGCTCAGTACTGATGACTTCAGGACCAGCAGTAATGAAAAATTGTAACATTTACATGAGGGTCAGATACCAGACCAGGAATATTGCATAAATCCCAATGCCATGGAGAAGCAAAGGGATGAGCTCTCTATGTATATAATTGTAAGTATAAGTAGACATTATTATTATGAGTCTGTTTTATTTATTAAATTCTCATAAAATGCCAGGCATTTCATCCCAACCTACTTCAGAGTCAGATATTATCTCTAACAGTTTAAGATCTTACACTTCTGTATGTGTGTTACATTGTTTTGGTAATTTTTTATTTGAATACAATTTCAAACACAGAATTCCTGAATACCCAGATTCGCCAATTGTTAACATTTTCCCACATTTACTTTATCATTTTATCAGCTTCCAGAGATAGTTAGATAGATGGATGGATGGATGGATGGATGGATGGATGGATGGATGGATGGATGGATAGATAGATGATAGATAGACAGACGATAGAAATATCTTTTTTTTTAGCTGAATCACCTGATAGCAAATAGCAGATAGCATAATCCTTAAATATTTCAGTGTGTCCTAAGAAAAGAACATTTTTAAACATAATCTCAGTACAATTATCAAAATCAGGGGAATTTAATACTGACATATGCTAATATCTAATGCCCAGTCTTATTCAAATTTTTCCAATTGTCCCAATAATCTCCTCTTTACCTATGTTTACCCCAGGTCAGGGTCCAGTCTAGAATCACATAACGCTTTTTGGTTGTCATGTCTTAAATCTCTTTTAATCTAAATTGTTCTTTAGCCTTTCTTTATTTTTTATGACCTTGACATTTTGGGGGAGTACAGGCCAATTATTTTGTATAATGTCCCTCAGCACAGACTTATCCAATGTTTCTTTATATCAAATTCAGCTTTTACATTTTGGCAGGAGCAGCACAGAAGTGAGGTGTTCCTCTCAGCATGTCATATGAGGAGAGGTACTTGATGTTGAATTTTCCCTGTATTGGTCATGTCAGTTTTAATTTCTCAGTTAGGTGATGTCTGCCAGGACTCTCCACTGTAAAGTTACGATTTTTTCCTTTATAATGAGTAAGTAATTTGTGAGGAGATTCTTTGAAACTAAATATCCTGATCCTCATCAAACTTTCACTCATTAGTTTTACCATCATTGATGATTTCTGGCTAAATCAATTATTACTTAATGTTTTCAAAATGATAATTTTCTAACTCCATTATTCTTTCTACATTAATTACTTGGCACTCTACTGTAAGGAAAAATTTTCCCTTCTACCCCATTTATCATTCATTTATTCATTTATTTACCCTAGTTTAAATTCATGTATTCTTATTTAATGGGTTATAGTTTTTTACTATCATTATTTATTTTGATGTTCAGATTGTTTCAGATATGACTTGTGGAAGCCTCTCCGAGCTGGCTTCTGAGTTGTTTTGATATGTCCCCATCATTCTTTCCGGCACAAACAGGTGTTCCACTGTCATCTTGTACTTTTCCTGCCCAGCCTTCCTCCAAAAAGCCCTGGTTCTTTTTTTTTATAAGGAATAGTATTTAAAAACCAAGATCTAGATATTAAATGTGCTCATTGCAACTGGGTGTTTTTACTTCTAGATCCTTCTATTGTACATAGCTAGAAACATATGTATGCATGTATGTATGTATATGTGTATATTTGTTTGCAAATATGTGTATATTATATATTTTTATGTGTCGATACCTCCAACTCTACAACTCCAATCCAACTCACAGAATTCTTCCTACCTTTTCTCTATTCCATATTTTTTACTCCCTTCTTCAACAGTGAGAATCTGACTCTCAACATTATCTATATAGTCATTTGCTTAGTTCCGCAATACCAGAAAATGGCTATATCCATACCATTGTGAAAACACACCTTCTAAGTCGAGTTTAATATTTGCATTTCTTCTTGCCTTACACTGAGGGTATGTAGTCAAAGTGCTGGATTCAAAGTTACTTGGGTTACTTTTCTTTTTCTTCCTTCAGTATGGTTATGTTGTTCATTGTAAATACAGATTAGGTTCCGTTGTTCCTATTTTTATTCATTTTTAGGGTTTCCTCAACCACCACTGATTTAATGGAACCTTGACCTTCAAATACTAATTATTGTCACAATTCTTGTCCAGGTGTGGGCCCAGGTAGTGTGGGGCTTTTGGACATAGTTCTACGTTTTTTTCCTAATCCCTCAGCTATTCTTACTTTCATTCTGACTTACATTTCTGGGGGAATTCCCACTATCTTTTTCAAACGTAGCAGCTGCATACTCTCTTTTCTCTTTCCAAACTTGAGTTGACTTTACCTCGTTCCTGTCCTCTGTCCATGCCATTTGTCCTCTCAGACATCCTGTTTGGCATTGAACCGTTTAGGGCCCAGCCCAAGCCCTACTCCTCCGAGCTAGTTCGGACAACAGCCTGAGCCCAAGGTCTCTGCAGACCATGGAAGGTCATCCTGAATGGCTCCTCCGATTGTGGGTGCCCTTCAAGCTTCCGTGAGAGGAGACCTAGGGGAAGAAGTTTATGTGACGCTCACACACTGAAGAAAGTCTTCCAGCTGTGTGAATGGCAGAGTCCTGAACTCATAGTCTAGAGCAAATCCCCTTGGTATCTCTGTGAAGACTCCCTCCTGGAGGGGCAGAGGCAGTGGTATTTGGGGTGCAAAGAATGAAGGCTGAGGTCTGGGCCAGAACCCCCTCTTCTATCAGCAGCCATTGGCAACCGCCATCTGAGGACACACTCCCTTAGCTCCTCTCTGCTTGGACCCACATGAGAAATTCAATCCAGATGAGGGAAATTTAAAATTCAATGTCAAATATCATGGCCTCGTAGATGAATAGAGGAGCCCCATTACTGGGGTCCCATCAAATCCTTTTTTTCCTTAGCCGCCATCTTCAGTTCCAAGACTTTGGTCAAGCTTTCAAGGACTCACACCCTTCCTTTGCCTGGGCTATTAGGCATGCAGACCCTTGAGTTGCCAGCTGCCATCTGGGGCTCAGGAGGGGTAAGCTTCGTTTGGGGGTTTAATATCTTGCTTCTGAGAGATCCTGCCTTGTCCACTTGCAGACTCCCAAGTCCCTGCCAACACACACTTTCCTTGGATCCATAGCCACAGGATGGACCTCCCTGTGTCATTTCACGTTGACCTGACACTGTTACAGAGACCAGCAGATGCTGCCACGTCCCAGAGTGCCACACAGTCTGCTTCCACATGGGGACAGCGAGCACAAATTTAACTCTCGTTACCAGGACACACCTCACTCCATGTGCACTTCTAACGAGGCAGCACACACACACACACACACACACACACACACACACACACACAAGCTGTTAAACTTCAGACACGCTGCAGCTTTCCAATGAGAGAGGATTTCAAGAGTGTATTTTTATAAGGAAGAAATGACATAAGCGTCCGTCTTTGTTATTTAAATTTCATGAAAATCAACTATAGATGGTGTGTAATTGAGCACAGAATAGGGTCCAGAATATATTCTGAAATAACGGGAGCCCTTTTATCAGGTTATATATGAAGAAAAGAAGTCAAAGAAAAGCGAAATCTCCATGCAAAATAATGAACTATTTGAAGGAAGAAAAAAGAGAGAGACTGCGGATCAAGCACGGCTGGGAGAGTATTCAAGGGGCTGGTTTTGAGAATTCACTTGGGATTGGGGTTTAGAGATGGGGTTGTGGTCGTTACTGGTTGACTCACGCTCAGAATCAGGCTGTACACAGAACTTCAACAAGGAACCAGGGCCAGGCGAGTGAAAGGACAGGAGCCCCCCAAGGTGGGCCAGGTGACCCAGGTTCTACAGGAGGACAGGAAGGGCTGCAGGTCCCGAGAGGACACCTCCCCCAAACTCTCCTTTGCCCTCCCCTCTGTCCTCCGTACCCTGTGGCCTGCAGAGGCAGCGCACTTAGGCTGCCAGTGCCCAGGAGATAAACCAGAGCTGCACTGGGGCCTGAGTCAGTGACAGCCTGAAGGGCATGTATGGTCAGGAGCTGGCCTGACCCACAAAGAGGTAATAGCTGGCTCTGCACTCATATGGCCACTAATAAACCCCTTCTCCAGCACCAGTGGAGGGGGGTCAGAGGCTAGCCCTAGTCTTCCTCAAGCACCCTTTTTCATGTGCCATTCATCTTGTGTACACTTAAGCCTGAGACTTTCCTTCTCTGAACCATCATGGTCCTATCTGCCTAACAAGGAACATGTCTCTCGAAAGGGTTTTTGTGAGAATAATACAGGAAATAATACCTAGTACAGAGCTGGCCACAGGGTAGGTACTGAATACAGTACAGTATTTCTTCCTGTCAAGCCAAACCTCTTTACTTCACTGGATCTCTCTTTGAAGCTGGGAGCAGCCCCAAGACCTGGTTGTGGTGGACATTCTCAAACCCAGGGAGACAGCAGATTCAGAGAGGGTACTCAGAGGGCCATCATGGAACTCTAAGGAGCCAAGAAGTCTCCAGGAAACAGCCACACTTCTGAAGCTGCTGCCACAGCAGGGGCAGGGCCACTGCTGTCCACACAGCCTCCAGATCACCTTCATTGATTCTCCTTCATTTTTTGAGCACCAACTGAACCCATCCTGGTGGCACCTGGTCTTGAACATCCCCCAGGCCACAGTCTTATGAGAACACTAACTCCAGCCTTCTCCCCAGACAGCCCAAGGCCACCCGGTCCAGAGTTAAGTGTTTCCCCAGTTCCCAAGCTCCTACCCAGGACCCTCCTGTTCTAGTCATGGTCACACTGAATTGCAATGGCCTTGTCTGTCCTCCCCATTGGACTATGAATGCTGAACATCCAGCACACAGCATAGGCCACATAAGTATCTATTGAAAGGACAGTGAAGAAGCACCTCTTGCTCTGAAAGTGCGGACACCTCCCTGTGTGTCTGGACTCTGGGATCTTAGAGCATGAAGTGCTGCAGCGCGGACCGCGGAGCAGGGCGTGAGATCGGAGCGCCATCTACCGGCAGCCTCGCAGACTGGCAAGAAAGGGCTGACCCAGCGGGGAGATCCCAGGCCCACCAGGACCGCCCTGGTGACTGTGATGTCCACAGCGGTTTGAGACGTTGTTCCAGAGTCCATGCTCTGAACATTTTACACACTGCCTCAGAATCGCCAACAAACTTGGCCGCCTCATTGAGAAAAGACGATTGGGGCCTTAAATTGCATTGAGAATGTCCAAGAATGGGCCTTTCTTCCAACAGCTTCCCCAGTGCAGGAGTTTCCCAGTCTCCATCGGGAGGCTTTGGGCAGCAGTCAATGATTGCAGTTACTGCAGAGCTGAGCCAGGGGCCCACTCTCTCCGGACCAGCAGCCTTTGGGGTCAGGCAGACCCAGTGCGAATGCCAACACTTTACTTACTAGATGTGTGACCAAGGGCAAGTTACTCACCCTTTCTGTGTCTGTTTATCCATCTGTAAAACAAACTTTATGATAGTACCTCCACTATAGGGTTACTACAAAGATAAAAAAAAAAAAAAAAGATACCTATAACCCAGATGCCCAGACACCCACTGCTCCCAAGGGTCAATCTTCCCTTTGGTGTCCAAACAGCACAAGAGACCCTGCCTTTACTCTACTTGGTTATATGGTGGCCAGCTTCTATCAGGCTCCCCTCCATAATGTTTCTGGGAGTTCGCTGGTTTAGTCTGCCCTTCCCTCAAGTCCTGCTGGGTGCTATTCCCTTCTTCTGCCTCCTGACTCAAGCTCCCCACTCTCCTTTCCTCTGGTGACCTCTTGCTACCTCATAACAAGGTTTCCCAGGCCCTGCTGATCCCAAGACCTCCTCTCCCCAATTGTAGCCAGGGCTGCTCCCCCAAAACCCCCAGATCCAACCAGGACCAGACTTTCCTGAAAGGATAACAAAAGGGAACCACAGATGATTGGAAAGCCCAAACTAGTTCCTGGGTATGACCAGTTTCAAAGTCCCCATCCAGGCTCCTCCTGCCCCTCTCTCTCTCTGGGTGCTTGGCAACACCTTCCTCAACAAAGGAAAGCCCCAGCCATGTTGCCCCTCCCCAGTTCCAGGAACCTCCCCTCCCCAGGCTGCCTGAGTCCGGAGAAGAAAATCACTTCTTTATTTCAGCAAGCAAACTGGCCAGAGACACTGTTCTACCCTGAATAAAGACAACCTTTCATGTGATCATACAAAACAAAATTCTCATTTTTTTATATTATTATTATTGTTATTATTTTAGTGCCTGGAATCTCTGTCCCCAAATAGCATCTCAGCTTTTTCTATCTAAAATCAAATGTCCTCTTGGTTATTGTTTTCCATTTTCAGAAAACAAAGGAACAAGCTGCTCTCCAAGTTGTCTCCTACAAAAACTAAAAGTCGAATAACAATAAACATTTTTTTTTTGTATTTCCTAGTCTGAGACCCTGCTGTAAGCTCTTCATCTGTTTACCCCTTTGATTCTTCACAAAAACACTGGAAGGCAATAGCTTTTTTGCCTCCATTTTACAGAAGAGCAAAAGAGGCATAAAGAGGTTATGAGACTCCCTCAGGGTCCCACCATTAGTGTCTGAACCAATTTCAATGCCAACGCAGCTGTGTGTTTGCAACAAACACTTAGACTAAATAATAGAGTTGGGACATTAATTATTCCAATAACAGCAAATACCAGAATCAAATGAAAAGTTTTGTTCTTGATTTTCTTAAAGGCTGGTGTTGGAAAGAACAATTCAGTTTGTATTTAAAAAAAAAAATCCTCCAGGCCCTCACATTTGTGGAGTAAAGAATGAAAGAGAGAGGAGGAAAGAGGCAGCCCCACTCACTCACAGATGTACCAGTGTCTCACCATTGGAGGCTGCCATAGACTGAATCTGTGCCACCAAGAGGCAGTGGGGACTCTGAAGGAGTGAGAAGTGAAAGTTCTGGCCCTGTAAGAGGGGGACCATGCTGGGGTCCTAGCAAGCTGACTGGGTACAGAACAGCCTACCCTTATTAGCATGCTGTCAAGTAAATATACATGTAAGAATCCAGCAATCATGCTATAAGCATTTGATTTACTCAAATGGGTTGAAAAGATATCCACACAAAAATCTGCACAGGGATGTTTATAGAAGCTTTATTCATAACTGCCAGAACTTAGAAGCAACCAAGATGTCTTTCAGTAGGTGAATGAATAAAGTAGTACATCCAGGCAATGGAATATTATTCAACACTAAAAAGAAATGAACTATCAACCCATAAGAAGACACAGAGGAAACTTAAATGCATCTTACTAAGTGAAAGAAGCCAATCTGCAAAGCCTACATACTATATGGTTCCAACTATATAAAAAATATTTTCCAACTCTTTGGAAAAGGCAAAACTATGGAGACAATAAAAAGATTGGTGGTTGCCAGGGGTAAGGTTGGGGATGGGGATGAACAGGTGGAGCACAGAGCACTTTTAGGGTGGTGAAACTATTCTGTATGATACTAGAATGGTGGATACATGTCATTATACTTTTGCCAAAAAACCATAGAATGTACCAAGAGTGAACCCTAAGGTAAACGATGGAGTATGAGTAATGATGTGTCAGTGCTGGTTCATAGATTATAATACATGCACCACCCTGGTGCAGGGTGCTGATAGTGAAAGAGGCTGTGTGTATAGGGGCAAGGAGTGTCTGGGAAATTTCTGTGCTTTCTGCTCAATTGTTCTGTGAACCTAAAAGGGCTCTAAAACACAAAGTCCAGTTAAAAAATACAAGTGAGGCATTTTGAGCACACAAAAGTTGCACTATACTGCCCCCTATCCCCCACAAACTATAAACTTTCTCACAGAGAAGAGGGCTTGGAGCTTTTTCTTTTAATATGTGAGAGCACAGAGTCCAGGGGAAATTTTATTTCTCTGAGCCATACTTACCAATAACTTGCAGCGTGTTGGGGCTTAGAGGGTAGGGGAGAAGGAGGGAGGGAAAGGCAGGCTGAGGCGGGCATTCACCGAGCTCTGGCTCTGACATTTTGGCCAGGGACCTTAGGTGTCCAGGCATGCCAGACCATCGTTTGTACTAAATGCTCACAAAGGCCAGCCAAAGTTAAGCTGGAGGCTCCTGGACTTTATTTAACGGCATTGAAAGCATTCCACGGTCTGTGGCAAACCCATCGGCAGGAGGGTAGAACCACAGCAGCCCTGGGCCTCAACTAGAAACACCACAGTCTACAAGCTGTGTCTTTTTGCTGCAGCTGGGACCGTAGGAAGTACATGCCCATCCCTGCGCCATGTCTGCCAAGAGAGACAGAGGCCAGCACTGATATAGCAGGGACGCTTTGGGTCAAACAGCCACATGGCTGCCAAACAGAAGTAGCCCCACATGTGGCCACTGGGTGACAGCTTCGCCAGGCTCAGTTGGTGATTTATGCTTCATGAGGTGATGCTGTCCCAGGAAGCCTCTGGAAAACCACTTGGAGAGAGAGCTCTGTAGGCAGGGTTTTTCATTTTCTCATCATTTTTCCATTTTCATGATCTGGCTTCCCCCTGGGGCAGACCGAGGGAAGAGGAAAATATTCTTTATGTTATATTAGTGACCAGATGGAAAAGACATATTTCTCATGCCATTCGATTCAGAATGAAGACTCACATTTGTAAAGCATATGTGAAAAATGTCATGCATGAAGGGTATGAAATATTTGTTGTCATGGCTCAGGCTACTTTTGTAAAATATCATAGGACAGTGAGAAAAATTTAAACGTGAGAAACCACTGGGGAGAATATGAGCTGCTGGTCTTAAGGACACCGTCACAAAGCACAGCACCAGATGGCGTTTATAAAAGAGAGATGGTTAGAAGATAGACTCACGTTTGCTTGCACTTTACTGAAGAATATCAGGAAGGATACACAGGACACTTATTAAAGTAGTTACCTGCTGGGAGGGGTGAGAGAGCCTTTTTATGCTACTTCTTTCTTTTTAAAAATTATGAACTATGTGAATATAGCACCTTTTTAAAACATTACATAAAAACAAAACAAACAAAAAGGCTTTCACTTTGTGAGCCTGCATCTCAAAGCAGAACTAGAATATTCAAAGAAATACTGTATATTTTGACTGGGAAAAAAAAAAAAACCTAAAAACGAAACTTCCTCCTTTTAGCCATCCTTGTCTCTACACCCAAAGATTGACCATCAGCCACCCGCTGATTGACAGTGACCGGCTTCTGTGGTGCACAATCTTCTCTCAGGGAAGTCTTCCCCACAGCTAAACCATAGTACTCATGCTGTCCTTTTAGGCTGTCCCCTTGTTTTACACTCTGAGAAGGTAGAAGGCTGATTGTGGTGTTTTTCAATATAGCAGGTCTGAGATGCTGAGTTAGCAGATAACCTACCTCTGTGTGAATGAATCTCTAGCTATCTTGGCCAACCCAGCCGTGAACTTGGGTAAGGTGCAAGCTTGTACAGCTTTTCACACCCTTGACCAAGTATGCTAGCAGGCTGGGAAAGAAGATTCAATTGTCATCCAATATTTGGTCTCCCTTTCTTCTATAATCATAGAAGCCTTATTTTGTCACTGAGCGCACAGCCACCCAGCCTCTCCCAGGTCTAGACACTGGCTAAGGTCAGGCTAATAGGAAGTGAGCAGAAGTAATATGGGCAATTTCTAGGTTGTGCCTTTAAAAGAAGAGGACGTGTTCCATAGTTTTCCTTCTGCCCACTCCCACTGGTCAGGATGCGAACATGGTGTGGCAATACTTTGGGGTTAGCAGAGGGACTAGTTGGAAGGAGCTTAGGCTGCTGACACTGCAGGAGCCACCATTATGGACTGCTTACATCTGACCTATTAGGCAAGAAAGAAATACACCTGTCTTTTTTTAAGCCACTGCTTTAGATCTGTGTTTCACCAGCCAAACCTTGAAAGAGAGAGCGAGCAAGAGAAAGAAAGAAAGACAGAGAGAGAGAGAGAGAGAGAGATGGAGATGGAGACAGAAACAGAGACTGAGACAGAGAGAGAATATGAATAGAAATATGTACAGGAAAATTTGAAACCTGAAGCCTGAAGACAAGACAGGCGATCACCAGTTTGCCTTCTTTCCAGGCCTGTTGCAGAGGAGGCCGGTCCTCTCTGAGCTCAGCCTGCCCCTTAGGAAGAGGTCCAAAAGCCCAGCTTGGAAACACAAATAGATAGGCTGGAGCTCTGGAGGAATGCAGGGGTAAGGTTCTGAAGTAGGGAAGTCTGGCAAGCCTCTGTTCTGTTCTGTGTGTGGAGACAGCTATTAGTCCCCATGGGCTCAGAGCACGTGCACACATGGAGGTGGCCCTACTATCATCAAGGCCCCAGTCTCCCAGAATTCTCCACAGTCCATTTCTTTTTCCCAGACTGAAATGCAGGTCATGTGGGATCTGTCATCCACACCGAAATGAGGTTTCTGTCTTTTGCTGGTTTTTGAAATTCCAATTTGTATTAAATTGGTAAAGGAGAATTAAAAGCGGATAATTTGATTTTGAAAAACAAATCCACAGAAATTGCTGAAGGGGCCTTCCTTTGTTTTGGCAAAATCAAGCCAGATTGTACTGCCCATGGTGATGGCAGCTTCCTGAGGTGGCATTTGAGGCTCACGGCCTCAAAGCTGGGCCAGACTGTTTTTCCTGGCATCAGAAGCCTTTGTGATTCAGCTTTCTTTCCAGGAAATCTGGGTCCTCTTCCAACTCTCGATAACTCTTCCAGATGCAGGAGGTGGCTTGAAATGTTAGAGGCAGTAGGAGTGAGTGGACATCCAGTATGGACAGCACAGACCCCTCAAAACCTCATTTCCGGTGGCACTCTACACAGTGATCAGTTTCCTTGTGGGTATGATCCAACAGTTTAAAGAGTCAAAATTCTAGTATTAATTTTAAATTAAGAGCAAATTTTAAAGTTTGGAAATGCTTTGAACCTCTGAGTTTTATGTATCTACCATATCAGGGAGTTCAGAACTCTGTTCATGGGCTCTGAGTCTGGAGCCTAAACCCACAAAAACCAGTGCTTGATGGTGACCATTGGCCCCAGCTTTATTTAGAAGCCCATGGTAGAAAACATGACAATAACACTAACCCTCGCCCTTAAAGTCTGTGACATAAAGGACTCTGGGAAAGTGAAGCAAGTGAGTGGCACAGGATCCAGCCTACAGGCAGGAAATGGCAGACTCAGAGCCTGGCAAGTGTGACCCAGGGCGTGGGTGATTCACCAATCCTCCCTCTAAAACCTCCCTGAGATGTATATAGTTACAACACAATCTGCACTGCTGAGCATGCAGCGTGTTATTTTAAACTAGAAATATTACTGTTAAACAATGTAAAGACATGAACATAAAATTAATGAGACCTACAAGGGGAATTGGAATGCTTTTTGTTTTGTATTGGAACCAAGGCATGTAAAATATTTTATTCAACCAAATATGGTAAAATATGGTCAAGTGTGACCATCCATCATAAATTTTATTCTAAGATACTTATTTGTAGGAAAACTGATATCTACATGAAGTTGATCCTTACACCATATATAAAAAGCAACTCAAAATGGATTAAAGATACAATATAAGACCAAAAACTATAAAACCCTTAGAAGAAAATTTTCATGACATTGGCTTTAGCAATGATTTCTTAGGTATCATTGGATACCTTGTTCTTTTCCCAAAAGCACAAGCAATAAATGTAAAAATAGGCACATTGGACTACATTAAAATTAAAAACTTATGTGCATCAAAGGATACAATCAACAGAGTCAACAGGCAATATACAGAATGGGAGAAAGTATTTGTAAATCCTATGTCTGATAAGGGGTTAATATCTGGAATATATAAAGAACCCTTATAATCTAATAGCGGAAAAACAACTAACTCAATTAAAACATGGACAAAGGACTTAAGCAGACATTTCTCCAAAGGAGATATACAAATGAACAGTAAGCATATTTTTAAAATATTCGACATCAATAATCATTAGAGAAATGCAAGTCAAGCTACAGTGAGATGTCATCTCATATGTATTAGAATGGCTACTATCAAAAAAAAAAAACCCAGAAAATAACAAGTATCGGCAAGGATGTGGAGAAATTGGTGCCCTGTGCATTGCTGGTGGAAATGAAAAAAGTGCAGCCACTATGGAAAACAGTATAGCAGTTTCTCAAAAAAATAAAAATAGAATTTGATCGAGCAATCCCACTTCTGGGTATAAATCCAAAAGAACTGAAAGTAAGAAACCTAACAGATATTTGTACACCATATTCATAGCAGCAACATTCACGATAGCCAAAAGGTGGAAACAAGCCCAGTGTCCATCCACAGATGAATGGATAAATAAAATGCGCTATATACATACACTGGAATATTATTCAATCTTAAAAAGGAAGGAAATTCTGAGACATCTACAACATTGATGTGGCAGAATGAACCTTAAAGACATTATGTTAACTGAAATAAGCCAGTCACAAAATGACACATACTGAATGATTCCACTTATATGAGGTGTCTAGTCAAACTCATAGAAATGAAGAGTTGAATGGTGGTTGCCAGGTGCTGGGGGACGGGGAGAAGGGGAGTTGTTGTTCAGTGGTATAAAGCTTCAGTTTTACAAGATGAAAAAAGGTTCTGAAGATTGGTTGCGCAACATTTAACACTGCTGACTGTACACTTAAAATGGCTAAAATGGTCAATTTTATGTTATGTTTTACTACAATTTTTTAAAAATATAACTATTTGCAAACCTCCTGCTGGCAGGTTTGTATGTAGGACTGGGAGGCACCGGGAACCACCTACACTCCCCCGCAGAGAGTTTTTCATGGCATGTTAAAAATCTGCCTTTGAAGACACGCTAATTTCAGAATACACTCTATTCCTAAACTTCAGTTAAAAGTATTTATACTAGGCTTTTACCTCACTTAATTAGAAACAAAAAAGTCCATGTTTGATGTGTGTTGTGCTGTGTTTGAGGCCATCTTTCCTGGCCAGCCGCATTCTTCAAATAAGACCAAGCTGTGTTTCTTCAATATGGGTTCTAGACAGAAAAAAAAACAAAAAGCCTTTGGCAAATCCTTTTGACCAAGTGAAAGCTGACCCTTTTTGAAATGTTGAATGAAGACATCAGCCAAAGGGCAAGAGGGGTTGGGCATGCGTGATTATCTTCTACAAATGCAGACACGGAGGTCCAGAGAGGCAGAGCAACTTGCCGTGAAGTGTGTGCATGGTAGAGGCAAGGCTGGGGTCCCCATGAGGACTCCCTTCCTGCCCCCTGGCCCTCTGTGGCTTTGAATGCTGTGGCAAAGATGGAGGAGACAGCACACAAGCCAGGGTTGTGACCTAAGAGACGGCACTTTAGCTTAGTGGATTAAAAAAGAGGCTAAAAGCATTATCCAATTGCTGTCCTTGCAGGCACTGGCTCTATGTGGCCTGACTGTTCCACCCCGAGGTAAAAGCCAGAAAGGCCTGCAGGATTCCCAGGTACCCCTCCCCAGGCCTGCTCCAGGCATTTATCAGGGCTCCAGGCACTATTGGATTTAGCAAACAGTGAAATCGACATATTAAGAATTTAGAACAATAATGAAATGGGGCTTAGCAACAACCCCTGGAATAGGGGAGAGAGCATGGGCCAGAATGGTAGCAGCTCCCGAGGTGTCCTTCCCTCACCAACTCTTGCTTCTCGGCAAATGGAAGCCACCCAGGTCATCTGGCCAGCCCCAGCTCTGCAAGGGGATCTCATCAGCACTCTGAGACGGACCCAGAAGGAATAAGCAAACAGGGCCACCCCTGATAGCCACTCTTTTCCCACTAGGGCTTGGGTCATGAGACTAGGAGAGCTGGTCAAACCCTGAGAGATCACCTAACCCAGCCCAGTCATCAGAATAATACAACTCTGTGACGTACTATATGGGAGGTCTTGGGTAAGTTACTCAGTTGCGCTCATTTTCTCATTTGTGAAATAGAATTAATACTGGAACCTATCTCGAAGTTATAGTGAGGATTAAATAAGACAATTCATACAGAGGCTTAGAATAGGACACAGAATACAGTAAGGATTTGCTAAATGGTAACATCATTGTGGTTTTTAAATTAGAGCACCATTCTTGTTGTTATTTTCATTAGATTATAGAGCAGGTGAGGAAGAGCCATGTTCAGAAGCTGGGTATCTGATTCCCACCTCCCTCCACCAGGCACTATCCCACATACTATTAGTCCCACCTGGACAACTCCCCGTCAGCCTACAGGATTCAGTAAATGCAACCCCTCCTCCAGGAGGCCCTCCCTGGTGCCCCCCTTGCCCATCTGGTAGGTTAAGTGTCCCTCCTTGGGTCTATAGTCCTGCACATCCTCCCTCATAGCACCCATCTCTGCAAGTTGCAGGTGTTCTTTTCTTACCTGAGAGCACAGTGCAGGGAGGAAGCATTCTGTCCTGATGACCACAACAAGCATTCCAGCCATAGTCTTAGCACTAGCTACACAGGAAGCCCTAGCCTGGGCTGCTTTGCAGACACCAACTCACTTGGCACCCCCTCTCTGGATAGGATTGCTGTTACTTCACCTTACAGATCAGGGGGCAAACCCGGCTTCTCATCCTGGCTGTGCTGTGCACTGTGTCCTTGGGCAGGTGCCTTA
The DNA here is from genome assembly GCA_004027375.1 of Macroglossus sobrinus. Lineage (NCBI taxonomy): Eukaryota > Metazoa > Chordata > Mammalia > Chiroptera > Pteropodidae > Macroglossus > Macroglossus sobrinus. The sequence goes on along the minus strand of PVKZ01001072.1, from coordinate 172,560 downwards.
GCCTTTCTGAGCCTGTCTGTCCCCACACCTGGGATTGGCACAATTGTTCCTCCTGGCCTCACGCTCTGACTTCCTGCTCAATTAGTTGGTGTCCTCTAGAGGGTGGGGTTTGCTGTGGACTTACTTTGGGCCATTTCAGGGCATCTGAGTCAAGAAGCAGGAACTTTCTCCTTCACCTACCCTGAGCATTTGGCCTTCCTCATGCTCCCCTCCCCAGTGGTGGGAGACAGCTTCAAAGAACTTTCACTGACCTCTCCCTCAGCTTTGAAGAGCAGACCACTGGGTTTAGGGATGCTGCCACCTGGTGGCCACAGACCAACAAGACATGAGGCTGCACCAGCTTGGTGTGTTGGCAGCAGGCCCCTCTCTGCTGACTGTGCTGCTAGCAGCCAGCTGGAGCACGTGTTTGGAGAAGGCGGGCAACTAGACTCCAGAGAGCACTATTCATGAGAGCATCGTGGGTAAGCCCGAGAGTCCCACAGATTGGATCCCAGTCCTGGTTCTGACACTTTCCAGACCTGTGACCTTGGCCTAGCTGACAGTCACAGTAAGTCTCAGCTTCCTCATGTGCAAAATTGATAGCCTTCTCCTCCTGTATTAGGGTCATATCCCCCAATAATAATCTGGAGATTCTTCCTAGAACATCTTTTTTTAACCTCATTATTGTTAAAAATGGAATTTATATTGAACTAATGCAAATTATGTATATGACTCCAAAATTAGGTTTGTTTTAAGCAAAATCCAGGGCCTTCTGAGAACCTGGAGTTTGCACAGGCTGCTAGTCAGCTCTGTCCGCCCCTTCCCAGATGTCCCTCCACTGTGTTCTGCTGGTAAGGGTTCTGCCAAGGGTAGTTCTCATTAATCAACCTCTCACCACGTTCTTGGTGAGAACATGGCACTTAGCATATACCTTATTTAGCCTTCACAGAACAAAAAATTACTCTCATTTTACAAAGCAGAAGTCATGTTCAGAGAGGCTGAGAAACTTGTTGAGGTCACACAGTTGCTACAAGAAGGAGTCAAGCCTCCAACCCAATTCCCTGGCACCAGAGTCCTGGCCTGCTCACCACTGTAGAAAGCCCCAAGAACTACTGTTCTGTCCCTGAGTTCTCCAAGGAGCACATGACAGGGAGCATTTGCTCACTAATATATACTCTCCAGGATCCTGGTGCCAACCGGAGGAGGCCGTCCTAGCCAAAGGGGTCAAGCAGAGCAAAACCAGCAACCCCATTCCCCCTGCCCTCACCATCTCCTTGGGGATTGACAGCCCAGGACTTCTTGCTGGATGAATTCTCCGGCTGGGAACTACTCTGAACCGAGTTACATAGGGCCGTGAACACAGCTCTTCTGCCCACCCACTCTCTCCTGCCAGGGCTGAGAGCACAGACATATAGCTCTCCTCTCACTGAGACATGATTGCAGCGGACAGTGGGAAGGGAGGAAAACTAAGGCCCAGAGAGGCATAGGTCTCACCCAAGGTCATATACCTGGGAGGAGCAAAACACCTTTCCAGGCTTCTGCCTATGGCTCGCTGTCCTTCTCTTCTGGAAGGCAGGAAGACCTGGTGTCACGACTGGAAGGCAGTGTATGTGGGAAGCCTGGAGGAGGAAGCCTTTTTCTGTGGTTCAGAGACACGCAACTGGCTAGGCAGTCTGGGCTGGGAAGACTGATGGGCAGAGAGGAAAGGCTCTGGGACCTGGCCAGCCACCTTCAGTCACCCTGTGGCAGGCCTGCAAGAAGTTCTAAGAGGCCTGGCTGAAGCTCCCCTCTGCTCTAACTCTATCTCTGAGAACAGGGAGGCCCCAGGCAGCAGTTAGGAACTTGTCAAGACTAGCTAAAACCAGTCAAAACCAAGATGGCTGTCGAAATGACCTCCATAAGATGTTAAAGCTCATTATAACATAATCTCCATTCTAAATAACAGACCTCCCAGCTCCATGACAGTTGACAATCACATGAATACAGCTGGAAGAGACCATAAATGAACAAAAAGAGGGTGGAACCCTGATCCGGAGAAAGTTGCTTCCCATTTCCCTGGAAAATCCATGAATATTCCTCCTACCTATTTATCTAAATATCCCCTTAATTTCTACTATCCTGTTTAGATCACTTCTCAGCCTCTAAGGGAGAAGTTAACTTAAGAGCTGTGCTCTAGCTTCTCCATTCTCTGGCCATAGAATAAAAGCATGCCCTGCTAACATCGACTTTTGGTTTAGTAATCAGCTTTGCTACAGGGAACAGGAAAAGAACTTGGCTTGGGGTCCTCATAAAGAAAACTTTTGCCCTTGGTAACACTTTTGTTCTGCAGGCTCAGCCCCACGTGTGTTTGCAGCCCTGGAAGCACCTCAGAGTGACCATTTGGGCTTCCGGTTATCCATCGGTCATTCAGAGAGGTGGAGCTCTCTGTACTGAGAGGGGGTATGTTGCCAGCAAGAGCCCTGGGGTCTAGCCTAGCTGCCCAATATGCACATGGCCTCCCTTTTTCACAAGCCAATCAGCATGCCAGAAATGCTGCCATTAGAACCACTGCGTACAGGAAGAATGCCATGTAAGGATGGAGGCGGAGATCGGGGTGATGCTCCTACAAGCCAAGGATGGCCAAAGATTTCCAACAGACCACCAGAAGTCAGGTGGGAGACCTGGAGGTTCTCTCTCACAGCCCTCAGAAGGAACCAACTTTATTGGAATGATTGGACTTCAGCCTCCAGGACTGTGAGACAATAAATTTCTGTTGTTTAAGCCACCCATTTGTGGTACTTTGTTATGGCAACTCTAGGAAACCAGTATGTCAGTCAATACCTCTCTACAGAGATAATTCAATATTCTGACCGCTGTTACCACAGGCTAGTTTTGCCTGTTCTTGGGTTTCACAGAAGTAGAATCATACAGTCTATATCATTTGCGCCTGGTTTCTTTGGTTCTACATACATTTTGATATTCATCTATATCATCGTATGCATCATTACTTCATTACTTCATTCTCCTTTCTATTGTTGTGTAGTGTTTCACTGTGTACATATTATACAATTTGTTTATTCATTTTGCTGTTAGTGGACATTTGTGTTGTTCCTCGTTTTTGTTTAATGGTTGGTTCTCTCCAGGGGCAGATACAGTTACCGTTCTTTGGGGGACTGGCTCCTTAGAGGTACATTTGTGGTGGTGTTACACTGTCTGGGACAGTCAGGGACAGGTAACTATTTTCAGAGTTCTCTGTTTTTCCTCCCTAGTTACTAAGCAACCAACTAGAGTTTAAATGCTCAAAATAGAGGAAGCAGGCTAGGAGCCTAGAATAAATACCCAGAGGGGTTTAAATTCAATTATCCCATGGGGGTGTGGTCAGCTGAGACCTCTGGGACCACAAAGGTTACCCATGAGGAGTGAGTAAGCCGTGTGCCGGGGGGACAGTGAGGCAGTTCGAGGAGGCACCTGCTGGCTAACTGGGGTCTCCTGGCCGGCACCACTCACTTGTATACCCTTCGCAAGTCCCCAGGATGGGATTTGATGGAGAAAAGAGAACAGTATGCTGCTAGCTCATGCTGGGGCCTTGGGCCAGGCACTGTCCCTCTTAGGGTCTCAGTTTCCCCCTGTATATGGCACATGTCTATTGCCAGTTTGGCAGGTTAGTGGGTGCAATGGAGGCAATATCAACACATTGGTGAGCTATGAGGAGTTGTACCACGTGAAGTGACAGTGGGTTACCTCCAGGACAGCCAGAGCCCATAGTGCTGAGCAAGCATCCATCTTGATGTCTTCCAGGCTGCTCTCAGAGGCCAGCAGAGACCAGGAGTGTGGACATGGGAGGTGACTTTCTTGCTGCCCTCCGGCAGGCGAGGCTACCTTGTGTGAGTGGCTATTTTCTCCCTCCCCCTGAGGCCTTGCCCTTTCCTGAGACACTCAGAGGACTGCCACATTGCCCACAGCTCCCTCAGCTACTCCCAGACCAGCTGTGATGTTCTCTTCACAGTGTCCCACATGCAGTGGTTCCCCCCACTGACCCTCTGTCCAAAAAAAACTCCCCTTTCTAATGGGTCTGGAGTGCTTTGCCCCCACCTGACTGGCAGGGGAGAAGAGGGACATGGCTGATACTCTGCACACAGTGCTCAGGGTTTCTAGGGATGGGGCCATAGATTTTGGTTGAGCTGAAACCTAAGATGGAACCCAGGGGACCTCTTCTAGCAGAGGTCCCAGGCTAGGGTTTCTCAACTTCTCAGCTGTGGGGTTGCACTTCTGCAATAGAAAATTGCACTTCCACTTTCTTTCCTCAAGAAAGAAAGAAAGAAAAGCAACAAAACTGATGAGCATTCTGACACATCATATCCTTGACTGCCATTCCCGGATGCTCCCCAGCCAGACCCACTTTCTCCTGAGAACTCAGCAGCAGCACCAGAACCAGATGTGTCCCTGGCAGTAAGGTAAGTGGAGATCAGAGGGACTCGAGTCCACAGGAGGTGAGGAGGCCTGGTGGTGCTGGGAGCAGAGCCCCACTGCCTTCTTGCCAGGCACATACCCTAGAGTGTCTTCCTCCTGTTTACCCAGAGGTGCATTGGCAGGGCTGGGTTTCTGCTTCCCCAGAACATTTGGGGCCCTGGAGACACTAGACATGTGGGACACAGGGCAGTGTGGCAGCTCAGACCACACCCTGCCCCTGGGAGGCCTCGGGGAGAAAGGAGGAGAGGAGTTCAGGGACGACAGGACAAGGCCCTGCAGAACGCAAAGATGGGCAGTTGGCCAGGTGCCCCAGGGGGAGTCTCCCTGTTCTGGGGGTCTAAGGGCAGAGAGAGGAAGAGAGTTTCATGAAAGAGGTCACATTTGCACCAGATCTTTAAAGAAGAACAATGCCCAGACACAGAGTTTGGGATGGAAGATGCATTCTTAGGAGAAAAAATAGTGTAGGCAAAAGCCTGGTGCCAGAAAAGTGTATGATTGGTTGTTCCAATGCACTCAGCCCTGTTGAAGGTGAGGGCAGGTCCTGGGCCACATGGAGTTGGTGGCTATGGTGGAGAGTTTATGTTCCTCTGAATCACGCAGGAACAAAGCTGACTATTGTAAGCAGCATTGCCACATGTGCCAGTGGGATTCTAAAGGACAAATTACCGGAGGTGCAGTTGCTGGGACAAACAATGCATGTGTTGCACACTGTGGCAGATCCTGCTGGTTGCCCTCCATGGAGCCCAAACAGTTCTTGAGCAGGTGACCTTCCTTATCAGGGTCTGCCTTCTGCCCGAGACAGTGAGGATGGGATGCTCCTGGCATTCAGGCCCATATGCAGTTGGCTTCCCCTGGGAAGCACTTGGAATGTGGTAGCTGTTTTTGTTCTTCCTTCAGGTCTCCAAGCAGCCTTTCTGATCTTCCGACTTCCCTCTTCTGTGCCCCTCCGTATGCCTGACACTAGAAGCTCTTGTCTCCACCTCCTTGCTTCCACCACCCCAGCTGGGGGCTCTGGAAAGCAAGGGCTTGTTCCTCGCTCACATCTGCTTAACCTCTGCAGCTAGTCAGAGAAGTTCTCAGCAAGGGTTCATTGTGCAGCTGTCAAATACAAGAAAGATATATCTTGTCTGTCTGTCCTTCCCTTTCTATGAAGCAGAGCCAAATTGTCCCCAAAAGACAAACCCCACTCTGCAAGCTGGAATGCCTTATAATTTGCACAGACAAGGACAGACATACCTATATTATGGAAAAGAAAACAAATTCAGAGAGAGCAGTGGCATACCCCACTCACAGAGCATGGGAGAAATGAAGCAGGGGCTAAAAGCGATGGGCCTTGGCTCCAACCTGACTCAATCGGAATATCAGTATCTACAGCCAGCACTTGGCTCTGTTTGACTGGAACTGGTCTAGGGTCCCTGAGGTGCCTGGGCTCAGGGAGCCAGAGGTGTGTTGGGTTCCAACAACACTTATGTGTCTGTGTTGCATCCTCCTCAGGCTCCCGTCCATGGAGAGACCCATCACAGTCCTGCGGGTGAGCCTGCATCACCCCACGAAGGCCCCAGCCGTCTTCGCCACCATCCCATCTTGGCTGCAGCATGACACAAGCCCACTGCTGGTGGGGCGGAGTCCGGACTCCCACCTCCGGCTTCAGCTCCCCAGCCTCTCCCGCCAACACTTGTCCCTGGAGCCCTACAGGGAGAAGGGCAGCGCTCTGCTGACCTTTAGCCTCAAGGCCCTGAGTCGCAGGGGCTGCGTGTGGGTCAATGGGCTGACACTAAGATTCCTGGAACAGGTTCCCTTGAGCATCGTCAACCGGGTCACCTTCTCGGGTGTCCAGATGGTGATCCACGTGGAACTAGGCACCTCCCTGGAAGCCTTTGCCTGCTGCTTCTTTGTTAGCCCCTCACCTCTGATTTACAGGCCCCAGGCCAAGGAGTCTGACGAATGGAAAGACATCCCCCAGGAGCTGCCTGCCCCAGTTTCAGAGAAGCAGGCTCCAGGTTACCTGGTCTCTCTCCCCTGCCCTTCCCAGACTGGGGACAGCCCTCCCCAGCCAAGGGCTGGAAGAGGAACAGAAATACAGCTCCAGGGGGAGCCTGCAGACAGCTTGCTCTGCTAGCCCCACCACTGCCTGGGATGAAACAAGACTTGAAATACTCAAGCTGCATCATGCAATGTTGACAAATGAGGCCTGCCTGGCTAATAACGAGCCAGTTCTGCAAACATGAACAGCTTGGGGTGGGGGGGAGGGGGCAGGGAGCGCTCTCCATGTTTCCAGCTCTGCAAGGTAAAGGGGAACTTCATATACTTTTAGAGGGCCTGAGGGGCTCTGGGAGCCCCTCTCAGCATTTCCCCACATTTTCCTGTCTTGTCTGACTAGGAGTTACTTTATGTAGCTAATTTCGTGTGCTGCTTAAGAGTGAGAGTTTGAGGTTGCACCGAGAATGCATGGACACATGTAACAATTACATTTGTGGTAGCTGGAAGTTACCTTCGGCTTTCAAATACCCACAGGCACTTGGGGCTTAGGGAAGCCTGTGTTTAATAAACTGAAGTATTTCATTAAGCTGGCATACCCAATAGGATTCTCTGATCCCCATATGGGCTGCATGCATGCCACATTGTCATGCAGAGGCAGGGGTGGGAAATATAGAAGAGGTGTAAGAGGAAATTGGAAAGGTGGGAGCTCACATTTCTAGAAGGCTCTGCAAGCAGAGCTCAGGGGTCCCTGGGTATGGGGAGCTGGGTGCCGGGCCTGTCTGGAAATTCATTGTCACCGTCGCCCTCCTCATCCTCATGCTCTGCCACTCTCTGTCATTTCTGAATCAAAGTTTTAGCTGACCAGAGGGCTAATTCTGTGGGTGGCTTCCCATAGAATTAGGCTCTTTCAGGACTAATTCTATGAGAGGAAGTCTTGGGAGGTGATGTTAGAATTCAGCCCAGCAGCTATTTCACTCAAGGTGGGTCATATACCAGTAGGGTGCAGTGGTCTTTCCACATAAGGAGCTAGTAGGGGGCCAGACAGGCCAAGGGTGGGATGGTTTCTCTCAGTGCACAGAGTTGCAGAGCAGAAGCAGCCCTCTCCATGCCATCCTGGGGCAGTGGGGCTTGGAAGTGTGGTTTAGAGACAACGTTCACCTGTGTAGTGAAGGAAGGGACCTACAAACCCAGGTGGTCGCCATCATCCTAGGCCCTGTTCTAAGATATGCAAGACACTGAGGCCATGGTGCCATCCACTGGCTGGCTCACATGTCGAGGTCTGTAACCACCTCCAAACAGGCTTTCAACACTGTCTACTCCCTGCCCAAGAAGAAAAGCCCTTTTGCGTCCAGGGCATGCCACAGGCAGTTCAAGTGCACTGCCAGGCCCTGAGCATCTTCTCCATGGCGAAGAGAGCAGTGGGCAGGACCCAGACCTGTCCTGACTTGGGAAGCTTCCCATTCAGTAGGGAATGAGGCAAGTACACTCAGATCACAGCCAGGTCTGCAAGGAGGGGTGCTGTCCAGTGCTGTGAATAGCTCCTAGGGGCCCCCAAAACAGTCCTTCATATAGTCATTCAACAAACATTTGTGCAGCACCCACCTTGCACTGGATGCCGTGCAAAGTCCCAAGAACCCACAATGAACAAGGCTGACAAAGTCCCTGCCCTCCAGTAACTTAAAGGAACTCAGGTAAGACATGAATTCAAGAGCTAATCACTAAATTATTTGGTCACCACTGTGATCGGTGCTATGGACACTGTTTTCTCTCTCTTCAAGCTGAAGCTAACATGAGCTCTCCTGTTAAGTGGCTGTGTCTGATGAGTGCTCAGCGCTCTGTGAGGTGCTTGTGTGTTATCCTGTTAGATCCTCACAACGCCCACGTAGACAATGGCATTGAACACATTGAACAGATGAGGAAACTGAGACTTAGAAAGAGTAAATATCTCGCCCAACATCATGCCACTCACCAGCTGTATGATCTTAGGCAAGTGACTTAGCCGGCTTTTGTCTCCATATCTGCTTCTGTAAATGAGTGAAATAAGAGTACCTATCTGCTGGAGCTCTTGTTGAGGTCTTAGGAAAAGTGCACTTATGAAGTGCTCAATGTACTCAGTAAGAGTTACCTACTATCATGAGACCCAAGAAAGGGGACCTAGTAGGTTCAGACCCAAGGGCTCACCTTGGACATGGTTATAAAGCTTGAAAAGGTTGGAAGACTGACAAACGGGCTGCAGGGCCCAAGGGCTTACCCGTGCTCTGTGATTCCCTATTGATGGATTTTGTCATAGCATGGACCTGGTGAGCAGTAAGGAGGGAGTTTTATCTTGTCCTTGCACCAGAAGGCCCACTATTCAGGGTCTGTAGAATGGGAGACTCACTTTCAGGGCTGGCAAGCAGAAGAAGCCATGTATAGTGTTATCTGATGATGCCCAGTGTTTGGAACTTTCTTTGTGTTTTATACGCGGATGCTAAATGAAACAACGATCTTCACAGACCAAAGTGTTCCTGAAACTATGCATTAGGGAGCAGCAGCCTACATACAGAACCGAGAAGCACGGACGAGAGATTGCACCTGAGCATCAAAGGCCGATATGGGGAAGCTGGCTGGAGGCATCCCAGAGTCTCCAGGGCACAGGTCCCCTTTCCACCAGGGAATGTTTGCCTCAAACAAGGGTTCTTCCCCTCCAGGAAGGTGTGTACCCAGACCAACTAGGGGTCCACGAAAGGGAACAGTCTGCCTCCTCCAGGGGGTGTCTGAGACTTGGGGTGAAGGGTCCATGAGGCCCTCCAAGACCCAGGATGAACTGCACAGCAGACTGAAGGACGACAGGCCAGTGATAGGATAGGAGGGAGCCAAGACACATCCAGCCTGTTGTGTTGGACTCTGTCGGTTAACAGAAATCTCAGGGAAACTCACTGCTTGTCTTGCACCAGGTTTCATGAGAGCAAAGCTCCCTGCATGCTCAACCCCATTTTTTATTTTCTTTTATTTCAAGAACAGTTTTATTATTTTTTAAATTTAGGTGCACTTGGTATTCACTATTATATTACTTTCAAGGATATAATATAGTGACTTGATATTTATATACCCTACAATGTTATCACCATACTAAGTCTAGTGTCACTATGAAAACTTATCACAATATTATTGACTGTATTCTCCTTCACCCTTTTCACCCATGATTCTGTTTTTCTTCAGAAGAAAGCCATTTAAATCATCAGATCTCTGACACCCACCTCACTTCCTCCTAGCAGCTGGAATTATTAGATTGGCTTCAGGGCCTTGGTCTACACACCTGATACCACTTTCTTTTGCCTGCTGAGACAGCTTGAGCAGGTCAGTGAGTCCCTCCCCAAAATGTCCTCTGAATTCTCTCAGCTCCCACACACAGGGCAGCCCAACCGTCTGAGTGACACGTACACACCACAGTGACAGCAAACCACGGCTCTGCAGTCACACTGCTGTCTGGGTTAGAATCCTTGTTCCATCACTTACGAGTTCTGTGATTTTAGACAAGTGATTGAGACTCCTTGTGCCCAGTTTCTTCTTCTGAAAAATGGAACATAAAACAGCACTGTGAAGATAAAAGGAGGCACCACATGTAGAGCACCCAGTAAGTGCTCAATATGATTAGCTGTCATCACCCAACTGAGTGGATGAATCAAAAGCACTTGGACTCAGCACACACGCGTGTGCATGCATACACACACACACACACACACACACACACACACATCTGCTAAAGAGTTACATCAATTACATTCAGGCATACCCCAGAGTACTACAATTCTCTGAACCGACGTCTGGAAATTTAGAAACCGTCCCCTGTGCCCTATGAGGCATTTAAACCCTCACATTCCTCTGCTTTTCCAAGAATGGGTGTCTTCCCAAGCTATCTGGAAGTGAGACACCACATCCCCTCCAGCCTATGTCAAGAGGACACAACAGGCATGAAGAAGCTCCATGAATATGTGATGGTGGATGCATCAGATAGTGGCATCCTAGAACAGGGAAGGCCATGGCTAAGTGAGCATGGGCAGTCCCACGTGGACACTGGAACACTGGAACCACAGTTTTCATGTCTGTCTCTGGCGAGACCTCAAGCTCCATGCAGACAGGACCACAAATTGTTCACTATTGTCTGCCCAGTGGCCATCACAGAGCTGGGCAGAGGACATATAAACAAGTGGTTAGGGAAGCAGTCATCTTGGCTCAGCTAAAGGACAGATGAGGGCAGGGCCAAGGGCTGCAGTAGTAGGACAGGAAGCAGACCAGCCAGATGGGCAAGAAGGCCATGGAGAAAAGGGCAGACAAACATCTTGTGGGTGGAGGCGTACATCTCTTGCCTGCACTGGGCCTTGATGGGGGCAGCCCAGACCCTCTGGCTGGGGCTGAATTAGGTGGATGCTTCTGCCTAGTTCTTGAGCCTCTGTAGCCCCAACTCCACCAGAACTTTGAGTGTTTAGAATTCTGTGTGGTGACTGCTGAGGAAGGTTGAGAGATTTGACAGGGCCCCATGTCACTAAGGGACAGCTCTCAGCCAGCACTTCCTGCCCCAAACAGAGGCACGTAGGGTACGGGTAGTTCCCACCACCCACCCACCACACCACCCTCCAGAAAACCATGGGAAAGGGTCCAAGCAGTAGCAGTCATCCTGGCTGGATTGAACCTTGGCCTGCAGCCCACCAAGTCTCCACAGGGTCTGGTGTGATCCTTCTCCCCGACCCCTTACCTCCACCCCAGTGAAATGGAGGCCAGCCCATGCAGACCCTCTCCCACAGACGCATACCAGGAACATCCACTCTATAACAACACCCCACCCACTCCATCTCTTTAAGAGATTTCCTGCGGCTGCAGGTAGCTAAGATGTCACCCTGTTGGAGGCATCTACATTTTCAAAGAAAAGATTGGAGAGGGCAACGCTGGCCCAGAAGGAGAGAGTTTCCTTGCAGAAAGTGTAGCACTGATGGTTTCACAGTAGGCCAATAAAAGAAACACTTCCCCTTCTCCTCAAATGTATGGTCACTTCATACATGTGTAAAGCAAGATATACACAGTCCAGAGGCTGACTCAAGGTTCCCCTGTGGCTGGCTAAGCAGTAAAGCTGAAATAGGAACTGAGAACTAAGTATTTCCACAACAGCCCTCTGAGTGGCCAGGCTGCCGTCAGCAAAGATATGTATAGAAGCAAGTAAGTCCCAAGCAGTGTGGAAGGTTCATCACCGCCCACAAGACCTCTCCACCCCCACCCTGGGCTTTGTGCTGGGAAGCTTCCTCTTCTGCTGTATCTGCTGTGTGCACTTTGGTCCTCAAGCTCTGCTGTGTCCACTTCTTCCATGGCATCTGGTGGTAATGAGTTGGTTCCCAAAGTATCACACAGAACCATCTAGACCCTCCAGCTTCTCTTCATTGCAGCAGCTTACTACCTGCATTCCTGTACTCCAGCCACTCATCGCCATGCCAGGCTTTGGGGTGAGCAGTAAACAAACCCAGCTTCTCCACCTTTAAAAGGAGATGCCGCAGTTAACGAACTCCATTCTCATTGCAGGGCTGTGATCCCTCTTACCTTGAACGTGAACTCGCAGGCGGATTAAAGTGAAATAAAACCTACCATTTGAGTTACATTCTCAGCTGATTGGAAACATGCATCACCTCCCCATGACCGGGCTGTGAGAAGGAAAGTTATTATCTTTCTTCAGAGTTTGTAAACTCTTTATGGCTGAGGCAGCTTTAATCCTGCTGGGGGAAAAAATGATCCGGGAATAAATTGCTCTCATTTACCTTTGTTTTCCAATCACATGCTCCAGTGGGAACAAAACATCCTAAGTGAGGGGATGTGGGGAGCCAGGTGATCCCTGACAGAAGAGTTTAATTATTTTTCTTCTTTGGGCATGTGAGTTGAAAGGGCTTTCCAGTGCCATTTGGCATGGGGCTTGCTCCACAAAAGTCTGCACTCCCGCGCCATGCCCGGACTCCTGAGCGCGTAAGGTTCTCTGCCTTTTACTTTCCCCCAGGGAAACATGACCTCCATTTCCCCACAACACTCTCTTCTAGAGAAGCATGTGCAGCCATGGTGCCCAGCTCCAGGCATTTGGAAAAGCCAGTTAGGACTCTGAGAAAGGGCATATTTGAATCAAAATCAAATTGCAGTCCAGGAAGGAGGGAGAGATGGTGGGGTCTGGAGTTCTGGAGGCTCTTTGTTTCCTTCTCTGTTATTTCTCTGCTCCTCTCTGTGTTTCCTAACACGGAACTTACATGGAACGGGTACTGAGCAAAGCCTGTTCTAACTTCTGGAAGGAGCCCCAACTGAGAGATGTCTTAAGGATGCAGAGGCAAGGGTAGGGGTTGGAATCTCCAGAAGACAGAGACTGGGGTCTTTGCAGGGGGAGCTCAGTCCAGCGGCCGGCCCCAGGATTTCCATAATGGCTTTTCCAAGGGCTCCAAGGCCTGATAACATTCTTCCACTCACCTACCTGCAGCTGGCTGCAGATAGACTAAGAAAATGGACATTATTACATCACCTTGCTTAGGGGAGGTAGGTGGGAGGAGTGTGTCAGTCGGGATCCAGTAAGGAAAACAAAAGCCGCTCTAAATATTTCAAAAATTGAATTCAGGGAATTGGGTACATAGATGATGGAGCCACTGAGAAGCCACACAGGCAATGCAATTCAGAGATCAGTAAGAGCAGGAAGTTGCTACGGCTGCTCGGCTGTTCGTTCTCACCCCTGGGTGTCAGGGGCAACTGAGAAGTAGTGCGACCAGAGCCAGAGAGGATGCTGCCATCCAGTACAGAGCTAGAACTACTGTGGCGATCTCGCCACCCTTCCTCCCCCAAAAGCCAGGACCTAGGAGGCAGAGGCTCTCCAGGGGGAAGACGAAGACAGGGAGGAGATGTGGCTGCTGCCAGAGGTTTTCCCAGAAGCCAAAAGAAAGAGCGAAGTACTCTGGCTTCTCCCTTTTCCCACCCCCAGGGGCTCTCATTGGCTGAAACCAGCCACAAGGCAGCTGACAAGCAGCCTAGGCAATGCAGGTTGACACCCCTGCAGTCAGAGCAGAGGTCGACCCCACTGCCCTCCCATACAGACTCAGAAATGGCCCTCACCTCCTGAGCTGCTCTTCCTCACGTATTAATGGGGACACTTGGCGCTTATCTCCGTGAAGGCTGAAACCCATCAACTGTAAAACAACTTGGTGCTCACACCTTGGAAATGCTTAGTAAACACCAGCCCTTCACGTTAACCACCACCTGTTCCCAAAATTCTTCCCTCCAGGACACTTCTCTGACTTTTTCCACAAAGGAGCCCTCCTAGCTCCGAGCTAGTGTTGGGACTCAGAGGGTTTTTTTTAGGGCAGCAATCCATGAGGACAAAAGGCATTTCCTCAACTGGGAATATGGGTACTTGCTGAGTGCCCTATACCATGCCAGAACCTGTCACCAGCAGCCCCCTGCATGGCAGAAACTGGCTTGGACATATTTGGATATGTCCATTGTGGACATAGATGGAGCAGCCAGTAGGTCCCCTGTTAGAGTCTGTTGACTGAATGACAAGAGAGTGAGATGGGAGAAAGAATTTTTGTGGAGTGATAACAGACCTTTAGGGATGAAGCTTTGGGAACCTCAAATGACAACAAAGCTCCTGGTTAAAAGGTTAAAATTCAATTTAAACAACTAATAGCTTAGGATGAGAAGAGGCCAGAGAGAGTGTTTTGCTCAGTACATGGACTCACTATATCTGCAGGACCCTGAGCTCAGCAGCCAAAGACAAATCCCAGCGGGGCCATACAGGGCCCACACCCCACCCATTCCTTGCCATCTGCCAAAAGGTTTCCCCGTTTCCAGTTGAATCCTGTCTCTGTGACGCAACACGACCACTCAGCCCTTCACCACTCCGAAACACATATGCGAGGTGCAGAGCCCCCAAACTTGGAGCTCTGCCCTGGGAGCACTGGAAGCAGACAGGCTGGATGTTTGGCGTCAGAGGCTTCCAGAACCAGGGCCTCATTACTGAGGAACACATGGTCCCCTGTGGACACTCATTGGAGGCCAAGCATGGAAGCTAATAATCAGAGGGCTCCATCTTTTAGTTTTACATTCTTTTTCCCCTGGGCCTGCAGTTGCTGTGCAGATTTCAAATGTCAAGAAAGCCCCATGTGGTCTGACTTCTCCTTCCTTATTCCACTCCCCTCTTAACACATACACACATGCACATGCACACATGCACAAGCACGCACACACATGCATGCATGCACACTCTTGCCTCTGGTCCTGAGAAGCACCCCAGGTAAAGTGTTGGTTAGAAAACCACAGGGTAATTATGAGCTACGAGATTTGCTCTTCGGTTTCAGAAAGGGAAAATAGCTCCTCTTGAGATTCTCAGCACACTTTACAAACCAGAGAGAATGTTTTGGCTCAGCTCAGGGGAAAAATAGAGGCTGAGAAGAGATCTCATTAGAGGAACAGTGAGGGGGATTCGGAGGAGGCCGAGTGTTCTGGAAAAAGAAATACCCCTGGACACAAGGCCCTGGGAGTGCTGGAATATTTCCAGTTTTGGTGGTGTCAGTTCTCCCACCACAGTCAATTTCAAGGTATCAAGATGACGTCAGCAAACTTGGAAAGAGATGCACAGAGAGCACACCATTACATAGCATTTCTACTATATGGCTGTGTACATAAATATGCAATGACCTCAAGAGCACAGGTATAGTAAGATATAGTAAAATGATTAGGAAGCTGTGAGTTTTGATTATTTACTAACTTGGGACTTAATACAACTTATTTAACTATACGCTATTCAATTTAATTTTTAATAATGGCTTGTTTAACAATCAGTTCTTACAAGATGATGTGAGACGGCTCCAGTGCCCCACTGCAACGAAACAGTTCCAGCCCCTTGTGCAAAATAACCCATGTGAAAATGCCTTGGAAATGAAGGTGGTACCTGCACCGAAGCCCTGGAAAGGTCAGAGCAACCATTCTAGGAAACTTGCACAATGTTTTCCTATTTAGAAGTGAATGTGTTCACATTTATAATAATAGCTTTTAAAAATAACCTTATGAAGATGTTAAACCATCCCATGTTACAGATGAGGGAATTAGTGCTCAGAGAGGGGAAGCGTGACCAAATTGACTCAGTGTTTGACTTGTGCTAGATCTTTGCTTTTTCTCTTCACCCTCTTCTTCCATGCATATTGGTGGGGGGCAGCCCATCAGCTCTGGCTGAACTTGGGTTGCAGAGCTCCACTAACAGATGTCACCACCTAACAGATGCCAGCAGAGAAACGATGCAAAACTGGGGTGCTCATGCTGGAGCCCTGGGATCAGTCCCCTAGCTTAAAACATGCAATGGGGGTACTAAGTAAGAGACCACACTCTCAGAGCTCAGGGGCAGTGTCAGGTTACCTGGCATTTAGAGGCCTCCTTCCTTATCATACGGAAGAAAAGCACAGCTCTCTATGTCTTATCCCATTGCTCTACCCTCCTGGTTAAGAGATGTGGAAGTCTCTGGTAAACGGAAAGCAAAGGGATTTCAGCTCAATTGCTGAACTGAAGCCAAATCCCGAGGCCTCCTGGACACAGAGAGCCAGCCGTGCAGTACCTGGTTGGCCACCCAAGCTGTATATGAGCATTACCTAGCAGCCTCTCGGGGAGCCCCAAATAGGCTACTTCCCCCAAGCCTGGAGGGACTGGCATTGGATTCCAGACAGGATCGGGCCCCTGCTTGAAGCTTGGCCCAGACCCCGAACTCACATGTGACTAGAAACCAGACCCTACAAAATACTTCAGTACAAGGTGAGCCCCTCTCCCAGCTTGGCGACTACCCCTCTGGCTTGTGGGCAGGAGACACCCCAATGCCTAGGCCATGTCCCCTCAATCTTATGTCATTTCAAATTTTCTGGCATGTAGGTTTGGTATCCTTGGCTCTTTTAAACATCACGCTTTATGGCTTTTTGCAGTGTAATTTTGTTCCTGTCCTGCCATTCAATTTGAATTAAATATCAAACAGATGTGAGTCATTTTTTTGTTCTTTTTAAAGAAAAAGTTTAATATTAGGGAGCATGCCCTTCTATATGATCAGGAAAGCCATTCGGAGAAATAAGCCCCTTCAAATTAAAAAAGAGTCACATTGGTTAATGTTAAGATGCTTTCAAGTGATACATTTCGAAGTGTTAAGGGAAGGTGTTTCCAGGAAGCTATAAAGCAGCCAGGAGAAAGGAGGAGAAGATATATGGCCCTAGGCTGATGGGGAAATTGGAGCTCAGAGAGGGGGCACCCCCACCTGGGGAGGAAGCTCTAAGCTTGGAGATGAGGTTCACAGATGATGGTGGGGGAGGCCATCTTCCCCAGAGGCCTAGGGTAAAAGGGGAGTCTGCTCTCTGAAGCTTGTGTGGTCAGGGTGGGAAGGGGGTTGGGAGGAGCTTCTTTCTGCTCCAAAACCCAACCTGACCTGGGTACCCATTCCTCACCCTTACATGCTTGCACCAGCCCTGCACACCTCCCCCTACTCCACTCCCCAGCAGTCCTGGGGGTGATCTTGTGTTTTGGGGCATGCTGAATGGCCTAATCCCCTGGTCCCTGCTGCAGGCTTGTGATAGTGGGGCCTTTGGCCTTTCACAGGTCTTGGACACCCCTGAGAATGCAGAGAAAGCCATGCCTCCTCTTTGGACACAGGAACATGCACATGTTGCACACAATCTCAGAGGCCCATGGTCTTTTGACTTCAACACTCCCCTCTTCCCCAAAAGACAGCCATGGCACAGAGCATTTCATCACCAAGACACGCAGCCAAAGGCCCGAGGCCTTTCTCTCACAGGAAACAGGAACCCACATTCTTGAGTACTCACATGCCCAGCACCATGCAAGGCCTTTACATGGGCTGGGAGAGCTGGTCAGCCTTCAAAGCCCTCTGGCTTCTTGGCAACACATATGCCTGGAGCTCAGCATTATTGGACCTGCCGCCACTCATGGCTCTGAGCCAGGGTCCTCCAGTGCTGGCTCAGGCTAAAGTGTTTCCATGTGGTCCTTTGACTCATTGCACCTAAAAGGCAGCTCTCCAGCTACAGCCGGCTGACTACAAATGACATTTCCATGTGGCTGGGAAAGGGGTCAGAATGCCTCAATTCTAGCTGTTTCTGGACATGCTGGACCCTGAGACGAGGCTCTGCACACCCAAGATTTGTCTCTAGGGATGATGTGCAAATGCCCAGAGACCCTGCTCCAAGGGGAGTATGAGGCCTGCTAATGAGAAACAGATCCAACACTTCCTAGAATTCTGCAATCAAAAGAGAAGGTCGAGTGGAGGGATTTAGAGCAAAGAAAAACCTGGACTTCAGAGTCAGACAGCTGAAGTCTTGCTCCTGGCTCTACCACTTAGTAGCTCAGTGACCTTGGGCAAGAGATCGACCCCTCTCCGCCTCCGTTTCTTCCATCTGTAACTCGGGAATAGAGCCTGTCTCATAGAGTGTTTGGGAGGATGAAATGGGATGATGCGTGTGCAGTGCTTAACACAGTGCTTGACCTACAGCATGGACTCAAGGTTTGGAAGTTATTTTTTTGTTTGTTTTTCCCTCCAGGATGACAAGCCTCCTATCTGATGCATTTGTGGGGCCTAGGCACTAAGAAGTGGGTCAGAGCCAGGTTTGCCCCCAGAAGTAGCTACACAAATAACCACAAGAGGAATGGGAGATGCAAAGGGAGAAATGTGAGTTACTGTCTCATAATTCCTGTCTGGGAAGAGAGGGAAGGTGAGGAAAGCAGTAGAGATATCTGTAAGAGGTTTCAGAAGAGAAATTGAAATTCACAAACCATTGCTGCTATTCCAGCCATTTTTTTACCTCCACAGCAATTCAATAAGAATGGACTGGGATTTGTTCTGAAAGCCTGGGGGGAGGGGAGGTGCAATGGAGAAAGGGCGAGGCCTTGCCCCTGCCCTCCAGGGACTCAGGACCATACCCAGTTTCCAGAGGGGCTCTGAGTTCAGAGTGGCAAGGACTGGGTGGTCAGAAAGCCCTTCTAATAGGAGGGGCATGAAGCCATTCCTTCACCGATGGAAGTCTGCTAAAGGAGAGAGAGATGCCCACCCTCTATGCCTTGTTGCCCACCAGGCAGGGGTCTGAGGAGAAGCCAGCCTGCTCTCAGGGGTCTCGACTTAGGCCCCCTCTACCTCCAACCTACACAGACATGCACAGCAGCCATTCCTTTCTATAGTGCTTCTCAGGTGCCAAGCCTTGGGACTCCCAACAGTGATGAAAACCTTTTTCTCATCCTGCGGCTGGGGACAGCCATGTGCTAGTCAGAGTCCTGAGGACACTTCCACCTCTCCTCAGGGTCCAGTCCCTCTCCTAGTGAGGGGAGGGGGTTTGTTCAGAGTTTGTGGGCTCATGGGCTATGACAGGGGCTTAACCTATTTCCCCCAGGAAGCCCAGGACACCCTACCCAATGCCAGACTATCACATGGGTGTTCACACTCATTCTAATGACCCTCTTTCTACATTTCCCCAGGGGCACAGCCCCAGCCATGGGCTTTCCTCCAGCCCTTGGGACCACATACATCTTGTCTTAACATGGGTTCTTGTCTTAACAGGAACTTAGATACATTCATACCTATCACTCTCCTTATTGAATTTAAATATAGAATGATGTAAATGTTTTTAGATAAACAATGACTTACATCTCCCTCCAGTCTTCATCAGCATACGCATTTTCCCGTGGTTGTAATCAAGATGCACAGACTTGATTTCTCCAGTTATTCCCTGGGCGTTTCACATGGCTTCAGACTTGTGGTGATCGTAGTGGCTATTCACTGTCGCAACAATGACACACCTTAGTCTACAACCAACTGATGAGCATTTTCATCGATTAAAATTGCTTTTTGCTATCTTTAAAGTAATACCCTAAATATTCATACAAATTCTTCCTTTTGAGCAATTCCCTTGGAGATGTTCCCAGGAGCTGAGATCTGCGAGAAGATTCTCTGTGTGCTAGTCGTCCACTGCAAGCCCAACATTTTAGGAATGGTGCCTCATTCGCCCATGTGCCAACTCAGTAGTGTTCATTTCCCAGATCCCATTTTACAGATGAGAGAACTGAGATGCGTGGGGCCAGGGTGAACTTTTGCCCAGAGCCACCTCATATGTCTCCCTGTGCCATTCCGCGGCATGCCCCTCCCCTCCAGGTACACTGTGGGTTTAGCAAGAGCCCTGAGTGCCTTATCCTCAGACAATGAATGACTAATGGGTTTGGAAATGCCCAATGGCACCATGGGGATCTTAAGGGGTGAGGAAAGCTGCTTCTTCAGCCTCTGAAACAAACCGTACAGAGGCCATCTCAGACCAAGCCCAAGGCCGCCTTTCCCAACCCTTCCAGAGACCCTTTAAGTAAGAGAGGGCAGGCTTTTTGGAACTCTAAGCCCTTCAGAAGATGTGAAAATGGGGGCAGGTCAGCCGCATGAAGTGGCGACTACAATGTGTAAACACCACTTCAGGGTGCTGCTAATACCCTGGCCCAGCCCTGGTGCCACCAGCTTCCCACTGCAGGCACAGAGGCCAGGGTGGCTCTTGTCAAGTTGCCTGTATGCTCTTGTGTCAGTGGCGGGCGATCTGTCATTGGGCTCCTGGTTGTTGGTAACTCTGTCTGCCCTGTGATGTCCTAAGTGCCCTACCCAGCATTCTCTATATGTAAAGCTGCAGCAGCTGCTGGGCCAGAGAGGCCCCAGGCTCACGCAGACATCCCTGGCCCTCAAATGTGCCCCTGGGTGAGGTGCATGGGGCTAACCAGAAACACCTGTGTACATGGAATTTCCTGCCCCAGCTCAGGCTTCATTTCCTCCGCCAGTAAAAACCCAAGGCGTGCGAAGGTGAAAGAAACCAGCCAGTCAATCACTCAAACGACGGCCACCAGGGCTGCAGAGACAAGACTTTCTAAATTAAATTTTAATTCCCACCTGATGGCCTGGCCAGGACAGCCATGATTCAAACCATGCAACTGGCCACCTCAGCCAGGCAGATCCCTGCCCGTCTCCTTGCAGGAATTAACCTTCCCCCGGGCCAACGTACAGTGGCATCTGCCTTGACCAGGTTGTGGAATGAGACCCTAAGAATAAAAGGGACCCCCTTTCCCCTCAACCTTCTCATGCAGCTGCAAGGGCTGTCCAGCTGATTAGCTGCTCACTACCCCAGGCTGTTTGAATTATTAGGTGCTAGAGAGATCAGAGCCCACCGGTTACTTGGGGACATTTACCAAGACAACATCAAAGCTGGGAAGGCCTGGGTCCAAAGTGTAGGATAATGGTCAGAGCCTGAGGGTCTGTGCTCTGTCCTGGCCCAGCAGGTTTAGGTGAAGAGAGAGTCATAAAAATGCCTCCGTTTTTCCAGAACATTTTTTTCCAGAGATTCCTGCTGGTTAGAGGAGGTGGGGCTTAGAGCAAAAAGAAAGGAGGTACTGAGCTGCCCATTTTCTGGTCAAACCAACTTTCTTCTGAGATAATGACTTGCCTGATCATACAGCTGGCTAAGACCAGGTCTTAGACTGGGTCTATCACTGGAAATCAAGTCATGATCCCCATTCCCCTGTCTCAGCCAGCAGTGGGAAGTGCAGGGAGGTGGCCTTGAGAAGGCAACCCTGAGGTCACAGAGATCTGGGCTCAAAGCTTGTGCCCTTATGCAAGTTAACTTCTCAGTCACAGTCATGAGGTGCCCGAAGTGGGGAATCATGAGAGCACCTTCTTTATAAGGCTGCCACGAGAAATAAATGAGTGTCTCTGTGGTGTGTCATACTGAGGAATGTGACGCCGAGGGGACCAGATGGGGCAGCCTTTGTGAGGAAACTTCTGTTTCTCTGCCAGTGACATGTCAGCGACAGTCACCATGGGAACATCCTCCCTTCAAGAGAATCAAGAGGTGAAGACCCTTGCTTCAGGAAGACCCGATCCCATCCTGGACACCCACGGCCCCACTTCCTGTTTAGCCTTACATAAGGTGCACATGCCCTCACCTCATCCTGTCTAACTGGTCTTCTCATTGAGGGATTCAAACACAAATAGGGGGATGGAGGGATCAGAACAAATCCTTCCTTCCTAGTCCTGGAGAAGCAACTGGCAGAAGCCAGGCAACCTGGCCGGAGGCCAGGACCAGCTCCCCAGCAGAAGGACTGTGGAACACTCATCAGGAAGTGGAAAGCATCCCAGGTTTTTAATAGCTGCCATCTGCCATCTTTTTAAAATAGCTTTATGATTTTAAAAATAATGTACGCTCATTATACTATACTACAACTCCATACCATAACACGGTATGGAGTTGTAGTATATAGCATTGAGCAAAAGAAGCCAGACACAAAAGAGTTCATGCAGCATCATTCTATTTATATAAAATTTTAAAACAGGTAAATGGAATCCATGGTGTTTAAATCAGAAAATAACAGGTCATCCTTTGGGGAGGTAGTAACTGTAAGGGGACACTGGAACTTGTGGGAGGGCTGGTGATGTTCTGTTTCTTGATCTGCATGCTGGTTACACAGGTATGTTCACTTAATGAAAAATCCACTGAGCTGTACACTTAAAATTTGTGCACTTTTCTGCACATATATTATGTTCAATAATAAATTTCCTCAAAATAAATTGTCAGGTCCACACCAACATTGTGTGTAAAAATAAATAAGTATGAAACATTTATGTTCAGTGTAGAAAATATGTTTTTTTTTAAGAAATAGGAAAGCAGAAACATGTCACTCATCTTACAATCCTGAGATAATTCTTTTAATGTTTTAGTATATTTTTCCACCTTTTTCCATGTATGATGCGTGTGTATTTGATACATCTAGCATTATTCTTGAGTATAAAATTATATATGCAACTTTTTCCTTAATATTATATTGTAAGGATTTGTGCACACATTCTTAATGACTCCTGGAAACTCTTCTTAAGACTCTGTAATACACCAACATATGTACATACCGTACTTTAACCTAGTGCTTCTCAGAGTCGATTTTGCCCCTCCCTCAGGGCATTTTGCAATGTTTGGTTGACAACATTTTTGGTTGTCACAACTTCGAAGGAGTGGTGGCTACTGGAATCTGGTGGGTAGAAGCCAAAGATGCCACTAAACATCCTGCAACAGCCCCCAAGACAAAGAATTACCCTAGCTCAAATGTCAACACTGCTGAGGCTAAGAATTCATGTATAATCATATCCTTATTGTTATACATGCAGGCTACTTCCAGCCTTTCCTATTATTAATAAAGCAACAACAAACCTAGAGAAAGCATTCAGTGCATCTCTGATTCTCTCCTTAACATCAGTCTCTGTGGGCAAGCTCAATGTGAAGGCCACTTTAAAGAGCTTGCTATGTACTGCTAGACTGTATTCCAAAAAGCAGTCTGGGTTTACCCTCACCACCCCCAGCCCTTCTCATTCCTTCTCTGATGACAAGATCTGGCCCCTCAGCCTTTTAGATGCTCATGGACCTCCCACCTCTGAAGATATTTTTACTTTGTCCAGAAAGACTCCCTCTCTCTCTCATTTGTGAGTTTTCAGCAGAGCATCCTAAAAGAGCTGTCCACACCCCTCTCTACTTGCCTTCTCTGCACCCACCACCCAGAGCAGGGCAGAAGGACTCCCGGCCTCACCACTCCACTGACACTGCCCTTAGAGCTACTACAGCACCCCCAAAACAAAAGTCAAAGTTGTTTTTCAATGCATGACCTGAACTTCAGCAACATCTGCTATAGGCGAGCCCCCTGCAACATTCTTAGAAAGTTGCCGAATACTCCTGTGACACCACCCCTCAGGGATGGTCACCCTAGGGTTGGACCCCATCCTTTTATCACCCAGGAACACAGAGATGATCCGACCCCAGCCCATTCTCATGACCTGTGTTTCCAACTGGAAAAATGCAATTTGGCCCCTCTTCCAAGCCAGGAAACTTGAGCCTTCCTCATTTCGCCTTCTCTGAGCGATCTTTCTAAAAAAAAAAAAAAAAAAAAAAATTACAAATGCAATATGTAGACTTGATTTGAATTCTAATTCATACATATCAACCTTGAAGTAAAAGCATTTGGTGGACAACCTGGGAAATTTTAATATAAATTTGATGTTAGATGTGGAGAAATTATTGTTAATTATGTGAAGTGTAATAATTAATGGTGTGTAGTTGCATTTAAAAAAAAAAAAACAGCCTTGTTTGTAAAGGATATATCTGGAAGTTTTTACGTGGGAATGGTCAGGATGTCTAGATTTGCCTTAAAATATTTTAGATAAGAAGAAATACATTATGTAAATTTGGAAAAACATTAATAATTATTCAATTTAAGCATAGGTTCATGGAAGTTTAGTATGCTCTCCATTTTCTTCGAAATTTTTTATATCTTCAAAAACCCTCCCACAAATCTGACCACATCACTCCCCCACTAAGAATACTGGTATTCCGTATGGCCTAGAGAATCCAGTCCAGACTTGTAAATGTGTCATACCAGCCCCAGGGGCCCAGATATCTTCCATGCTCCAGCGTCCCCTCCCCTTCCCCTCTCCCAGCTCCTCCCCCACTCCACAGACTGTCTTCTTCACTCTGCTTGGAAAGCAGGGGAACCTAACCCTGCCCTCTTTGCCTACACAACCGTACTCATGTTTCAAGAGTCTCTTCAAAGTGTCTTCTTATTTCTGACCTCTTCCTTGAGGCCTCCTATCTTTGACCCCCTCAGGCCAAGCCACTGGCCCTGCCTCTACACCCCTGCCCTGCCCACTGATCAACTATTTTATGTTGCTGGTTTTCATTTGTTCTTTACTCTCACTTCCTCACCACCACCCTGGACTGAGCTCCCTGTGGGTACAAACTGTGTCTTATTCACTGCCATTTCCCAAGGGACTGGTGCAAGCACAGCACCTTGTCACGAGTCAATAAAAATCAGTGAGATGAACGAGTAAGCTTCCTCCTTTCCTTCTCTTTCCCTTCTGAAGATGAGCAGTCCTTACATTTGCATTAACAGGTTGGGCTTTCTTCAATGCTTTACTCTGGATGGGACCTATTAGAACAGTTTAGGGCATTAGAGTGGAAGTAAACCAAGCTCAAAGAACACTCAAGTTGCTAGGCAACAAAAGGATACAAGTGCTTTTATCAACAAAGTGCATATGTCCACTCAAAGATATTTCGTAATTGCTCAGGGTCATTCTCCTTACTAGTAATTTGTTTACTTACCTGTAAGAAAACACAGTAAACTGTGTCACTCACTGAAAGGATACCAGAAGTGAGATCATGTACCACTGACAGAAGATGCACAAACCTGATCCTGGCACTGGAACTGTGAGAGAGAAAGAAGACAGCATGACCAACTGCAAGAAGTGGTAAGGACTCAAGGTCACCTCCTGCCTTTGGCCTTTGCTGGACCTAACAGAAAACTTTGGGGTTGAAAAGGATACAGAACTGGGCTGACAGAGGTGAGCTGATGTCCCAACAAAGCCTTGGATCTCAGAGCCACAGATTGGTTATAATGTCCCTGCTAGTGCTCTGACCCCAAGACTGCCACATTCAGATGCAGCCTGGGTAGACCAGTGTGCCTATCCAGACTCAGCCAAATTCAGCCAATGCACTGAGTGGCCTACCTTCCTTTGTCCTAATCTACAAAGTGCGAGAGTGTCCTGCCTTTATGACCAGCTCTGAAAAGCAGCAAGCACTTCTCTTTTGTTCTTTTAAAATTTTAATTAGTTTCAAATATACAGTACATTGGTTAGACATTTATATAGTTTATAAAACAATCCCCCTAATTGCTCCTTCTCTCTGGTTTTCCACCTAGCCGTTACATTAATGGTAACTGCATTCCCTATGTCATGCTCCCCATCCCTGTGACCATCTATCAACTACTAATTTGTACTTCTTTAACCCTTCACCCCTTTCTCCCAGCCCCACAATCCCCCGCCCCTCTGTCTGTCACCAGATTGTCCACTGTATTTGTAAACTTTTTGTTTTCTTGTTTTGTACAAGAAAGGCAGTTAGCATAGTTTATGAACGTCTGCATTCCTCAAGTAGGCCCTTGGATTACTACATTGGGACACTTGAAGTGTCCCTGTCAAAAAGGCGCCCTGGACCTACTGACTCAAGTCTGGGAGCAGGTCCCAGGAATCTGCATTTCTTCAAGGTCTTCAAATAATTTTTTTTAATTGTGGTAAAATATATACTACATAAAATGTGCCATTTTAACCGTTCAACTCAATGGCAGGCATAAATCACATCTGTTGTGCATCCTCACTACTATTTATTTCCAAAACTTTCCATCACCCCAAACAGTTAGGCAGTCATTCCCATTTCCCCTAGCCTCTGGTGATCTGTAATCTACTTTCTGTCTCTATGAATTTGCCTATTCTAGATAATTGATGTACGTGGAATTATACAATACATGTTCTTTTGTGTCTGATTTATTTCACTTAACATAAATATTTTCAGGATCCTTCCATGTTGTATCATGTGTCAAAACTTCATTCCTTCTTATGGCTGAGTATATTCTGTTACATGTATATACCACATTTAGTTTACCCATTCTTCACTCAATAAACACTTTGGTTGTTTCCACCTCTAGCTATTGTGACTAATTCTCCAGTGAACATTGGGATGTGGGTATCTGCTCAAGTCCTTGTTTTCAAATTTTTGATGTTTATTCCTAGAAGTGAAATTGATGGGTCATATGATAATTCTATGTTTAACTTTTTGAGGAATGCCAAAGTGTTTTCCACTAGCTGCACCATTTTACCTATGCACATATGAGGGGTCCATGCCCATCTTGTCAACACTTATTTTCCATGTTTTTGACTATAACCAGCCTAGTGGGGGTGAAATGGCATCTTATTGTGGTTTCTTCAAAGTTGGAGAACTTGGCTATACGTAAACAACAGAGAAAAATTCAGAGATATAGACTTAAGGTAAAGGGAAAGGCTTTCTGTCATTTTTCAGAGTAAATTTTCTTTTGCTTCTGCTTCTTCTTCTAATAAACACTAGTTCCCAGTGCTGAGTTCAGTGGTCCACCAAGAGCACCTTAGTCCTAAAGTGAATTTAAAGGGCCTGGCTGAGATCTGAGAAGACCGGGCAGGTGAGCGTGACTGAACTTGGGGCAAGGTGCAGAGTTGGTAACAGTGGAGCTGCGAAGCCTACAGTCAGGGGTTCCACTCTCACGAAGCTTTTGCCAATGGAAAGATTGAATCCAAGCCTCTCTCCAGGGTCTAATGGTTTTATGAGCTGGCTTCATAAGATAACTTTGCCTTTCAGGAAGTGCTGTAATGAGAATGCACAGTGGGAAAAGTGCTATCTAGCTTTTTTATTTAAAAAAAAAAAACAAAAACTTGTGGGTCAGGGGTGGGGAGAATAACCTCTCTGCCCTCCCACCAACAGTGTCTGTGGAACAGCACTCAGTGGACAAGGTGTCAGGCTTTATGTCCATCCTGACAGACATCCAGTCAGAGGGGTTTTCTCATATCTCAGGGTTTTAGTCCAGGCTGAGTGAAAATCTCTCTGGAGGCAGGGGATGCCCCTCATGACCCTCCAACACCCTGAGCAAAAAGCTGCTGCCCATTAGCTGTGGCAGTTCTGAGTGTCTAGGAAGGGTCGGGTGGGACCCAGAGCTGACCCCTGGGTCTCATAAAGGCAGCCCTCTCCCAAAGTCCAAATCCTGCCAGAAGTAACATTGCTCTAGGTGGAATTTTGCTTCTTTGGCTACACTGGGCCAATTAGCCTAGCAGAAGTCTGTAGGTAGCACATTCTCAGGGGGACTTATAGGAGCCACAGTCACAAGATCAAATAACCTCCTTGCTCTCTCTGTGCAACAGGCCTGGACTCCATCAGAAGGACGTGCCTGGCCAGCCCAAATGGAACTTTGGTGCAGACAGCAGGGCAATGAGGCAAGCAATGAAAAGGCCTAATCTCTTAAGACAACATGAATTGTTGGTGAGAACGTAAGGGAGAAGCAACATCAGCCAAGGATCATTTTCCTCTTGTTATAGATGCCTGCTGAAAGTGGGAAAAATTCCTGCTAACACTGGTGGGCAGCAAGATGTAATTTACAGAACTGGTTTTCCCAAAATTTTCAGTTAAACTGTCTTAGGATGATCATTGGTGACAGTCATTGATTGAGTGCTTCTTCTGTGACAGAAATCATAGCTCACCTAACCCTGGGATTCTAACAAATTATCAGTATCATCCTCCTGTATCAGTTAGGTTCAGGGAAAGAAACAGAAGTTATTCTAGGTATTTTGAGCAACAGAGAATTTTTGTATGGGAAATCAAATTCTTACGAATTGTGAGAGGCTGGAGAAGCATATACAAGGGGTGAAATGAGCTATTAAATATAAGGACTCATTACACAGCTGAGACATCAGGAATCTGCTACTGCTGCCATCATAGCTACTATCAAACCACCTCTCTCACTCTGAAACTGGGGACCATCTTTCTTTGCAGCCTCTAAACTTACCACAACCAAGCTTGCTTCAGCAAAGAGAGAGAGGCTTCCCTCAGCTCCACCTTCCAAACTTTCCATGAAAACCATCAACCAGTAGGAGCTACTTCTCATCCAGTATTATAGCTGCAAAAGAGTCTGCAGAGCTCTCCAGGCTCCCCAAGGAAGGAGGGTGGAATTGAGAATAAGAATGTCTCACATGCCTAGTTTTCAGTTGCATTCAGAGAGGTTAAGTCACTTGTACCAGGTTGCACAGCTAGTGAGCAGTGGAGCCATTGCTTAAGACAAAGTTTGCAGGACTCTGAATCCTGTTCTTACCTCTGCTTTCAGGGGAATAAAGGAAAAATGAACTCTACCTATTCTAAGCATTCCTATTAGTCATAATTACATTGGTGGTGGTTATTAGATCTTTAACATTTAAGGGAGAAAGCATCACAGCCCAAATGATGTGCCAGTAACTCAGTGCCCTTAGAATATCCTCTCTCATTACCAAGAACACCACCACCTACCCCTGTGTATTGGCTTCTAATATAGTGGTAATGTTTTATTTCTTTATCTGAGTGGTAGTCACAGGGCTATATTGACTCTTTGAAAATTCATTGAGCTGATTACTCATGGGCACTTTTTTTTTTTGCATTTCTTTACTTTATGTTAAACTTCAATAAAAGCTTGCTTAAAAATAATGTTGGCTGATTCGCCTTCTCCCAGGACTAGGAAAATATTCCACATTTTAAATAAAAGTGTTTTCCTTCTAGTCCTGACAGGCTGAAAAAACTATATCCAGTGCTGCTTTCAAATCAGGGTTTGAGTAAACTGAAGAATAAAAGAGCCAAGAACATTGGGGGCTCTTTGGCAAAAGCTGAGACATTCCTTTTTCTTTAGAAGGTAGAAACACACACACACACACACACACACACACACACGCACATGCACACACACACACACCTGTGGCAGAGACTTGTTGGGCATGAACTATGTACATATTCCTCCTAGGTGACCCCTAGGCTATACTTCCCAGCCTCTCTTGCAGGCAAGTGCAGCCATATGACTGGATTCTGATCAATGGAATGTCTCAAGTGGGTAGAAATGATGGACACAAATTCCATGTCTGGCCCATAAACCCTCCCATGTACCACCTTTGATTACCTTTTCCTATCCTCTGGCTAATTGGAGAGTTCTCTGAGGGCCTAGAAGAATGTGGAGCCATAAGACAGAAGGAGCCTGGGTCCCTATGTCATCATTTGGAGGAGAGCCATGTAGGAGAGTCACGCAACCACAAAAACCTATGATGGGACATTGCACAAGCAAGAAATAAACTTTATTGTGTAAAGTATTGAAACCCATAGTTTGTTTCAGAAGTTAGCCTGCCCTGAATAGAGCCATTTTAAAAATAGACAAATTCCACTCTCCAAAGCATTTTTAAAAATATGAGGAGCCAAAGTAACCTCTTGCCTGTTACCTACTGATTCTTAGTTAAGAAACAGTTGTAACAGTTTCCCAGGCAAGTTAAGGCAAGAGATGTGAGAGTTGGTAATCCTTTATAAAAAGCTGTTGTGTCTCCTCATTTGTTGACAAAGAACTCAGAACAGCAGCATTCTGGGCCCATTTAATGCCAGGGCCAACAGTTCTATACCACCAGAGGGCAATACTATATAATAGCTGATGCACATAACTGAAGCCTTGTGAAAAGGGGAAATGAAGTCAGCATTTATGGAAGGCGTAAGAGACAGACACCAGGGTTGTGGAAATGTTCCTGGGTGATAGGATGGAGGACAGTGAGAAAAACATCTTTGAGGTGCATGCCCCTCACCTTCATCCTTCACAATTGTTCTAATGGCTAAGTTTGCCTGTATTTTTCCTACACATGTAAAAATTCTCCAGCTGAAAGATCCAGCTTCACGAGGAAAGGAAAAACTGTGCTTAAAGTACCTTTCACCAAATCATCAAATGTTTAGAGCTGTTAGAAAATGAAGACAATGAGAAAAAAAGACCAGAAATAAAAAGAGGCAGGCTAGAGTACAGAGCCCATTTTGTTCTCTATTGGGCCAGGGGCCCACAAGAGTCTATAAGAAAACAGCAGTTTCTCTAGCAATATCCTGTGGTTTCCTATTATAACCTAGGGTTGTGAGTTCTGCTTCCTGGATTGGAGAGCTAACTTTTTTCCAGACCAAGCCTCTAGCAAAAAATAACTGTAAAAAGAAGACAGAAAATTATGTCTTTAAACTGATAGCATTGAAGAACAACAAAGGATTTCTAGAAGCAAGATCTCCTGGAGGAGGAGACCCTGAACTCTGAGCCCAATCTTTGGCATCCCTTTTCTCCTTGAGATATTTGCCAATTTTGATTTTTTGGTTGAAAAGTTCATCAGAAAGCAGCAGCCAAGAGGCCAAGAAGGATTTTAGCAACTTATTACCAGGTTGCAGGAACGAAAAATTGTAGTCTGAGATCTGCCAGTCAGGAAAGGATATGATGAGCAGCTCAGGTTTTCAGTTGGGATCTCAAAAACCTATAATCTAGAGTAAGAGAATCATCCCCAATTTCCTGGAAGACAGGGCCAGAGGCAAAAGCTTGCATGCTGATGCTTTCCTAGGAAATACAGTGGCAGGGAAACTGGAATGAGGAGGAAAGAAGAGTGAGGCAGAGCAGAAAAGAAAAGGTATGTAAGGGAGGATCTACTGAACTCTGCAAAATACCAATACTCCTCAAGACTTTCAAGGTCACCAAAATGAAGAAAATCTGATACTTTTGCAAGCCAGAGGAGGATGGGACATGATGACCAAATATGAAGTGTTAATCTGAAAGAGAAAAGAACATTAGGAGAAAACAGATGAGATCCAAATAGAATATGGAGTATAATTAATAGTTATGTGCCGAGTTGGGTCCTTGATTGTTACAGATGTACCATAGTAATGTAAATTGTTATCAGTAGGGGAAGGTATGTGCAAGGTAGGTACACAGAACTCTCCGTATATCTTTGCAACTTTTCTGTAAATCAAACTATTAGAAAATAAAATATTTTTTTAAAAAATGAATGAACAAGTAGGTTAGGACAAATAAATTTTCTCTGTTGAAAATATTAATTATAATGTCTTGTGAGATTATAAATATATGGTTAACATTACTTATAATTAAATTGAACATATTAAATATTAATAATATAAACACATGTAATTATATTATGTACATAATTAAAGCATACAATTGCAATAGTACAAAAGGCAGGGGAGGAAGATAAATGGAGCTAAAATGTCTTAAAATCTTTATATTGTCTGGGAAATAGTAAAAATATTCATTTATATTAGATTTTAATAAGTAAAAAATGCATGTTGTAATCTCTAAGTTTATCACCAATAGAATAGTAAATGAACAGTAACTTACAACTCCTTAAGGGAAGACAAAAATAGAATGATAAAACTACAAAAGAAAGTAAGTGAGAAAATGAAACATAAAAGAGGTGGGACAAATATATAATACCTAGTAAGTTACGATGGTTAAACCCAAATATTAGTTATAACATTAAATATAAATGAAGATAATGCTTTGATGAAAAATCTAAGAGTAGATTTAAAAACAACAACATCAACTAAATGTCTCTTTAAATACATATTCTAACTATAAGGACAAGGAATCATTTTTAAAATAGTGGGATCAAAAAAGATTCAATTCGAACAGTAAATGATAGCTGGTGTAGCTAAGTGGATTTCAAGACAAAGCATTACTACAGTTAAAGAGGCATAATGTATGTTAAAACGGTTAATGCACTGGAAATATATAACAATTTCAAATTTGTATGTACATAACAGAGGCTCAAAGCACAAAAAAGAAAATTTGACAGAACTAAAAGGGAAAAAGACAAATCCTCAATGATAGTGGAGGACCTTAATATACTTCTCTCAGTAACTATAGAACAAGCAGCAAAAAACCAATAAGGATTTAAAAGAACTGAACTGTACAGTAAAAAGTTTGACCAAAGTAACACAGATAGATGACTGCTTCCCAACAGTGAGAGAATAAATATACTTTCTTTCAAGTGCATGTGAACATTTGCCAAAAATCAAACATATGTTGAGCCATAAAACAAATTTCAACAAATTTCAAAGAACTAAGATCACACAGAAGTTATTCTCTAACCACTGCTTAACCAGAATTAAACTTGAAATTGGTAACAATAAAGTTACTAGAAAGTACTCAAATGTTTGGAAATTAAGCAATATACTTCTAAATAAATCATGGGTCAAAGAAGAAATCACAATAAAGAGGAGAAACTAACTGAATAATAATGAAAAGATGTCATACTAAAACTTATGTGCTACGGAGAGAATCTTTGTGTCTACCCAAAATTCATACATTATAGCTCTAATATACAGTGTGATGATATTTGGAGTGGGGACTTGAGGAGGTAATTAGGTTTAGATGAGCTAACATGGGGGAAGCCTGCATGATGGGATCAGTGCCCTTATAATAAGAAGAGGAAGAGACCAGAGTTTCATCTCTCTCCGCCATGTGAGGATACAACAAGAAGGTGGCTGTGAGCAGACCAGGAAAAGGGCCTCACCAGAAACTAAATCTCCTGGAACCTTGATCTTGGAATCTCTAGCCTCCAGAACTTTGAGAAATAAACGTTTATTGTTTCAGCTGCCCAGTCTATGGAGGTTTTTTTGTTTTTTTTGTTTTTGTTTTTGTTGTTGTTGTTGTTTTTTAGCAATCTGAGCTAATACACTTAGGATAATAGTAAACCTGTACTTAAAAAGACAGTTATATCCTGGAATTCCTAAAAAAGAGGAAAGAACATCTAGTTCCAGGAAGTTAGAATCATAACAGCAAATTCGACCCAAGGAGTTCCATTTACAGGTAGATGAAGTCGTTTGTGGCAAGGCAATACTCTCACTAAACAAAACTTAGAAACATCAAACGACTTATAAAAGTCATATATTCAAAAGCATCAGAAAATTGCAGCGGCGATGGAGATGAAAGGATGTAAGATTTCATTGAGAACTTTTCATTAAATGACCAGAGAAGAGACATTCTTTTCAAGAGACATTTATATGGTCAGTTCATTTTCAATAAAGGTGTCAAATCAAACTAATAGGGAAAGAGAAGTTTTTTCATCACACATCTAGATTGTGCTAGAACAACTGAATATCCAATGAGATAAAATGAAGGTTTAAATAGAAATTTTCATTCAAAAGGCTAATACAGATCTGTTTTTCTTCTGTAAATACTTGCTGCATGGACTGTACTTGAAATTGACTAAAGACTCACTTTCCCTTTTGTTTGATCTGTCAAAGCAACAAATGTAACAGTTTGTACCTCCTAGCAACTCCCATGCTTTGTATCACTTTGGAACTGCCCGTAACCCATAGCAACTTCCTCCCTTTGTAACTGCAATGTAACTACCTGCAATTTATCTGAGGACAAATTAATCAATCAGCCCATGCCAAAAAGGGTCTAAATAAGGAATGTTGCAACTGAGCTCCTGGCCCATATCTTCAGAGCGCTAGCTCCTCTTGGACTGCCAGCATAATAAACCTGAGTTCTCCAACTCTCTGAGTGCTGCTTGGTTTCTCCACGGTCTAATTTTGGATCTTTTCTGCAACAGGTTAAGCTCTCTACCTCATGCAACACACAAAACTTAATTTACCAAGGATCATAAACCTAAGTGTAAAAGCTAAAAATATAAATCTATTAAGGATAATATCTTTGTGATCTGGGGCTAGGCAAAGATTTCTTAGGTAAAACTAGAAAGATATAATTATAAAAGAAATAAGTGATAAAATTGAATTTATCAAAAGTAAAAATATCTGTTCATAGGCACAGACATATATTCTTTATAAAGAATATAAATAGGCAAGCCACAGGCTGGAAGAAAATTTTGCAAGATATGTAACCGAGAGAGAACTTGTATCCAGAATATATAAAACTTCTAGAATTTAATAACTAAAAGGACAAACAAACTCATAAAAATAAGCAAAAGAGTTGACAGACACTTCACAAAGGACAATATCTGAATGGTCAATACTAAGTTGGTGAAAAAGTGCTTAATATTATAAGGCATCAGAAAAGGTGTAAGGGATAGGGCAACCAAAACCCTTATATCGTGGGTAGGAACATAAAAGGGTACAACTATTTTGGAAAACTTCTTTGGCAATTTCTTATCAAATCAAATGTGCACTTAATTTTGACTCAGCAATTCCAATTCTAGTTATTTAATCCAAGAGATATAAAAATATGTTTATAAATTGATTTGTACAAGAATGTTCATTACACCTTTATTCACAATAGCCAAAAAATTGGAAAAAAAAAAACAAAGCCCAAATATCCACCAATTGGAGAGTGGATAAACAAATCAGAACATATTTATATACAATGTAATGCTTTTCAACAATTAAAAAAATGAACTATTAATACCCACAGCAACATGGATCTACCTCCCAAACATCATATTGAGCAACAGCAACTGAACACAAAAGAGACATATTATATAAATTCATTTTTATGAAGTTCTAAAGCAAAACCAATTTGAAGTGAAATATATCAAAACAATAGTTGCCTCTGGGGGTGGGAATTAACTGGGGGGCTCAAGGGAGCTTTCTAAGATGATGAAAATGTTCTGTATTGTGATAAAGAGGCAATTAAGTGTCCATTTGTCAAAATCGCACTGCTTAAATGTGTGTGATTCCATGTATGTACTTTTTGCCTTAAAATAGAAGAATTGTGAAAAATCATCATATTATCACCATCAAGGTGGGGAGTGGCTGGGAGTATAGAAAATGCAAGAATGGCAGAATGTGATCATTGTAGCTAGGTGATGCATACATGGGAGTTAATTATACCCTCTACTTTGTAAAAGTTAGGGTGTTTTCCTAATAGAATTTCTTGTTAATGAGGATGAAATAAAGAAGTTTTAAGACTTCTCTAAGAAAGTAAATATTGAGAATCTGTTGCCAGCAAGTCTGTATTAAAAGAAGACCTAATAGTAGTTCTTGTGGGAATAATAAAAATGATCCACATAGAAATATAGGTATGTAAGGGAGAACAAAAAGCACCAGAAAGGGTAAACATAATATAACTGTACCAATAACCCTGCTAATGTTGTGGAGTTTAAAAATATATGTAGAAGTTTCATGTGAATAATACAAAGTTAAGAGACTTAAAAGTTTCTAAGTTAAAATATTCTAAGGTCTTAGAATTACTAGGAAGATAGGAAAAATAATTCCTTGGTTAAATGTCAAGGACTCATCTTGTAATGTCTATGGTAATTTTTTACAACAGTAATAGGAAACTAAGATAGTATCTACTGATAATTTTTGCTAAAACTAGAAATTCCATATAACTGCAAAATGCTGATTTCTCAACTCCAGCTCTCCCTCTATCCTTAATAGTCACCATTCAAAATTTTAGTAAAGGAAGATAACTTTTCCTATCTTTATAAATATATATACATTTTATATATATTACAAACAAGTATATTATATATATATATATGTGTATAATATTTTTTATTCTTAGCATAGACTCAAGAATCCCTCAGATTGCCCCAGATTTGGCCCATTGGAACCTCTTTAAACTGGCTTCTTTGTTCTTGTGACATGCTCCATCATTTTAGGGGTGTGTATATGTGTGTGTGTGTGTACACGTGTGCACGTGTGTGTGTACTTCCCTATTCTTCGGCATAACAATATATTCAAGCTCATCTTGTATACTTCCTGGTCCAGCAGGATAATCACCCATTTTCCCAAGAGCGCTGGCTCCTTTAAAACAGAAATGGTGTTAGAAACCAAGATCTGGTGTTAGATGTATTCATTGCTACAGGATGTCTTTTATTTTTGGCCCTTTCAGCAGATGGAGCTAGGAAATATACACATGTATGTATACATATACATACACACATGCATATCATGTATGTGTGCTTATGTACAGGTATATATATGTACATATTATATCTATCTATATCTATCTATCTCTCTCTCTCTCTCTCTCTCTCTATCT
This sequence comes from Macroglossus sobrinus, assembly GCA_004027375.1. Taxonomy (NCBI): domain Eukaryota; kingdom Metazoa; phylum Chordata; class Mammalia; order Chiroptera; family Pteropodidae; genus Macroglossus; species Macroglossus sobrinus. The sequence continues at coordinate 136,737 of PVKZ01001072.1, read as the reverse complement.
ATATCTATATCATCATCTATATCTATATCTATCCATATCATCTATCTTTATATGTTTTAGAAATGAGTTTACACAAATACCTCCAATCTCACTTCATCCCCATAGGGTTCTTTCTTGCTTTCCTCCATTCCATATTTATATGTCCCTTCTTTCCACAGTGAGAACTCTGGCTCCCAATTACCAACACGTTTACTCATTTTCTAAGACCTAAAATAGATTGATCTGAAATAGTTTTATAACTGATTTTCCCGCACCACTACAAAAAACAAACTCAATAAAAACAGTTTGGGATTTGTTCATAATTCTTCCTCAAATTCTCTTTTCAGCACCGAAAGAGTATGAATATTGTATTCATAAATAAAGTGGATTCCCCCCACCCCACACCTGCCCCCCACCATCTTCAGTAGGATTATGTTATTCATTTGAAATACAATTGGATTCATTGACTTCAGTTTGATTTCAGTTTTAGAAATTTTCTTTTTGTCCATTCTTAAAGATGTAATTTTAATTTTTTGAATAGGCAGAATATTAACATCTTTCCAATAGCTGAAAGTACACAAATATATATATATATATATATTTTTCTCATTTATTCCTCCTGTGTTTCAATTTGTAGAATGTATGTATGCTTTCTTATTTTCCCTTCTTTCTTACACAGGCTCATTTGCACTTTCCTTTTTTTGCTTAACAATATCTCCTGGAAATCACTTTATAATCAGTTAATAGAGATCTTTATTCATTTTTAAAATATGTAGTACTCATTGTGTGTATAAGTTTATTCCATCAATTGCCTATATTTGCATATTTAAGTATTTCTCAATATTTTGCAATCACAAATAATGAATAAATAAATAATTTTGCGCATATGTATTGCCATATCATTGAGGTACATTTTCAGGGTAAATTCTAAAAGCTGAATTGCTTGGTTGAAGGTAAATGCAGGGAGAGGTTTATTAGTGTGATATTCCCCTCCATAGAACTGTAGCTGTTTGTACTCCAGTAATGCATGAGAGCCTGTTTCCTACAGCTTTGCCAACAGAGTGTAGTTTCAAGCTTTTGAACTTCTGCTTGCCTGACAAGTTAGAAATAATATCTAGGTATAGTTTTACTTGTACTTTTTTTGTGAGTGAAGTTGAATACTGTTTACATTTTAAATATTTTTATAACTTTTTGTTAATCATTCATCTTTTGAATATTTTTTCAATAGATTTTAAAATCTATCTTCCTCAATTTTCAGACTATATACATATATTCAGTTTCAGACTATATATTCTGAAAAAATATATATATCTGCTGTAGATTAAATTATGTTCCACCAAAATTTATATTTGAAGTCCTAACCTCTGATGAGGTCATTAGAATAGGGCCCTCATTCAATAAGATTAGTGTCCTTATAAGGAGAGACATCAGAGTGCTCTCTCTCTCTCTCTCTCTCTCTCTCTCTCTCTCTCTCTCTCTCTCTCTCTCTCCCTCCCTCCCTCCCTTTCTCCCCTGCTCCAGACACTCTCACCACACAGAGGAAAGGTGATCAGAAGACTGAACTGTACTAGAACCTTAATCTTAGACTTTCTAGCCGCCAGAACTGTGAGAAAATTCTATTATTTAAGCCACCCAGTCTATGATATTTTGTTTTGGCAGTCTGAACAGATTAATATAGGGACAATAGCTTTTATCTGTGTTATATTTTGCCAATATTTCCTTCCAGTTTGTCATTTGTCTTTTGATTTTCTAATGGTGTTTTTTTTTTCCACGCAAAAGTTTCCTTTTTGTTTTTAATGTAGTCAAGGTAGAAGTAGTATAATCACCTTAGCAGATACTTTTGGATCTTGTTCTCTGATTCTACACCAAAGCTTGACAAGTGGTAGTTTCTTAAATATTTAGTAGTTAGGTAGAATATTCAAATTTATCATTGAACTTTTCATACCCCGTGACATTAAATCTATTGGTTTATCTTGCACTTTGAATGGATTTTGGTTCACTAAATTATACTATCTTATATACCACTAAGATATATAAGATCTTTCCAAATATTGACAGATTTTATTACACATCAAAAAATCATATTATTTAAAACTATCACCAATCTCATCAGGAATGTTCTTAAGTATTGGGAAGTTGTTGGGCTCATGGTAACAGATACAAGCTTTCAAAAATTTAAAACTCTGCTTCATTAAAGACATTTTAAATTTTTAAGTGAAACTGGAACCATGTGTGTTTTTTACAGTTTTACCCACCAGTGCTTTTCTATCATCAGCGCAAATGTCAACATAGCAAATAAAGCCTTAGTATCATTATTATGAAAGTAGTTTTGACCCACAGACCCCATTAAATGATCTCAGGGACCTCGCAGTGTCCTTTGAGTACAACTGCTCTAAAGATATCCTAAATTCTTCAAACTCTTATTTTCAATTCAGCTCTAACGTCAGAGAAAAAATATTTTAATCTAGAGATGTCTGTATAAATACAGACCCTCCTTCCTACCTACACCTGGAATAATTTTCCTTGGCTCTTTTGTTATTCCTCATTAAGGGTAAATAGTCACCTGTACTCCCCCCCCCCCCCCCCCGCTGAGAGCAGGGCTTTAACTGCTTGGCAAAGATGGGAGGGGTAGGGGATTTTTGAAAAGGAGGGAAAGGGTCAGATGTTGCCCCTGATCAAAGCGGGAGAACTTATCTCTGTAGTGATCAAGCCAGGAAGCAAGGCTCCAACCCGCAGAGAGGACGCATGCTTTTGTTCCCTGGAAAAGAGCACATCTGTTTGTGAGGCAGAGGATGGAGGGGAGGGGTTTACCGGAGGCTTTCTTTCCTGGGAGCCCCTCTCCTCCTGGCTTGATGTGTGTTGATCAAAAGCTTAGGAAATAACTGAAGACCCGCCCTTCCACAAACAAGGTCAAGCTAAACCAAGGGACACGGTGACACCCCACTGTTTGACTCTCAGATCATCAAAGGTCTCTGAGACGACTCAGGGTGGAGCCAAGAGGTGCTGGAAAAATGCAGGAATGCTCAGGCCTGTCCTGCCCACTGGTTGTGACTTCTCCGGAGGGCCATGTGACTACCTGTGGTAAAGTTTTTTAAACTTTGAGCCAGCAGTTTCACTTCTAAGAACTTATCCTCAGTGGTCAGATGTGCACAAATAGGCATCAGGTCTTTATAATAGAGTTGGGAACAGTCTGAAAGAAAAACAACAATAAGGAACGGGTTAAACAAACAATGGTACAGCCCCATGATGTTTAGAACAGTAGGTCCCAAAATGGGGTCTGTAGACTCTCGAAGGTCACTGAGGCCCTTTCTGGGGGTCCCCAAGGTCCAAACTTTTCATAATAATGCTAAGACATTATTTAGCTTTTTCCCTGTCTTGATCTTTGCAACAATGGTGCAAAAACAGTAGTGGGAATAACTGCTGGTGAATTGGCACAGATCAGCACTGGCACCACATGGTAATAATCATTTTATTCTTTATTGCCAAGTACCCGCAGAAAAAAATCCCAATAATTTCATTTAAGAATATCCTTGATGAAGCAGTAGAAAGTACTAATTTTATTGAATCTTGACCCTTAGGACACATTTTTAAATATTCTGTGATCATCTGGGAAGTATATATGAAGTACTCCTGCTGTATAACCAGCTACGATAGTTGCCTAGAGAAAAAATATTTGTGAGCTAAAAAGCTGTTTGTTTGTTTTTTTTTTTCACAGAATGCTATTTTTACTTGAAACAAAGACTGACAACTGAGGCTTCATTAATACCTTGGTGGGACCTAGGCACTTTGGACTTTGTGGGCCCTTTCCTCTATAATGAGATATAAAAATTATATTTTATGATTCTGTTAATATAAAGACAAAATATTACTGTTATATATTAGAATATTTTATTTGATTTTAAATAATTAACCTACATTTTCTTCTGATTTTAAGAGACATTAAAACATTTTCTTGGACACATAAAGTCGTGTGGATCTCGGCACTGTTCCTAGTGAAGGAGTTGGGCCTGACAGACATATTATGGTTGTTCACACTCGCATGTCTATGGGAATGAATTCTCCATTAAGTGAAAATTTAACATATTAATATATTTGTCTTTATGCCAATGCCATTTTTTTTTCCAATGGAGGAATGGGCCCATGAAGGCAAAAATGCCTAAGGCCCAGGAAAGTCATAATGTAGTCCTGCGTACATAGTAGGTATTTCTTGAAAATTACTGAGATGAAACTGTCACTCAAGGAAAATATCTGTGAGATCATGATGCCAATGACAATTTGAACTTTCAAGCAAATTTGAACTTAACAAGTTCCCAATACTTAAAAATCTTCTGCTGATATCAGTGGTGATATTAAGGAATGTGATTTTCTGACATTATTTGATGAAAGGTGTTCATATTTGGAAGCTCTCTATATAACTCATTGAACCACTGTTTTCTACATAACCAATGTATGATTTTACCAAATCATGCATGACTAAAAGATTAATTTGAGATATGAGACGATGAATGAATTTTATGTTACTAAGTTCAAAAGTATGTTGATTGATTTCAGATTGTACACTTCTTGAATTTGGTGTAGTATCAGAGAACATCCAAAATTATCTGAAAAGGCTGTTAAAATCCTTCTCCCCCTGCCCAAATACATATCTTTGTAAGGATGGATTTTTTTATATGTTGTTTCAAACAGAACAACAGACAGCAACTGACTGAATATAGGAGACATGAGCATCTAGCTATCGTCTATTAAACCAGACATTTAAAAAATGTGCAAAATTGCAAAACAATGGCAGTCTTCTCACTAATTTTCATTTGGAGAATATAATTATTTTTCATACAAATACATTTTTATGTTAACATTTAACTTGTTTACAGAGTCACATTCTAAAAATGAATAAATTAATATTAAAAATTTTTGTTTTAATTTCTAACAGATTAAATATTGATAGATACAACCCACATAAACAAAAGCTCTCCACGGTCCTCAATAATTTAAGAGGATAAAGGGATTTTGAATCCAAGTGGGTTGAGAACTGTTGTTGTAGACTAACTACCTGGTTAAATGTTTGTAAAGGACCATTAAGTTTAGAAAGTAGGTGACAAGCACTAAATGCAGTAGGACCCCAAATGTATTTAATAATAAGTAGCTTGAATGATATGAATACATAGGCTGTAAGGGGAGCAGGGGTTCACTACCTTATCACCCTTCGGGGCCTCATTTTTCCCAAGAGCATTTACACCATCTGACTCATCATCTTTTGTGGATTGTCTTCCTTTCCCCACTAGTCTGCAAACTTCAGAAGGGCAGAGATTTTTTGCCTGTTCTGTTCACTGCTTCATCTTTATCATCCAAATTGGTGCATGGCCCAACGTATGACTTCAGTACTTAATTGAATTAATGAATCCATGAATGGTTTATATCGGACATTGCTTTGCAAACTAATTTTAAAGTCCTGTGTAAAAACTGGTGAAGGCCGGAGGTTACCACCGTTGCTCTAGGGGGCAGCCTGACGGCTAGGAGAGGTCTTTCAGTAGCGGTACTTTAAACCGCACATCAACTCTGCCAGGTGTGTATTGTTATGCAAATTTGGTTAACATTTTGGTACTCAGGTGGCTTCCCCCTCCACACTTTAGCGGAGGGCGGGGAGGGGAGGAGAACGAAGGTCTCCTATTTAAGAACCCGGGATGGGGCACTAACCCATTCAGGAAACAAACCATTTAGGAATTCATTGACGGTCTTCACTTGGATCACTCCTTTTTCTGTTTGTCTGCAGTTTTAAAACTCGTGTGTGATAGGGAATCGCTGTTGACATTAGTGAATCCTAACTGGGTTCAATCGTGAACATTTGCTGAATCGACGTAGCTAACGCCTTCCGTGCGCAAAGCAGGTCAACTTTTGGGAGGTCATGATGAGGAACCCCAGGGCAGCCGGATATGCAGTAGTTGGTCGTGGGGTAGAAAAGGTTTGCTGGGCACTTAAATCTAAAGACAGCGGCGGACTCTGAGCTGTGCGGGGGTCTGCAATTGGTTGGGGAGGGAAAGTGCTTGCTGGTAACAGTAGTTGCGCCTCCCTCCCTGACTTAACGGGATGGCTTCTAGGGATGAGGCAGCGAAAGTCCCAAGCTGAGGGCCAGGCACACAGTAGGCGTTTAGTAAGTGTCACTCGAGACACACAGGCTGGGCGTGCTCTGGAGAAGCCGCTGTGCCCCGGCACCTCTGTTCAGCGCGCACCCCGGGCTCGGGTGGATCCTGCGTCTGGCGTCCAGCGTCAGGGAGGAGTGCTTGAGGGCACAGGGCCGGTCGCCGGGGCCTCGGTGCAGCCGGGGAGCAGACAGACCGACCGACATCCAGGCTGCACAGTGCCGAGGTTCCTCGTGCGCGCGGCCGCAGGATTAGGGTCAAGGCCGGGGCGGCGCGGGAGGGGTGGCGGGACGCGCGGAGACGCGATGGGATGTGACGAGCGGCGCGCTGTGCATTGTGGGAATCCCGGGGCCGCCGCGACTGGTTCCAGTTCACTCCGCAGCGGAGCCGGGCGGAGGGGGCGAGCGCGGTGCGCGCGGGCGGGAAGCGAGGAGGCGGGCGGGCCAGCGAGCAGCGGGGAGAGAAAAGGCGCGAGCAGCCCAGAGAGCACAGGCCGGACACCTTTCTGCTGCAGCCGCCGAGCCGCCCGTAAGTGCCGCGCGCAACCCGTCGCCTCGCGCCTCGTCCCTGCCGCCCGGGTCCGGCCGCCGCGCTCTTCCGCCCGCGGAGCCTGGGAGCGGCCCGGCCTGGCGCGCACCGGGCGGCGCTGCCGGGGTTCGGGCTGCCGAGCTCCGCGCGGCCCACGCCGGGGCCTCGCGCGGACGGCTCCCTCCCAGGCCATGCCCGGGCCGCGCGGGATTCCCTTTGGTTTTGTTTAGAAAGCAAACCCGGAAGCCAACTTCTCACAACCGCGTCCTCCTGCCCGCGCCCGGTGGCTTTTGTGGGAAGGAGACCCTTCCCGGTGGACGGGCAGACGGCTGGGCCTGAAGCCGGAGGAGGCCCCGCGTCCTCCGGCTGGCAAACCTGGGCGCCCGGGAGCAGTTGTATGCGGAGTTGGACTTGGTGAGGCCACGCCGGACCACGAATTGCCAGCCCCCGCACAATAAGTCGGGCCCGGACGCAGGTGGCCCCAGTGTAGGCGCCTGACTCTATTTGCTGGGAGGGCAGGGCGGGGGAATGCTCGCGGGATTGGAGCCAGGCCTGGGAAGGGGTTGTCCAGAGACTGGCTGGAGAGGGGCCACGGGAACCGCGGTAACTCTCGGTGGGATCATGATGGTCTTTTGTTTGCTTTGTGATTGGGAGTTTTTTATAAGATAACTCCAGAAGGCTGCAGGTTCCCCGGGTGGAGAAGTCCAGTAGGGAAGAGACTCGCTGGGAGTGGGGTGGAATGGTGAGGTGAGTGCACGGGATGCTGCTAGCCCAGTCACCTGACAACAGGTGTGTGGATTGCGCGCCCCTGCTCCACTTCTGCAAAGACCACAGATCACTCAAGGATCTTGTCAGTACATTGCTTTGGAAGATTTTTTTCAACAAGATATTAGGGAAGATATTCCTGAGTTTGAAAGTGAGAAGCTTCTGTAGAAACAGCTGAGACAAACCTTGAATTTAACAATTACATGACCATGAAATCCTTATAAGATTTTAATGATTCAATAAACAGCATATAAGAATAGACCATTAGAGGGGCATTCCTGCTAGCTTCTCTTTTTCTTCCACCTTTGTGGTTTGAGGTTTTACCGTTACAGGGGGAGGGGAAGTGCTTTGTTCTAAGGCTCCCTGCTCCAGGGACTCTGAAGAGCTTTAGGTTTGAGTGGGAGGCTACAGTCGTAAATTAGGTGTAATCCACCTACTGCAGGCCACTTTTAGGGTACGCTCTGCCGTCAGAGGAGTTATTAGCTCTGAAATGGACACCTCATGCCTACAACTGGAATTAATACCCCTTATACACAACTAACCAAAGTCGGGCAGTGGCATCTCGGTCTTGCACAAGAGTCTCTCTGATAAGGATAAATATGTTTTAAAACCTGTTTCCTTTATTTTTTAAACCCTCAAGACTTTAAATTCTTTTCCCCTCTAGTTTTAGGAGAGTGGGCAATCTCTCCAGTCTGCTATCTTGTTTTAAACTGTTACCATTGTTAATGGTGGTAAAGGTATTAAGGAAGAGGGAAGGAGTTAAAGTGAAAATTGTTTCAGGCAAGGCATTTAGAATGAGGAAGAGATAGTTCATATTAAATTTTGAGAGTTGTCTGGACCATCACATGTGACTAATACACAACCATAAGTCACTGGCTTGGTCTGTACCAAATGGGCCAGGGTCAGGGAGTGGTGCATTTCAATTTGCCTTATGTTCTGATCCTGGAGATGGCAGAACTCTGGGAGGACTCTCATTCCTTCTCTAGAGAGAGGCTTGGAGTACGTATATTTTAATACTTGCAGGGCTAAGGATGCCCCAAGTCATTTAAAAGAGATTTGTTTAATTAAACAAAAGCACAAACTGAAAACACCAAGCTGACAAAATTCAATAATAACCTGTTTGTGGTGTTCATCAGAATTGCAGCAGTCTGTAGTGCTCATTAAAGTGTGGCTTTGGATTTGTGTTGGGGTTTTCAGAGTCCCATTCTTGACACAGGCTGGGAAGGGGCAGGAGTGAGTGGGGCCCATACCTGTTGTATAGGCCCTCTCCACATTTTGTATGTTTAGAAGTACATTGGGCCCCACTTCAGCTCTTAAGAGTGAACACGAGTGGGTCAGTGGTTAATACCAAAGACTTGTATAGCTGTTTGCTTGGATCAAGCCTGCCAGATCAGTGTCTTGCAGTCTTTCAATAAATAGTTTCTGAAAATTAACTCTAGGTCAGGCAATGGGGCTAGAACCATGATAAAGAAGTGCCCAGTCCTTGTCCTGGGGGAGCTGACATGCAGAGAAGACAGGCCAGTGGCTATTGCAAGGTCAGTGCAGGAGGTCACGGTTGCTCCTATCGTGGTCCCCAGGATGGTAATCTAGCTAGGGGCAAGCCATTACTAGGCACAGAAAGGCTGCATAGGAGTTGTCTGGGGAAAGGAGGTCAGGTGAGGACAAGTGTTTTAGGCCTGAGGAACCACATGTATAGACTCTTAGAACAATGAGAATTGCGGTCAAATGGGGAGCTGCCAGAGACTCAGGATGTCAGGATCCTATAGGGGTGTCAGGTGAAGCTAGAGTGCAAACAGGCCAAATTACAGAGGGTCCTGATCAGAAACACACTGAGGGATTTAGACTTCATCTTAAGAGCCATAAGAAGCTTTTCAAGGCTCTGGACAGAAGAGAGACGTGGTCAGGTATTCTTTATTCTTTCTGGGAACTCTTCTGTTTAAATATTGAATAGCTTCTAGATGCCAAGACCAGGGTCTTGCCCTACTGAAGCTCACATCCTAACCTTGACTGATGATGGTCTTCCATTGGAGTGGTTATCTTAGAGTTTGGCAGAACCTTTAAAAGAGGTGTGAGGACAGTTTCCCTGTGAAGTAGACAGGCAATGTCTTACTATTGAAATACAATTCTTTTCTTTTCTTTCTTTTTTTTGTTTTGTGATGCAATTGGGTAAGCACACCGTGGAGAGGGTTTGCAGAGGTGAAATCTTAATTCCAGACTAGCTTCCTGCAAACTGTTTCTGCTTGTGGTAAACAACACTTGTGTTTGGGTTTTGTTTTTTCTTGCTACTGAAAATGTAACGTATGAGGGAGATATGTATGAGGGAGATACGTCTACTGGAACAAAATGTGCAGTTTAGGATTTATTTACTATCTCAATTTATCCTTCTTTCCCTGTTTGCAATCTCTTGGTTCCCTGAGGGCAGACCATAGGTTCTTTAATCATCAGGCTCACTTTGTGATGCAGTGTTTTATGAATGGAGAGAGATGTTTTTCCTGATTGGCTAGAGTACCAGAGCAGGTCTCTGTTCTGAGCCAATCAGAGTGTAGCTTGTGAACCCTAGCTCTATTAGCAATGTTGTGTAGTGTATCCACATGCCTCTGGGGACATGACAGCAGTGACACCATTAATCATTTGGTATGATAGAAGTAAATGGGAGAGAATGCTGTAAATAGGATTAGTATCCTACACTTCAGAATTAAGTGTCTTGGATTCACCTTCATGATTGGAGTTGATGGGCAGGTGACAAATGCATGTGGACACATGGGCATTTATCCAGCTGCAGGGAAAGGATGGGACAGTCCTCCCTTGGTAACAATGACTTTGAGCTGATAGTTCAGATTCCTTCATCCTCAGGTGCTGGAGATAGGGCTATCTGACTAGCAGCTTCCCAGAAGTCCTAATCAATATTCTTTTCAGGATCACTATGCACACATATTGCTTAGATAATAAAAGACTTCATGATCGACCATTCCAGTGGTTTTGTGAGTGCCCTGATTATTTAAGGGATTTTTTATATTGCAGCTTTAATAGAGATCAATCTCTTATAGATGTGAGGAAAGTAAGCATTTTCATAAGGTCTATATTACTGAGACAGTCTAGTGGCAAGACAAGAGGTCACTGGATCCATAGAATTGTCAGGGAGTCAGAAGGCCTCTGTGTGGTACTCATCTCAGCTATCAGGGCAGTTGTACTGTTCCTTTCCTGGGAGTCCCCAGAGCAGCTCCACAGGCTCCCTGGATTTTGAGGCTCTGGACTCCAGGATTTGGCCAGGTATGTGTACATGAATGGTCCCAGAGAAGGGCCCTGACTGGTGTCCCATTTGCCACATCTGAGTCCTGTAGCCTTTGGAAAAGTTGCCCTCATCTTTGTCAAGAGAACCCTATCCACAGTAAATGCTAATCAGTCACCATCCAGCCAGCATTTGAGAGCCTACCATGTAGTAGGGAAGGGTGGTGGGGTCTTGGAGATACAATAGTAAGCAGAGCTGACTGGTCCATCCCATCAAGAAGACAGAGAAATAAGCAGCGATGACACAGGGTAACAAGTGCTAAGGGTGGGGTAATTGACTTTAGAATGTTTATATAAATTGGATCTAGTGGGGCAGTCAGATTGGAAGGAAGGCCTGGAAACTATATTTACAGAGCACTTTAAATAAATTGAGAAAAGCAGTTGAACTCACTAAAGAATGGTGGCAGACCTTATAAGGGATTTTTAGCTGGACTCAGGGGCCATAGCAGGAATGTCCACTGAAGAAACTGGGAGCAGTTCAGCCTGCTGGAGTCCTGGTTGATGGAAATAGGGAGAGGTGGGATGGTGGCACACAGCTGGGCCTTGTGTGCATGGGGCTGCCTCAAATTAGAATGTGACGGGGCCACAAGGCAGGAATGCAGACATGAGAGCTGCTTTATGGGTCTGTATCATGAGACAAGGTGTTGGGACCACTAGGTAGGGCTGTCCCAGACAGAAGGCTGGAGAAAGTATTTCAGGCAATATGAGTGGCATCTGCCAAACGGTGGAAGTGGAAATGCAGGCTGTTTACAATGCAGTGAGAAGTCTGTTACGGTGCCCTGTAGGGGAGGAGTAGAGTGGTATGGTAGGTATGTGAGATGTTCCCTTGCCCTCTTCATCTCTATGCGCCTCCTAGTAGTAGAGGAGTTGTGGTTTTCATGTCCATCTTGTTCAGCCAGGTTTCAAATTAGTCCTGTGCTGTGTGCTATGAGGACAGATCATGTTGCCCTGGTCATATCTCATTTGTTGAGGGGTCTGCATTCAGAGACTTGCTTTTCACTCAAGCCTGGCTCATCTCTCTGTATGGTCTGTCTCCAGCAGTGTGTCTCTGAGTAAGCTTTGGGTTTCTGCAAACAAAGTTCCTGTCTATTGTGATTGATTTATAGTTGTAGGAGTTGCAGCGAAAGCCCACATAGATCCCTTTAGGGTCAACCACAGAATCTTTATTTCCTGACCTGCTAACAGTCAAAAAGTAAGCCAAGCTAATGTATATGAACATAATGTGACGAACAGATGCCAAGGTTGTCTGAATGTCTATCACTGTTTTAAAGCATGTGGGGCCCTCTACAGGGGTGAAGGCTTTTGGTTTACTAAATGCAGTGTCCTCCTGGCTGATGAATCCAAGAAGGAAGGACACAGCTTTGTCAGTTTGACAAGGTAGTATAGCTGTTTCTTCTATGAGCAATGTTTGTGCTTTGAGGAGAAGCTGAGTGTATCATAAGCCACTTTTACTGTGTTGGAGGACTGTTCATCTCTCAGAAGAGGCTAGGTGTAGGAAATGGGTCAAACAGGCCCCAGTAGGCTTTGGTTGGTCATTCTAACTCTGGCTTTAAGGTCAGCTTTCAAGTTGGTTTGTCATGTGACAGGGGCTGCCTCTTTCTTCTTTTCTTCGAACAAATAGAGGACATTTCTCAAACTCTCATGCAATTAGGCTGGCCATGTGATCAAGTTGTAGTTGATGGATCAAGGTCAGAAGTGGTGTACCTCGCTTCCAGGCTTGGCCCCTGAAAGATTCCATATGTTCTCCTCTATGGCCTTTTTCTTTCCCTGGTAACCCTGGAAATTGAGCATGGAAGGATAGGAAGAGTCTGGATCCATGACCTACCCTGTGGAGAAGCACTGGATAGTCATGGCAGCCCACTTTGGACTTTTTGTGATTGGGAAATAAGCTATAGGAGCTTATTTGTAATAACAGCTAGTGCTACCCTCACCAGTACAAATGTCCAACACCAGTTCTTCAGGAAGGTGGCCTTTTTTCATCTTATGTACATTGTCATTTTTGCTAACTTTGGTGAGAACTCAATGGGTGAATGTCAGGCCCTTATATGCATGATTTTATTCAGTGTTCTTATATGCAGACTTTTAATCAACTCTCTGAGATTCACTCTATCATTACCTTTACTTGACAGATGAGAAAATAGGCCCAAGGACACATAGGCAGTAAGTGGCAGAGCTATGACTTGAATTGAGTCTTTCTGACTTTGGAATTTGAATTATTCACCACAGTGCTCAGCAGCCACTCTGTCACAGCCACTCTCTATCCACACATTGGTGCCCAGACCTCAGTGGCTCTGTAAAGAATAGGATGGACCTGCACATTCATGGGCTTGTCAAGATACTGCAGACTACAAGGTGATTTTCCCAAATGATGTTTTTAAAATCATCACATATTACTGGATGTCATGAGGCTGCATGGCTTAGTCAGAATTCTCATAGCTGTAGCTGCAGGTTGAGGATCTATAGTTAGAAGTGTAAAGAACACACAGGGAGTGGCGAGGAACAGAATCTCTGCAGGACAGCCCCCATCAGGAGAAACACAGACTTGGGGCTGCTTTATTGGAGAGGTGTCAGACTCAGAATGAGACATGAAGATGTTCTTCATTCAGCAATAGTGCTTGAAGTTCCATGATGTTTGATATCTTTCCTGGGACCCAGGGAGCCAAGGGTGAGTTGACTGCAGTGCCTGACACCAAGTAGTTTGCAGTGCATTTAAGCTGGGAAGGTAGGCACACAGATATGTGCCAGGGTATGTGCTATGGGACCACAGAGCAGAGAGAAATTCCATTCCATGGTCAGGTTCAAGAAGAGAGCTCATGTGAACATCAATTCAGCAGGTTGGCAGGACAGAGGGTGTTAAAGGCAGGAGAAACAGCATGTATAAAGACATTCTGGGCATAGCATCACAGGTGAGGAAGTCAAGTGCATCCTGAGGCATTGTGAGCCCAGGCAGGGGTGGTAGGAAGCAGTGCTGCAGAAGTAGTTGAAGGATGCCATTTGTGGCTGACTCAGGGTGATGGGGAATCATCAGTAAAGTAGGCAAAGATCTCTGGTGTTCATGGAGAGGGCCTGGTGCTGGGGAAATAGGTGAGAAGAAGTAGAACTAAGCACCAAGGTGGGGAAGGTGAAGAGAAGGGAAGAGGCTTGAGAAGTTAGGGAGGTAGGTTCAACAGAGCTTGGTTAATGACTGGGTGCCGTGGAGGTGGGCAGAAAAGTAGGGGCCAGGTTGACTCCTGCTCAGTAGCTTGATGCATGATGCTGCTACTAATGGGGCTGAGAAACCCAGAGGAGTTCAAGGCACCCATGGAACTTACAAGTGGATCCTTGCCACAAGTAGTCGGAATAGCTCTGAGACTCAGTAGCCGGGTATGAGTCAGAGAGAAGCATCAGGAGCATCACTTTTAAGGAATAAGCATGTCTAAGACTGACTGTTCAGGTCCCCAAATGCTAATGGCTCCTCTCTGGGACAGGACATTGTCCAGTTCTCACAGAGGAAGCCCTAGCATACCCAGACAGGTCATCTTGGAGGCAGAGCTTAAGTCTGTGCTCCAGTAGGAATGGGGCTGAGCTGTGTTAATCATTACTAACCACAGGCCTCTCCTGCTGAAAGAGGGGAAACAATCAGATCTGAAAGCTCTTAATTCAAAGGTGTTGGGTTGGTCTGTGAAACACATTTGTAATGAAGCAGAAGACTGCTAGGAAACGCAGTGATAGCTTTCACTGCAAACTTGTGTACACATACTATTTTCTGCTCAGAGTGAGCATGGGTACCCATTGGCAGGAAATGTTATAAAACAGGTCATTACAGCAAGAAACATAGCCAACTAATTGTTTCAGAATAACCTAGACCCTTCTGGGACCCTTTAGCACTCAGTAATCAATTAAGAAGGGTGCCCTCTTGATAGGGTGAAATACAGAGTTCTCATCCCAGTGGATTTCAGCCTCTTTCAGCATCAAGAACCAGGGCTTGAACACCTTAATTCTGTTGGGCCTGCCAGTGCAGTTGCCCCAGTGCTCAGGAATGCTGCTCTCTGCTGCCTTGGTCATCTCTGTCAGGCCGATGATTTGAGGTGATCTTGGGGGTCGGTCACACTGATGTTAAGTATAAACCATGACATGTCCCAAGTATAGGGTTAGAGGTCAGAGTAACAAGGATTTTTGACTTTGGCCTCCATAATCACAGAGGTATGGGCTGTTGGAGCTGGAGGGGCCCACACACCATGGAGTCTGACCTCAATTTACCAATAAATAGGAGACCTGCCCATTTGATTTAATGGTCTGAGAATAAATGTCCTGTAGGGAACGCTTGCCTGGTTGGTGTCCCAGAATAGGCTGAGGCCTCTTCATAGCCCCTCTCTTAGGACCCTGCACTGGCCTTTCACCAATATAATTTAAATGATTGTAAGATTATTTATTATCTTTCTTCCCTATCAGCTCTAGAAGAGGGACCACAGCTGTCTTGTGACTGCTATCTCCATTTCCCAGCATAGTTCCTGAACTGAATGTGTGGTTACTTGAATGCTTTCAGCAAACATTTGAGATCTTACTGGATGGTTCTGTAGTCAGGGGCAGCCCCAAGAACCTACAGTCTGATGGGAGAGATGGGTCTGTGTGCCCAGCACTGCTGCCATGTGAGGCATGCGGAGCCCAGAAGGTGGGGCAGCTGGATCTGAGCACTTGGAGAAGGGTTGTCAGAGGGTGGAAAGCAAGTACAAGGGATAGAGGGGGTCCTGGCCAAAGAGCGCACCACCACAGAGGAGGGCATTCATGTGATAACAAGAGGCACAGAGTAAAGCTGGATGGGTGTGCCAGGCCTAGATTTCCAGGCCATTATATGCCAGGTGGCCTGATTTTGTCTTGGGAATTGTGACACAGGGCCATGGCATATTCAGATTTGTGTACAAAGATGGCCCTGCCTGTGTAGGGCAGGTGGATTAGACGAGAGGAGATTAGTGGTGCTTGTGATCATTTGGTTAAGGTAGAGATGACCTGGATCCAGTCAAAGCTGGGATGGAGAGGAGAGGGCCTCAGAGGAGGTGTTGAGGAGGGCCATTCTTGGACTGAGTGACATTTTGGATGGCCATTGGGAGGAGGAGCAGGGGAGAAAAAACACTTCTCTAAGGGCAGGCCTGTCTGGCAGACTGGCAATGCTCAGAGGGCCTCTTATTCCAACCTGGCTACCCACTGAGCTATGAGCCATTCCTGCCTCACGGATAAAGGATTGTAAGATAGAGATGCTGCTGTCATCAAAGACTTGGGCATCTGGCTTTACAGCTCTATTCTCGGGGCAGGTGACATAGTTTTCTTTTATGAAATCTTCAGCAAATTTATCAGCTCGAGTCTCAAGTGGATGAAAATGCAATTATTTAATAAGTGTGTAGAGTGTAGCCAAGAAACCTCATTTTCTTTTACATCATGTGGCATAAAGGCAAGATACTTAAGAGCAGTCATTGTCGGAGTAACTTTTAAATGGAAATGGCCAATAAAATCGATGTCATGGTATAAAATGTGAAAGGCTAAGTAAGCCATTCTCTCTTCAGGGGCCACAGCATTCCAGTGGAGTACGTCAGTGGGGCTTGGAGGGCTTGGCAGCTGCAGGCAGTGGCATCTGCTGGCAGGACCTGTTTCTTCCAGAGGTCAGTGTGTAAGGTGAAAGGGGGTCTCCAATGATCCTGATGGTGTCCCTTATGCCTCCACAGTGTGCTTACTGATCCAGCTCCAAGGCCACCGACATGTCGAGCCGGGGAGGGAAGAAGAAGTCCACCAAAACCTCCCGGTCTGCCAAGGCAGGAGTTATTTTCCCTGTGGGGCGGATGCTGCGGTACATCAAGAAAGGCCACCCCAAGTACAGGATCGGAGTGGGGGCACCCGTGTACATGGCTGCTGTCCTGGAGTACCTGACAGGTAAGTGCCTGAGTCAACTGGATAACTCTGGCTCAGACTGTGGCAGTTTTGACAGCTTCCAAGCACAATAAGACTTTTTGGTTTCTTTTATATTGAAACTTTTTTTCAAACCTAAAGAAAAGTTGTAAGAATAGTACAGTGAACATTTTAATCTAGATTCACCAGTTGTTAACATTCTGCCCCCTTACCACATGTGTGTGTATATGTGCACACAAGTATGTGTACATTTATTTTTGGCCATAATTATATGTTTTATTTTCAAATTTCCTCAATTGCACCATTGATGTTCTTCATAAATTTGTTTGGCATCCTTTCCTAATCCAGGATCTGTTTCAGGGTCATACATTGCATTTGGGTTTCAGGTTTCTTTAGTCTTAATTAACCTAAAACAATTCACCAGCTTTTAAAAAATCTTCCATGACATAGACGTTTTTGAAGAGTCTGGGCCAGTTGTTTTGCAGAAAGTCATTTTAGTCTGGATTGGTCTCATGCTTGGATTCAGCTTAAACATTTTAGTAGGAGAATTGCATAAGTGATGAGTCCTTCTCTGGTGTCATGTCAGGAGGTATCTGATGTGACTTTGTCTTGTCATTAGTGATGGTTGGTTTGTTCATTAGATTAATGAATTGTTCATTCCCTGATGATCTTACCAGAATCTGTTATTACTATGGTGGTTATAAAATGTGATTTTTTTTTTCTATTTCTGTAATTTCTTCTGCATTAGTTGGCATTCTTCTGTAAAATAGAGCTTTTCTTCTTCTCTTCCCTTTAAAATTTTTTTTTTGTATTGTCACTGTTGGTTTATGGATTTTTTAAAATTTAGTGGGTTATATACAGTCATGTCATTACTCATTTTTATGCTCAAAATTGTCTCAAATTTGACCTTCAGGCTGGTTCTTATGTCTTTTTGCCATGTCTCCATCAGTTTCTGTGCATTTTCTTGCTTTTTGACATTATGAGATGTTCTATTATTACCTTGAACTTTTCCTGTTCCAGTCTTGGAATCAGTCATCTTTCTAGGGTGTCCTTGGACCTTTTCATAGGTATGATTTTATTGTTCTTCTTGGTGGCTCCATAGCAATGTGGGAGGCCAGCTGGACAGGGATACCACCCCCATTTTTAGTTGTGAGAAAACCAGCCCTAAAGTATAAAAGGACTTGCATGGGGTCACATATGACCAGTAAGGACTTGAGAAGGGACCCACATCCTGTTGTTATCATGTTTTTACCATTTACTGCTCCACACACTATCTGTGCAGATGGTAGTAGGGAGCATTCTTGATTCTTAGACAAGGTGCCTCTTCCAAAGTGATACAGTCAGGCAGCAGAAGAACTAGATTGCTCCTTACTCTCCCAGGTCTCTCAGTAAGGCAAGACCAAAGGTTCCCTTGTGAAGAACACAGTCATAATTGGTGCGTTATAGTTGTGAGATGTTTGCACATATTCTGGGACTTTTGGCCCTCTGCTTGTCAGATACTCTTACAGGTGGCATGTCTGGTAGCATGACCTAGGCATGATTATTTTCACTATTTAGACAAAGAAACAGAGACCGAGCATTTATGTGATATACCCAGGTAAGCCATGTGTAACATTGGCAGTCAGCTGGGGAGACAGACATTTGGCCTGGCAGTTTATATTCTGTGTTACCTAGAGTGACTCAATCTCTCTGGACTCTAATTTCCTTACAACTCAAATGAAGACAGTAGTCCTGCTCCATCAACTCAGGTGGCTGTGAGAGCCAGAGGGGCTTTGTTTGACCATGATGGGAAAGCTGACACAATGTGCAAACCCAGCAAGCCTGTGTCTTCTAGTTACCAAACACTGTGATGCTCCTAACATGGGTTTTCACTCATTAGGTCAAGTAAAACATCAGTTTCATTTCTTCCATTAAGCTTCCTCTTTTTAGTTTGCAAGGCATGGGATGGGGGAATACCATTGTTCCATCATATCTGAGGCAGCTAGTATCTGTATCACACAGAAACTCTTTATATTTCCCTTGTCTATGCTTGGCTGGCTCTGAAACAGCACAGTGCTCAGAAGGTCACAGTCAGTGGGTCTGTTCTCATGAGCCCCAGAGACCTTAACCCTGTTTGCACCACACCTGTCATGATTGTTCCTAGCTATCACAGGTGTGTGGTAGTGGTCACAAAGGGGAGAGGGAATGGTTGGGGCAGCCTATCACTATGGCTGGGAAAATACGTCATGGCAAATCCGTACTCTGGTATTAGCCACATTAACCTCTATAGTAAAGAATAATATATATTTTTAAGTTTTACCAAGGCCTTCCAGCAGAGCCATAGTTAGCTTAATCTGAACCATTTCCTCTGGCTGCATGCAGTGCTGAGTCACTGGCATGACCATTGCCTGAAACCAGCCCCGCAACATGGTGCCTTGCCTGCATGACGGATGCTCAGGAGATGTCCTGAGCTGTTAGTGCTGTGTCTAGTCACTGCTGTGGTCATGTGTCCTATTGCCTGATGATGGGATAGGAGATAAGCTCTGGGGCCATGTCCATTGAGAATGCTGCCCTGTTCTACCCCTTAGAACAGTGTTGTATACCTACACCGACTGCTCTTGGAAGGTGACCTATCCTGAGCCCCTTGGGCTGGAATGTGGGAGCATGTGGCTATTTGAAAGCCCATCAGAGCTTTGGTGTTGGTCCTTGAGTGAGAAGGAAAAGTAGAAGAGCCCTCTTTCTATTCTGCTCTTTGCTTTTGTTTCACTAAGACCCTTTCCTGTCTATTCCACATGCTTATAGTGTACCTGCTGTGTGTCAGGCATCACAATAGGCTCTGTATGAGAGTATAGGGATGATTGAGACAGAGGTGGTCTCTTCTCAGGGCAGCTCCTTGTCTAATTGGGAGAAAGAACCAGCCAATCCAGATGGCTGCTGACTGTGATTCATGCCACAGAGGGCATAAACAAGTGAAGGGAGGCCTGGGCAGCTGGGAGCTTAGAGATGAACTGGCTCAGGAAGGCTTCTTTGAGGGGGAGACACAAGATGAGAAGATGATGCCAAGCAGCCCTGCAAGAGCTGGGAGGCTCTGCCTTCCTCTCACTGTGCTTGGTGAACATACTGGGTGCCAGCCTCTTCCCAGAGCTTGCAGGGAAGATATGGAAAGAGGAAGAAGCCAGGGTACCAGCCCTGAAGCAGCTCAGCGCCTAGTCAAGAACGCTTTAACACAAAGCATTTAATGGAAGTACCACCTATTCATCAGGTCCTCACTGGGAGCTATGATTATTAGGCACTGGGATATAAACCAGAACAGGACTTATCCTACCCCCAAAGAAATTTCTGGTCAGAGACAGGTACATGCAGAGAAAGGTGATCATGTAGGACCATATGTGCTATGAGTAGGTAGGTATCAGAAAATGTTTCCTAGAGGATGGTCACTAACCAGTTAACCAGAGCTACCCTGGTTGTCTAGTTGTTATCTGAAGGGCCCTGTAGGAGGGATTGATTTCCTTTCTGTGAGGCCCAGACTCTTACAGGTGGCATACACAATTGCAGGCATGGTAATGATGGTATGTCATATAAATTCCTTCAGAATGGCTGGGCCACGCCTCCTGCCTTCACAAGTCCCCTGTGGAGATATGAGGAAGGATCTGGATGCTCAGGGGTTGCTAAAAGGATTGCTGAGCTTCAGGGCCCACTTAGGCCTAGGTGGCTCTGGAGCAGGGAACTGACATCTCCTTGGTGGCCAGCCCTGGGGACCACTTGGAGTGCTCTGATGTTCAGTGGAAAGCAAGAAGAGGCAGTGGAACTGAGTGGTTAAGAGTGTGGACCTAGGTATCAGAGCTACCATTTCTTAATTGTGGCCTTGGACTAAGCACTCACGTTCCCCAGCTGTGGTTTTATTGTCCATGAAGTGCAGATAATGATTGTCTGATAGGGTTGTTATGAGGCTGAAATTAGTGCACACATGTGAAGAACTCTTCCAAGCCAGCATAGTGTAAGTGCCCACATGCTAACTTACATTAGGGTTAAAGCAAAGAGAGGAAGTCATCCTTCTCTGGCTACTAAGGTGACTGGGGGTTGCCTATTTCCTGTAGGGATGGTGATAGAAGCTGTCACTGCCCACTCATGTGTCCTTTCAGTTGGTCAAAACACCCTGGGCCTCACCGGGCAACTGTAGCATGTCTTGGCAGCTTCAGGCCTCCTTCCTCTGGTTTGTTTTAAGCTGCCAATTGACTCCTTTCCTAGAGCCTATATCACCCTCAACACCAAGATGCCCTGCTACCAAACACTTCTGCCCTGAGCGCTTTGCATGCTCATGGAAACCTTCTTGAAAGCTTTTCCAATTAGCTGGAAGTGGAGCATACCCAGCCCTGGGCTTGTGTTAGGCCAGAGCTGAGGCCAGACCAGTATGAGTGTCTGAACAGGCAGCATCTCTGCAGGCCAGGGGCCCTCAGAGCCCAGTTATACATGCTCCCCTGTGAGAGAAGACACAAGCACTTCTCCTCCGGGTCTGCTGAAGGCTAGGGTGGACATGGGGAGGGGATTGCAGCCTTGCATCTTGCTCTGAAACTTGAAGCTGGCATCTGTTTCTCTTCTTGGGTCCAGAGCCCAATCATCTGCTGAACTTAGAAGGAAATGCCAACATCTGGAACAAGCTTGAGTCTGGTGACCTGCAGCTCCTTCCCTAGATCTCTGTGTGCCTGGCTCTGCAGTGTGCTGATCTCCTCTCAGAGCTCTCCCCAAGGAATGTGATGCTGTCTGCTTGTCTTCTCAGTACCCAGGACTGTCTGGGCTTCACTTTGTTCTCTACTTCCCTGGCCCTTGACCTTCTAGCCTGGAGGATTATAGCATCCCTACCTCTGGGGGTTGCTATGAGGATTGATAATATACTTCATGAATTTAGCCAGCATTGGTAGTAAACATTCAATAAATATATGTAAAAATAAGTATTATCATGGGGAGACTGTTTCTTTGAGGTATCATTTTCGTCCCTTTATTACTGTGGTACTTTTTTAAAACTAACATTTAAAGGGAGCTTGATATTAGTTTCAGCTCAGGAAACGTTCAAAGTCTCTGCAGTGCTATACTAAGTACAGGGAACAATGCTGGGAGTGTGGGCGATGTGAAATAAGAAACATGTAACATGGCTTTTGCCCTGATGGAATTTCCACTGATGCTGGTGACACACAAGTCCACAAACCAGTAAGGGAATAGGGCAGATCTAAGGGATAAATTAAGAATACTTCAAACCTACTGTGGGGAGTCGGGGTGGGTAAATGAGAAGCATGTGGAAGAGCAGGGAGCAAGCACACTTGTGATTTGTTGGTCTCAAGTCACAGGTCCAAGGTACTCTGGATCAGCATTGCTCAAACTGTGTTCAGTAGAACTGAAATGTTTGACAAAATGTAAGAGGTAGTTCACCCCAAAATAGGGCTTTGGGGCTGAAATGAGACAGTGAGATTCATATTCCCTCTTTTGAGATGGATGTTTGAATGACTGAGTTTCTCAGTAAAGGATCTTGTTTATTTTGAGAATCACTGATAAACAGTTTTCTTTATTGCAGGACTTTTCAGAGCCTTTAACATACTGGTGTACCATGCATCCCGAAGGGAAGGAACTGTTTAGTGGTTCCCAAACTTTTATCATAAAAGCCTTTCAGGGAACACCATACACAGTACAGTGTAAGGCAGGTGTCGCCAACCCCTGGGTCATGGACCAGTACCAGTCCATGGACTGTTAGGAACGATGCCACACAGCAGGAGGTGATTGATGGGCAAGCAAGTGAAGTTTCATCTATATTTGCAGCTGCTCCCCAGTGCTAGTATCACCTACTCAGCTCCACTTCAGATCACTGGACATTAGACTCTCTTAGCAGTCCCCAGAAAGGTTGGGGACTGCTGGTGTAGGGGACACTTTTTTGGGTTAAGCCCATGAGAAATGGCCCTATGAGCAATGCTAAGTGAAGAAACAAAATTAAGAGCCACCATAAAGCATGAACTTCAATTTGGCTCGTTGTGGCACCAAAGCACAAAGCTTGGTTAATAAGGAAGGAACCTAGGTCTTTCTCTTTCAGCAATATTTGCTAAGTGAGGTAGTGACTTGTGGAAGCCATGCATTTACTCTGCTAAGCTGAGTCACTCAGGCACTGACAAAGGGAGGGCCTACTAGTCTCCAGGCCTATTCTGGACACTGAGATTCATGACAAAAATCCCTGTCCAAGGAGCTTACCCTGGGAGGAAGTTGGAGCTTTTGGAGCCATTTAACCCAGCCGCTGAGAGAACAGGCCTGATTCCTGTGCATCAAATCCAAAATGATGTGTGATGACTTGTTTTTCCTTTTTTTTCATCCGGAAACTCTTTTCTATAGCCTAATCACACACCTTATTCTACCAGCTTACCTCTTAGGACATAAGCCTGTTCTCAAAGTCAAATCCTTTCTCAGGATTTCTGGACATTAGGAGGATGGGAAGCCCTAGCTACCCACTCTCAAGACTGAACATCGACACCTTCTCATAAGCATAGGCCCTCCATGGTGACCACTGTGAGAGGTCTGCTGATTTGGATACCTGCACTCTGGTCTGTTTAAAAACCTGTTGTCATAGTAGTGTGTTTTCACCTCTCACAGTATAAGACTGGCTAGAATTTTTTTCTTTTGTCTTCTTTGGATGTAATCTACAAAATGATAAAATCTGAATTTGCATATTCTTAAAAAAAATACCCACTCCTTTTCCATTTTCCCAAGCTTGCCCCTCCCCATCCTCCATATTTTGGACCTCAGGTCTTCTCTCTCCTGTCTCATCAGTGACCAGAACATCCACACTCTTATACATTTGTTCACCAACCGTGGTGAAGTTTACAGGGCAGCTCCTGGCCTGGGGAACAAGCAGGGTCTCTGGGTGACCTTGTGGCCACTTTACAGACTAGATACGTCCTAGCCCTTGTGCCTGACTGCATCCTGTAATAAAATCCCAAGGAAAAGGGATGGTTGTTAAAAAAACACCTTGCTGCCTGGTTTTGGCTAGTAAAAGGATCATCCTCATCCCAAGTTTCAGCTTGTTTAATTTCTGATCTGTAATTTGGGTCAGATGTCACATCTCTCTGGTGTTAGTCATTGGGCCACACTCCATCCCTGCCCATATCTCCTGTAAGTGCAGTAGGGAGAGCCCTCTCCTGTCAGCAGCACTTCTTGTTGCATATTCATTTCAGCAAACATCCATGCACTTGGCATTTCTGGCCTGGGGAAGAAAGGATCTAACAAGCATTGGGGTTAGGGTAGGCAGAACCTGCAGTTAGCTCTGTCACTTACCTGGCCTCTTTACCACTTTCCTTTCCAGGACACCCAAGTGTGTCCTGTACTCACACAGCTAAAAATAGGGCAGGAAGAAGAGGACAGTCAGGCTGGCTCCTTGATGCTCCGAGGCCCTTTGAATTTCCTGCATCTCTTGCTTGTTAGCATGACCACCCCCATCTTAGACTAACATGTTAGGACAGGACCCAACTAACTTGCTAGCACCTTATGGGCATTCATGCTCCTCAGGAGCTCTTAGCACTCCACAGTGCTCACTGTTCTGCAGTTTTATTTTTCTTAAAAACAAACAGAAAAACACAGAAAAGAGAAGACTAAAGATTTAATGGGCTGAAGGGTCGTAACTAGAAGAAGAATGGAAACCCTGCAATTGAAGCTCCAGTGCGCTGGGTACCCAGTGTATGCAGACTGTTATTTAAATGCATGCTCCCTTTTGTGGTTATGTGAGCAATTTCTGTTTGAAAATTTAAGAAGCTAAAACTCACTCAAAATCTCACTGCCCAGAGATATAGTAGCTGGCATTGAATGCCTATGATCCATTTTGTGTATATGTGTACATGCATAAGAATTAGGATTTAGTGTAATTGTTTTTTTATTAATATCTGCTCTTGATGATCTTCTCTGATAGTCAGTTATAGGAAGTTATCACTGTACATAATCTTACAAAGCAAATCAGGAAGTAATTAAGGAAATGCTCCCCGAATACACTACATTGCCAGTCCTCCTTCAGCCTCCCCGGGGGAATAGGTGATTCCATAGTGAATGGACATTCAAGGAGTGCTTGAAAAAGCAACAGTTTAGCACTGGGCACCTTTGCATTTCCCTGATGTTGTGATGTCAGATTGCCAGCTAATCAGTAGACCTCAGGTGGGTCAGACCTCAGGGCTTGAGGCTAGAGTGTGGACACCACCAAGGGGTGGACTTTCTCAGTACTTCACTACCACTTGTGCAAGAGGCAGCATAGCTTGAGGACACACTTTTTCCCAGGGACACATGAATCTGATTTGTAGCTCAAAAACTGAGCTTTTCCTTACTCTGCATCCAGTCCTTCTGAGAAGTCCACGAGGTTGTCCAGGACAGTGAAGATGTGACCTGGGCCCCCTTCATGAAACAATGACCCCATCCCGCTGCTCTCCCAGAGTCCGGGGTGGGGGATGGGGATGAGTGGGGATTGGAATGCATCACTTGGAGAAAGGAAAGTCCTCATTGTTTTCTTCGGCAAACATTTTCTCCCAGTATGTGACTTTTCATCTTATTCTTTTAACAGTGTCTTTCACAGAGAAGAAGTTTTTAATTTTAATGAAGTCCGAGTAATCAACTCTTTCTTTCATGTATTGTGCCTTTAGTGTTGTATCTGAAAAGTCATTGTCAAACCCGCAGTCATCCAGATTTTCTCCTCTGTTATCTTCTAGGAGCTTTACAGCTTTGTTTTACATTTAGTTCTATGATCCATTTTGAGTTAATTTTTGCAAAAGGTTTAAGGTCTGTCTAGACTCATTTTTTTGCTTGTGGATGTCCAATTGTTCCAGCACCATTTGTTGAAAACCTCTCTGCTTTTTTGAAGATAAGTTACATTGCCTAGGAATCCTCAATAGTCAAGAAGACTCACTGTTGCTTCACAAATTCCCTTTGAAGGGTAATATGTAACTTCCTGCCATTGGGGTCTGCACATAGCACTGTAAAACCTGCTTCTGGATTTGGACCAGGAAAAGGTGTGACCAAAACTAAATGTGGCTCTTTCATGTCAGACCTTCTGTCTGGTATCTCTTTATTTCTGATTGAAGTACGTCCTTTAGAATTTCATTTAGTGAGGTCTTTTGGTGATAAACTTTCTCTGGCTCTGTTTTTGAATTTTTTTTTTTAATTTCATCTGTAATGTTTTTAGCTGTTATTTATTCAGTGTCTCTGGAACACAAACACGTTAATGTTCATTCCATCTTTCATAACTGTTCATCTCATTCATATTTTTCATTTCTATCTCTGGAGCTTGTTCTGGATAATTATTGTTGGTCTGTCTTCTAGAACTATCTCCCAGTTTAATTCTCTCTTCAGCTGTATTTTATCTGCTATTTAATTCAGTCACTGAATTTTTTATTTTCATTTTTATACTTTTTATTTCTAAAAGTTTCATTTGGTTCCTTTTTGAACCTGAGCATTCTTTAAAATTTCTCGTTTTCTCTTCATTTTCAAAAATATCAATATATTATACATAGCTAATATTTATCTGAGTAACATTTTTAACTTATTGAGGAATAATTGACAAATATAATTGTATATATTTAAAGTGTACAATGTGATGGTTTGATATGCATATTATTCTGAGATGATTACCAAATTTATCTGGATAATCCTAATATCTGAAGTTTTTATGAGTATTTCTGCTGGATTTTGAGTCATTGTTCAGAAAGCCTATTTCTTTCCAAAGTTACCAAGAAATTCCTTTATGCTTTTGCTTAGTATTTTTATGGTTTAAGTTTTTACACGTTTACTTTGATCCATTTGGAATTTATTCTGATATATAGTGTGAGACAGGGATCAACTTACTTTTGTTCCAGATGGTTAACCCAGTTATCTCAACACAATTAGTTAAATAATCCTTCTTTTCCCTGGTAATCTGAGATGCTACCTTTATGTGAAATTTCTAGATATAATTAGCACTATTTCTGGACTTTTTCTTTTTCATTGCTCTGTCTTATTATATACTTAATAATATGTTTCTCATGTCTGGTAGGTCTTTCATTGTTCTTTTACCTTTATGGAAAGTAATTTTCTTTAATAAGTATTACTAACAGTAAAATTTACATGTTCTTGAAGGACATATGGTGAAACATGCATCTCCCTCCCTGCTCTTCTGCACACCCAATTCTCTCAAGAGACAGTCAACATTATTAGTTTCTTTATATGTTATGTATCTTTTAAAAGATATTCTTTTCCCTTTTCATTTCAAAATCTAGAAAATGAAATGTCAAAAAAAAATTAGTGAGTCAGGATAATGGGTACATGTGATAGTCAGAGACTTGACATTTCTCTTTAAGCCAAAATCTTGGATGGGAGAATTTGAGGATTGTGGGTCTGCCTCTAACCTGCCCCCAGCACCCTTGGTCCCCTTTGCCAACCTTGAGTCCCGACTTGATACTTGCCTGGATCCTGGGCCATTATGTGGCTGTTTTTGCTTGGATAAGAGCTTTGTAGTTCACACTGCCTGCCATGGATCCTGAGCATTTGTTCTAATACATGAAACCAGGCCAGTGCCTTGGAGAATGGAGCTGCCCTTCTCTCCTTCATCATAGCCTGAATGCTGCAATACTTGATTCACTTGTTTAGTAATTCATCTGTAATGACCTATTTGCAAAAGAGTTAGCAAGCTCTGACCAAGTGCAAGTGCCCAGCAGGAGTGCTGGAGGGTGGAAAGAATCATTGTTGATTTCAGCAGATTTGTATCCAGTGTCTGTGGTGGGCCAGACATATCAGAGGCTATATTAGTGACCTCAGGGCTGGGACTGCACCTTCCCCACCCCTCCCTTACCATTGTGTACTCAGCTCTCAGCAGGAGGGCTGACATTCTGCATCTGCCCAGTAAGTTTTTTTTAATTGAAGGATAAGAAGACCAGTAAGAGGATGAGTTTCAGGAGGAGGTAGTGTTGGTACTGTCACATTCTACCAGGAAATGGATGAGAGTGAGAGCTGAACTAGACCCTGGACCTTTTTAATGAAGTATAATTAGGATTACCACCAGGATATAATGGGTCGAACCTGAGGAGAGGCAAGAGGAAGAGCAGCTGTAGGTGGCAAACAGGGAAGCTACTAAAGCGTTGAACATGTCTCAGCTATACCTTGAAGAGCAGAAGAAGCCAGGAGCTGCCCAACTGATTAAAATAACAGCATCCCAGGGTCCCTCTGTGGGTGACCATCAGGAAAGGCTTTAAAAGAAGGAAATGGGTAGGAATTCTACAGATAACTTCTCTCCCAATATTTTTCTGTTAAAATATCAGAATAAAGCATATTTTTAGTCCTCTTGATTTCTTTCCTTACCCATTGATTATGTCTAATCAACCCTGCATAAAATACCATGAAAGTAAAAAGCCACTGTTTGGGACTATAAATAAGTTCTAGCAAGAAGACAACCCCAAAGGGTATTAGCCACAGCCAGCTAGCTCCCCTCCATCTGCATCTCCACACCACCCCCTCTGGTACTGGTTGCCAAGAAGACAGCACAGACTTTTCTCAGATTGGCTAGGCTGCTCAGCCAGTCTACAGCTCTGACCCTGCCTCCCACCTTCTCTCCCGTCCTCCCACTCTTCCTTCATTTCTCACCCCACCTTCCTCCTTAAACAAGTGCCTTTTATCTAGAGGCCAGAAAGTGTCTGTTCCCTGGTACTTCAGAGGCTGGCGATAGTGCCTAACGCTGAGGTGTCCTCTCACAGGGTTGATATCACCCCTGAATGTCTAGAGGAGGGACATTTGTTGAATGGTGTTTATAGAAGACATTTATAAATGTCGTCTCTTTAGAAGAAGACATTGCTTGCCAGAGCTCACATTTCTTGCCTGCAGGAACCATTTAGAAATCCAGGGCCTCTGAAAAAGGCTAATCTATTAGTTTCCCTGGCCATTGCTATCCTGATTGATGCTCTTTGTGGTAATTGGTAACTGAGGTACTCTTTGGTTAACCTTTATCTATTGCCTCCATAAATCTGGATATTGACTGCTAAAAGTCAATATCTGCTGTTCATTCAGAAAATGAGGGTACTTAACTTGAGTAGCATTGGTTGGTTGTTTGTTTGGTTTTATTTTGCCTCCCACCTCTATCCCAAGCCCTGGCAGTTTCTTTCAAATTCAGATTGTGACTTGTAATTGTGGTGGTGCTTTGAGTGCTAGACAAAAACAGAGCAGTTTACTAAAACACCTACTGAGCATTCACTATGTGTCAAGTAATGACCAGGTGCTTAACGTTTGTTAACTCACAGAATCTTCATAGCACCTATTTTGCTTAGGAGGAAATTGAGGTTCTGAGATTTAAATAATATCTCCAAGGTCACTTAGCACAGTAACCCATCTCTAGAAGAGCATGACTTGCAGGCTCTCTACTGGAGCTGACACTTTAGCTGTTAGAAGGAGAGAACTGATTCAGGATCACTTAATCTACTTTGCATCTCCTTTGTCTTCAGTGGACATCTCAGGAGGATGGTATATGCCCCGTCTTCCAAGGTTGGCTGCTGTCCTTGGAGCCACAACCTAACTGAGGAGGCTAGCCTGAATTCCTGAGAGGGCAAACTCTGAGAGTCTCAGGTTATCACCAAAGGGCACAGGGTAAACGCTGGAGACAATTTTGTTGCCTGGCATTTGCAAAGAAAATGGGCCCTGCAACGATGGGCCTGGAAGGACAAATAGTCACTGAAGGAGGAAAGTCGAGGAAGGAGATGGGTGTGAGCACAAGAGGAGAGATGTGCTGGCTATAGGGAAGGGGCAGTCTAGTCAGTTTCGGAGGTGCTGGCTATAGCAGCAGCAGGACAAGTGAGGTTCTGGGAGGGAAGCACTAATGGCTGGAGGTGGCCTGAGGGGCTGCCATGAGGAGCCACAGAGTCCTCGGATGGGGAGGGCAGTGCCCATCTGGTGTTGGTTGTATCACTCAGTGGCACTAAGGATGGACGGCAGGGCCAGAAGCGTTTTGCCCGATGTCCTGTCACTGTCCCTTTTGTGAAGGGGAGGTGGAATCCTGGGTGACAGCTTAGGTAAATCCTTAGACAAGATGGCCTTAAGCATCAGAAATTCACTTGAGTAGACAAGGCCTGGGCTAGGCTATTACAGATGAATCTAAGAGTGGTAGTCCCTCTTGGGGGCCTTCCATACTATGACACTCATATTGATCTAAAAATAATGTAATGAAAAGAACCTAAAAAGTCTTCATATGCTGAGAGCTTTTTTTGGAGAAGCTGGATTAAGTAAGCAGAGACAGAGATCAGGGCAAGAGGGGGTGCTTGTGACATGTACTTGTGAAAGCCAGTGGAGTGACATTTAGCATAGCTGCCTCTTCTCATTTACTGCATTTTCATTTTAATTTTTACATTTTGAAAAGATAAATTGTGCACAAGATAAACTCAGACAGCACACAAGAGGGTAGAACAAAATGTCTCTCTCTCTTCTAGCCCCTTAGGCACTCGCAGGAGGCAAAGCTGGTCCACATCTGAATGGGTGCGTAAGTGCAGATGAAAGGTGTCACCTCTGCCCCTCTCCCCCGCCCCTCACTGCATGATGGCAGCCCACTACAAGTTCTGTAACTTGTTTCCCGCTTTAAAAGGCCATCTGGGAAAAGGCACCATGTCAGTTCTTTTTAAGTGAGTTTCGTCTTTACACTCTTCAAGTCATTTCATTTCAACAGACATGTCTGACTGTTTGCCCCTTTCTGAGATGCATTAAGAACAAATGGCTGTGATTTTCTATATCAAAACAAACGCATATTAACCATTTCCTTGTATTTTAATTTAGAGTCCTTGAAAGCAAGTGACTAGTGGGGCAGAGGCCACTGCCCAGCTGTTCGCCAGGCCCTGGTTTAGAGCAAGTTTCTCTGAGCCTTTCCCAAGCGCCTCCCCCTCCCACATTCCTTCCTGGGTCCTTGACTTATGCTGCCTCAGCAGCTGGCTTTGGTCCTGCCCCTTCCATAGCTGGGGTAAGACAAAAGCCCCAGACCCCATCCCAAGGTGGAGACTACCTGTGGGGCCACCTTGGATGCTGCATTCTATCAAGGCAAATCTGGCAGCACGGAGGTTAATCGGGTTCAAGTACATTTTTCAAACACATGTAAACTGTTAAGTATAACAGCAAAGAATAAACTATCGGGGGGAGGAAACACCAGGTTTTCTATATTGCTTTTCTCCTCTTGCTCTCATATACATCCATCTATCCATCAGTTATTTTGATAGAGGAAATAGAGGAAAAAAAAGTCTAATTTCTTCCCTAGAAATCGAGCCTGCTATACTTTTTAAAAGAAAGTGTGTGGTTGTCGCCTCAACCATAGTGTTCTCAGCATGTTACGTGGTAACTCATTAATCCTCACAAGCCTAAAGCCTCAAAGCCTCAATTATCATCTCCGTTTTGAGGCTCAGGTATGTCTTAACGAGCCTCACAGCTAACATTCAGTCACTGTGACAGCAGAGTCCCTCCTCTAACCACTGCTCTCTGGCTCCTGCCGTCCACTGAGGACAGACCAAGGAGGTAAGCTTACACAGAAGCGCTGGAGATTTGGGGAAGGTGGAGGAAGGCTTTCCAGAAAGGGAAGGTAATCATGCCCTAGGCTGGGAGTTAGGTGAAGGTAATGTCTGCCAAGAGTCATGATATCTCCTCTTCGTTAAGGGATATAATGTAAAATTATTTTTTACTTTGAAATATGAAAAAACAATTAGCTAACTTTAGAAACTCCCCAGTTAAGCTGAGTTTCTATCTTATTAGGAAAGTTTGTGGGGAAGGTGGGAGACCGGACCAGATGCTGCCTCCTAGAACCCTAGACCCCTGGACCCCTGGCTCACAGGCCCTGTAATGTGGGCTTAACAGCAATGGACAAATTTGTGTCAGATTTGGAACATCTGCAGAAAAGCAACAGAATGACTCATTCTTACAAAATACCTTATACTCTGCACAAAAAATACCACCTTCAGTTACTGCTCTAAGTTTTATTTTCTCATGGAATCCCTTATTCCTTTGAGGCCCCTGGGACAGGCAAATGGAGAGCTTTGCTGTGGCCTATGAGCAAGGCCCGGGAGCTCCAGGCTGACGGCTCAGTGGGCTTCAGACCCTGCCACTCATCTCCTGAAAAGGTGGGATGTGGGCAGGTGGATTCTGGGCCACTGAGGGAATTGGAGGAAACTGGTGCAGTCAGGACACAGGAAACCCTTAGCAGTCACTCTCTGATTAAGGTTGATTGGGTTAAGGCCTTCAGGGATGGTGTAAAACAGTTCTGAACTCAGTGAACTGCTGATGGAAGCCTGATGAACTGAAAGAAATAAAATAAACAGATTCCTTGTCATGTTGTTGGCTTTGTAGCAAATATCTGTTTTCTCCTTGGGATTACGTGAACATTTGCTTTTCTTTGATTTCTGGTTGTTATTTTCAATATTTCTTTTGTTAGAAGAGATGCTTCAAACAGCTCTGTAGAAGCCCCTGACTCTCTTTGCAAGGTTTGGCGCAGCTTCCACAAGTCACCTGTTAGCTGTTAGGAATCTCATTGTGCAAACCATGACTTCATCTCCCTGAAGGAAGATAGACAGAATGCTTTAATACAATGGATATGGTTCAGGTCAAGATGTTTGGGGGAGAAGAAAAAGACTCTAAGCCTTTAGTCTCTGGGTGAACTTGGAAAATAGACCTGTCAGAGGTATTCACATTCAGATAGCTGGTCTGTAGCTGCAAAAGCTGCCAAATAATGTCCTTATTCAGGGATGTGAGGATTTTCTCAAGTGGTCTTAAAACTGGTGCTCAGTGAGATGGGGGAATGCTGGGCTCAGGGGTGCCTCTGCAGCTCTTGCTGCTCTGAGGAGGGAATAAGGTCGAATCGCTGGTCACTACAAATGATGGAGTCAGTGGCTCACTACTTGCCAGAGACTGGAGTGGAAGCCAGAGATGCTGGGGTTTCTTGCAGATTAGATCTTTAAGCAAACAAAAAGTTCTTTAAAAAAATAGCTCACGAACTGGCCAGTGTTGCTCATTCAGCGTGTCCCCTTGGCAGAGTTTATAATTGGGGAACTTTGCCACATAGAGGGGCCTCTCTAGAACTGACCCCAAGTGCTTTGGGCCCCAAACCAGTCCAGTGTTCATCGGTTAACAAAATGAGACTCTCATTGGCCTGCCAGGAAGACTTGGCTTAAGGAGTGGAGAACCTGGTTAGGGGTCTGTTTCTTCTCTTCCAAACTTTTCTTCTCTTCCAAACTGCTCTTTCCCATTTTCCTTCTGTGGTTTCTTATGGATTCCATTTGTTTTGGTTACAGCCCCCAGGGCTGTGGCTCCTGAAAACTCCAAGGGAGGATGAGAGCGTTGAGCACTGGAAACCATAGAGAGAAGGATTTGTGTCTGTAGGTCTGGTGCTTTTCTGGTTCTCTTTCTCAGAATTCCTTTTCTCTAAAGCCATTTAAACCAGCCTGAGGTGGGGGCAGGAGGGGTGGGAGTGGGGGTTGCAGAGGGTGGTATTTAGATCCTCAGGAAAACTTCCAAAGCACTAGCTGCATCAGTTGCAGGAAACCCTCCCCTGTGGGAAGGCTGTGGGTACATTCAGATCAGCAGAGCTGAAGCTAGCTCTGGCCTAGCCTAGGACATGGCTCCCTTGCTGGTGGGGTCCCATCCCAATAGGCTTGGGATGCAGTGAGAGGAACCCATGTCTAGCCCTGACCCTGGGCTTCCATGACTTACTCCTTGCTATCATTTGCAAATCCCAGGACCACTTACTAGGAAAGAACTTAATTAAGAAATCTCCTCTGGCAGCTGTGCCCTGTCCCAATTCCTCAGCAGCCAGCACCTTCTCTTTCTTTTCCTCCCTGGAACATGCCCTGCTTGACAGATGGGAACTGTCCCATACTGTCCAGTTGCTGGCATTTTGCACCTCTTCTCTCCCCCTGCAGCAGGCAGCCGTCTCTTAGCCAGGAAAGTCCTTTATGATCACCGCTTCTAAAACCAAACCGAGGATGAAAGGGTGGGTATTACTGAATACTGGGCAAGGTGTGAGTTTGTGCCCCGAGTTCTTGCTTTTGTCAGCAGCGTGTGTCCCCCATCTTCCTTGGTTGTAAATGCCCCAGCTCTCCTCCTGCCACAATGCTGGGGTGGGGCAGGGCATACACTTCTCATAAAAGGTGTGTCTCTGAGGTGCTCTGTCTTGTGTGTTCCTTGACAAAGGAGTCACTATGGTAACGATCCCTTTGGCAAACATGCAGGAATAAACTGAAGATAAAGCTCTTGCCCAACTAGCTGGAGGGTGGGTCTATGGCCCTCTTTGTAACCCCCCTTGACACAGCTCCCCTCCTTCCCCACATGGCTGAGGGTCCATTCTGGCATTGGGTGCGGGAGGGCCAGTTCATAGGTGACCTGAGATTTTCCAAAAAGGAAGGAGTCCTGGATTTTCTGGCGCCTTTGTGAAGCAGGCAGCAGAATGACACCCTGCCCACCCCTTTCCTAGGAGTCGAAACACTCCTCATCCCACTGCACACACCCGCCCCAGCCCCTCCACACCCACCTCATCCTCACTTCCAGGTGGATCCAGTCTGGCATCCCCAATCCATGCTGAGTTAGCAGTGAGTGAGCACAGTCCTTGCTGTTTCCCTGGGGAAAAAGCTCAGGCCTTTGGAAGTTTCAGCCACAGAATGAGTTAAAAGGGAAAAAAAACAAAAAAGCTCTTGGAAGTCGGGGAATTTCCAGAGAATTGATCTTCAGATTTCTCAGCCAAAGGTGCTATTTATAGGCCACTCTATTGTTTTATTTTTCTTATGTTATATACTGCCTATCTTCTATCCAAATTTGGGGGCCAAACACTTAAGAGTTCTGGTGACCCCTCTCCACACTCCAGCTCTTTGCATCCATCATCACCATCTTCTCTGCACAAAAAAAGAGCAGCACTGCCAAAAATAAAAAGACCACATCCCTCCTCTCCTTTCCCTTCACCAACGGTCACTGTGCCTTCTCTTGAAGAGAGCCTTCCACCAACACTCTGGGCAGAAAGAGGAAACAGGCCTCCTCCACTTTCCTGAGAAACTGTAATTTCAAACGGCCTTCTTGTCAAAGGGGTGGGCTTAGGGTAGCACTGTGGGTGTTTTCTCTCTCTCTCTCTCTCTCTCTCTCTCTCTCTCTCTCTCTCTCTCTCTCTCTCTCTTTCTTTCTCTTTTTAATGAGGCCAGATAAAGCTGTCTTAGCACATTATGGAGAAACGGTTGTAATCCACTTGCCTTCTATATATTCTGGCTCTGCAGATACTGATGGTCCGTGCTTCCCTGTGACCTCAGAAGGTGGGGGAAGGCTGGGGAGGGGATGGTGGAGGCCAGAAGTCAGCCACATGGGCTACAGCTCCATGCTGCCTGCTGCCCCTCTCCAGCCTTCCTGCTGTACTGCACAGGCTCCAGCCCAGTGACGGCTGTGGCTAGCTCTTTCTGTGCCCTTACTCCCAGGGTATCTGCTCATGTCAGGTCAGACTCCTGCTTTAGCTCCCTCCCAGGCTGTAGTTGGGATAGTAATGTTGCAGATGTGCTCCCTGTGAACACAGGAGAATGAAAGACATGCTGGGAGGGCCATCTGCCTACCTGTACAGGCTGTATGAGGACCAGATCTGTTGAGACTTAAGGGGTGAACGTGAGAAATGTACCGATCATCTTGCCTTCTCCTGGCCTTACTCAGGCGTTGCTTACATGTGAAATTCATGGTGAGGGGCTCTGGGCCTGGGAGCATCAAGCAGGCAGGTGCCTCTGGCGTCCTGTGTCATCAGTTTGGTGATTATTGAGGAAATGAATTCCTGCCATGGATTTAGGGAGTGTACCCGCTGTTCAGGAGTGACTGATTTTTTACCCCTACCAATATGAGAGTTTGCAGGAGTAGCCAAGCAAGCAGCTTTTCAGCTTTACACACAGAGCAGTGTTTGCATTGGGTTCAGATATTAGTATGTCTTAACAATGAATAATGCCATGTAATATTGTAAATTTTAAATATATGATTTTCATGTAGCTAGATTTTTCCCTCTATTTTATAATGATTCTGAGTTTTGACTTTGCTGGAGACATGTAGTGTTTAGAACATGACCTAGAATATTTGAAATTCTTTAGTACCAGGAAGAAGTCAGACTTGAATTGGGCCCAGACGGGTGGGCTAGAAGGATGTCACAGCAGTGCAGTGGCATGGACAGAATTGCAGAAGCAAGGTTATAAGATACACTTTGACACAGTCAGTGTTTTTTGTTAGAGGTGATGAGCTTGACAGTTGCCAGGAGAACTGTGCTACCAAGGAGGAAACAAAGGTCATTTCCTAATCGCCCCGTTTTTGGCGCTGTAGTGTCTTGTCTGGTGAGAGCCTGTCCCAGAGACAGTAAATAAACCCTAACTTAGCATCAGCTAATATAATGGTCAGGCTCATATTCCTGTAGCTTTTTTTTTTTTTTTTTTTTAAATGTCAGATTTATAGAATGCTGACAGAGGAACATTCTAGATTTAACAACTGTTAACATTTTACCACAATTTACTCTATAGACTTTTTCAGAATTATTTGAGAGTAGATCACAGACATCAAGACCCTTCATCCCTAAATACTTTAGCATGTATCTCCTGAGAATAAGATGTCCTCTACATAGTGGTGATATCACTGTCACACCCAAGACAATTAATAATTCCCTAGTGTCTAATAGCCAGGCTATAATCTGCTCTCCTTGGTTGTCTCCCAAATGACTTTTCTAGCTTTTTTGGTAATAATGATCCCATGGCAGATTTACCCTTTGTATTGTATTTAGTTGTTATGTCTCTTTAGCCTGTTTTAATCTCTATACCCAACATCTTCCATTTTATGTTTTTATGGCATTGATTTGGTAAAGAGTCCAGTTATTTTCTGCTAGTTTTGATTAATGTGCAGGTGTTCAACAGAGACTTACTAAACACCTGTAATATGCCACCATGTCCCCAAGCCCCATAAACTCAAGATGCATGGTTCAGTCTCAGGGGCCACACCATTGGCTCTTTGGAGTTGGTCCTGGTGACGTATGGGTGCTGACTGCAGGCAACCCTGTTTGGGAAATAGGTTCAGATCTTAGCTCTACCACTTCTTACTGAGGAACCTTCAGCTGGTCCTTTCTCTCTAAGTCTCTATATCTTCATCTCTAAAACAAAGGGTTTGGACCAGGGGTTTGACTTAACACCTCTATGACTCAGCTCCAAGTGTGCCAGGCAGACCACCTGCAGCTTCATACCTCAGGGTAGCTGCTTCGTGAAGCCACTGCCTGTGCCCTTTCTTGGCACTATGAATCAGGGCCATGAGGATGCACCCTGTCCTCGGATGCTCTAATGCGACCATGTGCTCTTCCCATCTGCTCCTCACAGCGGAGATTCTGGAGCTGGCTGGCAATGCGGCAAGAGACAACAAGAAGGGACGGGTCACACCCCGGCACATCCTGCTGGCTGTGGCCAATGACGAAGAGCTAAATCAGGTACGGGGTTCTCCTAGCCCCTCTCCCCGACTCCAGGCACATAATTAAGCAGTCATGCAGCCCAAGAGAGAGTTGTATGCAGAGGGGAGTTGGTGTTTGGCTGGTTATCAAAGATGTGGACTGCATTTTGGACTATTAGTAGTTTCCCTGCCCCTATATAGCCGTTTTTCCTAAAGGTCTTATCAGGGGTGGGGGATAGCAGAGATGAAACAAGGTATTTGGCTTGGACTCTGAAGACTTGCTCCCTGTGTAGTGGGCTGGGTCCCATCAGCAACCTTGTAGATATTAACATGGATAGGTGGGGCAGAGTAGTCTGGTTCAACCATCTGCTACTTTGATTTTCCCTCAAGCTGCTAAAAGGAGTCACCATAGCCAGTGGTGGGGTGTTACCAAACATCCACCCTGAGTTGCTAGCGAAGAAACGAGGATCCAAAGGGAAATTGGAAGCCATCATCACACCACCCCCCGCCAAAAAGGCCAAGTCTCCATCCCAGAAGAAGCCCGTATCTAAGAAAGCAGGAGGGAAGAAAGGGGCCCGGAAATCCAAGGTATGTGATTTGACAGAGATGTGTGAGGAAAGGCAGGGCAGAGCAGGGCAGGTACAGGTGGGTGGGGTGAGGAGGAGTCTCCTTCCTCCTGAAGTCTCATCCCACTGATGGGGTGGAACTCCAAGGAGGATCATGTGGGAGCTGGTTACAGGGGACCTAGTCTTGCTCAAGGGCCAGAGTCTGGGCACAATTTGGGGACTGGATTTCTGCAGGCAAGGGGGATGTGGATGGAGAATGCTGCAGGCAGATTAGGATGGTAGGACCCTGTGCCTGGCCTTTCAGGAGAATGCCCATGCCTGTGAGAAGGGACCTGTGTTTATAGGAGCTGCCTTGTGCTAGGGACAACTACCACTGAGTCCTACCCAGAGTGCCAGCTGCTCGCTCTCCCCTGAAGCTCTCAGAATCGATGTTGTGTTGCCATGGCTATGTGTCCTCCTCTGAGTGTGTCTAGCAGGGATAGTCCATACAGTTTGCTTTATAGAATGATTGCTTTGTTAAGGAGTAAAACAGACGTGTTATTCAGGCCCTTCCTGCCAGACCATCCTGGGCTGAGACTAGGTCTTGGGTACTGATCTTTTTGCGGTGAGCAAAACTCTCTCAGCTGTTGTCTCCAGGACCAACAAACTAAGGACAGTGTACTTAAAGCTCTGTCTTTAATAAAATGGAATCTTAAGGCTGCTCTGCCCTTCGACACCCCTCAGTAGTCATCCTTCTGACCTCCAGCCAGACTAGGAGGAAGTTACCTCTGGCAGAAGGTGTCCTCAATAAAAACTTGGAAATGCCTAGTGGGGTCTAATGATGCAGTTTTAGGATGTTCTTGCTGGAGCCCAAAGCCTCTCACAAGAGTGAGATGATAAGGACACCACCCAGGATAGGCTCCAGGAGCCCTGACCTGGAGCCACGCTCCTCCCACCCTCCTAGCATGCCCCACCCCAAGCTGGCCCAAAGATCAGGTCGCTGGCCTGTTTGTGCCTCAAACAGACTGGCTTTTACTCCATGGGCAAACCTTCTCTGACTTCTTATCCATACTGTTCGTGGGCCTTCTTTATTTGAGGTGAGAGAGGCTGTATTTTTTGATACATCCTTCTGGGTGCAAACAAATGCTTCCCTCAAAACAACAGAATCTAAATTCCTCTTTCCAACAGGCTACCCACCCTACCCCACCTACCCCACCTGTCTCTGAGTCACTCCCTGCTCTTTGAGAGAGAAACCTGATATTGAAGAGTATCCTATAAGTTTATTTCCAGATGCTCACACTCCACCTAGCTCACCAGTCCTGGAGGAGGCACGGGGACACGTGGGGATTTCACAGAATGCCCTGTCTCATTCCTTCCAACTATAAAATTAGTGGATTGAACTGTTTCTTTTCTCTCAACATTTGCAGTTAGGAGAAGTAGAATGAGGAAGGCAGGGGAAAAGTGCCTGTGCAATCCTTTTTAAACTTTAAAAAAGAAGACAAAGATGCCAAGTCTATCATCTCTTGCTAATGGGCCCCAGGGAGTTGGATGACTACAGATCAGGGACCTTGGTGCTGGGCTCTGGGGGCCAGCAGGGCAGACCAGAGTCCCTTACTTAGCCTAGCTTTCCTTCAGCTGTGGTCAGAGCTACTGTACTGTTCCTGCAGGCCTGCTGCTTTTTCAGGTTCAAGCAGTCTCTTCAGCTTCATTGTGGCTGGCAACCCTGGGCTGACCCTTGCTCCCTGTCACCCTGATTCCTCCCCTAGTAGTTTTGTCTCATGACTTTCTGAACTTCCCAGTTGACCACACACTTGGAAGGCTTTTCCTTTCTTTTTGGACTTGAAATATAGAAGGAGTATGTGTGTGTCTTTAGCTCCTAGTAGCTATATTTGGAACTCAGTGTTTCTAATAACCATATGCCAATAATCACTCGACCACTCCGACCACTTAACTGTTCTCTTGATTACAAAAGCAGGAAGTCTGTTATGGTGGTCTGTTTTTCTTCTACACAATAAAACACATTGTCTGCTTACTGTATGAGTATTTGGCTGACATTAAACCCTGGGGGAAGCTGAAATTGGAACCGTGAACAGCTAATTTTCAAAACATTTGTTTAATGTAAATTGTGGTGTCAGCTCCCAGAAATAGTGGAGAACCTGCAACTCTAGGTTTAAGTGGAATGTTCTGAAAATAACCTTTTCAGAGACATGCAGAGAAAGCCTTAGTAACATGCTAAAGCACTTGTAGTGAGAGTTGGTATTTTTCAAGTGTCAACACTTGAATTCCAAATAATAACTTCCCCCTCAATTCTATGTAATTGGAAGCTTTTGAAAGTCTCCAGTTGTGACAGCTGAGTCAGCTATAGTGGAAATGCTGAGAGAATAAGAGAAGGTAGCATAACCCACCAGGGGCAAGGAATCTGAGGCCCTGGCAGTGCCTTATGGCTTTGCCTTACTACTTGGGTGGCCTCAGGCAAGTCTGTGCCTCAGTTTACACTCCCTCCAATAAAATAATGGGGTCCATCCCAGCCTTACAATCCAATGACTATGGAAATTTGCATAATGTGTTTTTGACTATGTACTATGTGTAAGAATTTGGATGGTACAAGAGAGTATGCAGTAATAAAATCTCACTCCCACCACAGTCTTCCCACTTCTCCCCTGAGCAGTCTCTGTAATGAGTATTTATGTATCCTTTCAGAAATTATGCATGTAAAAGCATATAATACATAAAGCCTGCCTTATCCTACCTGCCTTTAAAAATACACATATGAATCATGTTACCTACTGTTTTGGCACTATGGTGTAGTGGTTAAGAGTGCCAGCTTACCTGGTTTTGTATTCCAGTTCTGCCATTTCTTGGCTGGGTGACTTTGGGAAATGACTTGACTTCTCTGGTATCTCAGTTTTCTCATCTGTAAAATAGAGATATAACACAGGATAATTGCGAGGCATAAGAGAGAATTCCTGTAAAATGCTTGTAACAGTGTCTGGTACAAGTATTAGCTGCTGCTGTTATCTGCACATAGAGCCACTTTAGTGTTTCATGGTACAGGTCTAATTATATAGGGTGCAAAAGCAGCATATCCAGTTCTCCACGAATGGAATTCTGGTTGTTTCTGGCATTCTGACAAACAGTATCACAGTGGGTCTCTGTGCTCATGTGCAGGAGTATCTGTAGGATAAAATCCTCAAAGGTGAACTGGCTGAGGTGGACAGTGTATTTTTAACTTTGATGGCTATTGCTCTCATAAAGAGCATTTTATCCTATTAAGAAA
The DNA here is from genome assembly GCA_004027375.1 of Macroglossus sobrinus. Lineage (NCBI taxonomy): Eukaryota > Metazoa > Chordata > Mammalia > Chiroptera > Pteropodidae > Macroglossus > Macroglossus sobrinus. The sequence continues at coordinate 95,944 of PVKZ01001072.1, read as the reverse complement.
TTTCAAAAGCTATCTTATTCTTTTAACATTTGACAGAGTTGTTTACAAAAGATGCATTCATGTGATCAACATTTATTAAGTCTACATGTGCTTGTTACTATTCTTGGTAGTGGGGTATAGAAGTGAACAAAAGACTCTTACCCTCCCTCCATGCTCAGTGAGCTTTGGTCTATTGAGGAGTTATAGTCATAGAAGGTTGGGGAGCAGGGAGAGCAGGTGCTATCACAAAAATAAAGTGGACAGCAGGGGCAGTGTTATTTTACATAGGTGGTCATGTGAGCCTTTCTGGTAAGGTGACACTTGAATGGAGACCTGGAAGAGTAAGGTAACTGGGCATTCAGGTGACTGCGAGGAACAGCAAGTGGGTCCTGAGGTAAGAGCAGGCCTGACTACTCCCACAGAGACCTTGATAGCATTTTCATGTGGGGACCATAACATGTCCATAATAGATGCCTTTGCCTTGGTGGTCAGAGAATCCTGGAGTCCTTCTTGAGATGAGGTTTCAAATGCATAAAATACCAAAGATTTAAAGGAAACCATTTGTGCCTAAATCCCCCAGGTTACCGTAGGGTGTTTACTAGGAATCCTAGGGCAATATATAAGAGCTCTCCAAGAAGATAATTTTTGCCAAAAAGTCTGGATAAAAATTATCTCATCCAGGATTTTTTAGTCATACACCCATTAGTACCAACATCCTAGCTGTACCCCAACCCCATTGAAAATCACCTCCTGGATCGTGAAGATATGCTTGCTCCTCACTGCCTGGCAAAGCCGAGGATGATGTTGGTAGACACCTCTTTCCTTTTTGCAAAATTTTTAAACTGCAAATTGAATGATGAATGTTCTGGTAAGGATGCCAAAGAAATGGATTGGTTCTTTTGAGAAGCTGCCATCCTTGTAAAATTTTGCTGGCTTAATTTTAATGAAATTTCTGGCAGTTCTAACATCAGAGTGAAAGAGACTGGGCATAGGTAATCTTGAGTTGATGATTTTATGTAAGCCTTTTTGGACATTGCTGAAAACAAAGCTGAGTATGTGTACAGTATGTGGGAGCTTTTGGATTTGTAGAAAAACAGAAAATTCTAAAAAGTCAATTATTTTGGAGATTGACAAAGAGTTTTCCTCAATAGCTCCCTCACCCCAAGTTAGGAGATGAAAAGAATCTACCTCTTACTATCACCGTTTCATAAAAGGGCATTTTAATACCTAAATGTCAGGAAGGAACATAATCCCAGACTACAGGCTTTATGAAAAACTTAGGGCACAGTTGTTATGATTTGAATGTAGTGACATCTCACAAGACTGTGCAGACTTAAAGCACCCCTGGAAGGACTTCAGAGAACCTGGAAGGAAGGGCTTTTCTTACAAGGGGTTGACCACTTTCTCTCTCTTGGCCACGTGATAAATGTGGAGTTCTCCCCCACCTTAGTCTCATTTTCCCAACGAGGCATGGTAGGCTTAAGGAAGGTGAGTGATTTGTCCAAGGTTATGCAGCTGGTAGAACCAGGAATCAAATGGCAGAACTTTTCAGAGTTCAAACATAGTGTTACTTGTATGTCCTGTGATCATGGACCAGTTCCCTTGGCAGAAGCCCCTCTTCTGATGGTGGAGGCCTGCAAAGCTGCCTACTGTAGGGTGAGTGGAGCAACAGCTTAAAAAAAGTTAATTTTTTTTAATATCACATCCTTGCCCCTCATTAAATTTGTGCATTTATGATACATATTTGCTTACAATTTTCACCTCACATCCTCTGCAGCATTCTTTTTCTTTTTTTAAATCTTATTGAGATGTAACTGACATATATCGTTGTACATTTAAGGAGTATAGCATAGCGTTGAGTATGATTGACTATAGTGAAATGATTACCACAGTAAGTTAACATTCATCATCTCACATACATATAGAAAAAAATTTTTTTTCCTTGTGACGAGAACTTTTAGGATCTACTCGTAACTTTCAGATGTATCACACAGCAGTGTTTACTGCAGTCATGTTGTACATGACATACCTTGTCCTCCTTTATGACTAGAAGTTTGCGTCTTTGACTACCTTCATTTAGTTCTCCTTCCAGCCCTTGCCTTTGCTAACCACAAATCTGATTTATTATGAGTTTGTGTTTTTTATTTTTTTTTTAAATAAGAGATCATACAGTATTTGTCTTTGTCTGACTTTTTTCACTTAGCATAATACCCTCAAATTTCATCTGTATTGTCACAAATGGCAGGATTTCCTTCATTTTTATGGGTGAATAATAATCTATTGTATATATATGTACACAACTTTTTATTTTAATTTTTTTTTGTACAGCATGAGGAAAGAAGAGATGTGGATCGCTTAATATAGTATTTGAGAGATTCTCTAGGTTATTATATATAGTAGACAATACCAAGTCTCTGCATTTTATTGTTTGAATTTACTGCAGTGTGCTTATCCATATCATAGAGAGATATTTAAGTTTTTTTAAATTTGAGCCTGTTACTGATACTCTTGCTGCAAAAGTATATACCTTTTGGTGCACACATGTGGCATTGTTGGATGTATACCTGTAAGTGGAATTGTATGTAGTATTTTGGGCATTCATATATTCAGCTTTAGAAGATAGTACCAAATAGTTTTCAAATGGTAAAAATGTACAGTGCTAGTACAACATATGGGAGTTCCAGCTCTATATTTCTGCCAGGCAGGGTATTTTGAGATTTAAATTTTAGCCATCCTGATGGGTGTGTATTGCCCTGATGACCAAGATAGCTTTAGCATATTTTCAAATGAATTTTGGCCCTTTGGATAATTTTTTTTGTGCAGATGTTTTATGCACTTTTTAAGAATTGGGTTATTCATTTTTAATGACAGTTTTTTGACATTTGTGTATATAGCAGGTATGTCAATGTTATTTTGTCATAACGTTGAGAGATGATGTAGGAACTTAACTCTTGTTTATATGAATTACTTTATGGTAAAATTGGTTTCATTATTCATCATTTCATTATAGTCCAAAAACCAACTGATGACATTAAGTGAAGGCTTAGATTTTTACTGTATTGTAAAATGATTGCTGCAATAAGTCTAGTTAACATCCATCACCGTACATAGTTATAAATTTTTTTCTTGTGATGAAAACTTTTAAGGTCTATTTTAGCAACTTTTAAATATGCAATACATTACTATTAACTATAGTCACCATGCTGTCCATTACATTCCTATGACTTATTTATAACTAGAAGTTTGTACCTTTTGACCTGTTTCAGCCAATTTATCTACCCCCCACCTCTGGCAACTACCATTCCATTTCTTGTACATATGAACTTTTTTTTTTTAAAGATTACACATATAAGTGAGATCACATTGTATTTGTCTTTCTCTGTCTAACCTATTTCACTTACCATAATGCCTTCAACTTCCATCCCTGTTGTTGCCAATGACAGGATTTTCTTTTTATGGCTGAATAATATTCCATCATATAAAAACATATTTATAATATATACAGTATATAATATATATCACATTTTCTTTATCCATTTGTTTATTGATGTATACTTAGGTTGTTTCCATATCTTAGCTATTGTAAATAATGCTGCAGTGAACATGGAGGTGCATTTATATTTTCAAGTTAGTGTTTTCATTTTCTTCCAGTAAATACCCAGAGGTGGAATTGCTATATCATATGGTAGTTATACTTTAAATTTCTTGAGGAATATCCATTCTGTTTTCTACAGTTGTACCAATTTACATTCTTACCAACAATGCACAAGGGTTCCCTTTTCCCAGTGTTTTTGCCAGCATTTGTCATTTCTTGTCTTTTTGATAATAGTCATCCTAAAGTGATATCTCATTATGGTTTTCACTAGTGTTTCCCTGATTAATTAATGATGTTGAGCAGTATGCATTCTTTGGAGAAAATATCTATTCAGGTCTTTTGTCCATTTTTTAAATTGGATGTGTGTGTGTGTGTGTGTGTGTGTGTGTGTGTGTGTGTGTGTGTTTTGCTATTGAGTTGCGTGAGTTCTTTGTATATATTTGGATCTTAATCCCTTATCAGATATGTGATTTGTAAATATTTTTTCTGATTCCATAGGTTGCCTTTTTATTTTGTTGGTTTCCTTTGCTGAGCAGAGCTTTTTAGTTTGATGTAGACCCACTTGTTTATTTTTGCTTTTATTGCCCTTGCTTTTTGTGTCAAATTGAAAAAAATCATCAAGACCAATGTCAGTAAGTTTACCCATTATGTTTTCTTTTAGAAGTTTTAGAGTTCAGGTTTTAGTTCAAGTCTTTAATCAATTTTGAGTTGATTTTGTGTATGGTGTAAAATAGGGATATGGTTTCATTCTTTTGCTTATGGATATCCAGTTTTCCCAGCACCCTTTACCAAAGAGACCATTCTTTTCTCATTGAATATATTTGGTGCCTTTGTCAAAAATTAATTGACCATATATGCATGGGTTTTTTTTTTCCAGGCTCTTTGTTCTGTTCCATCAACCTGTGTGTCTATTTTTATGCTAAATACTGTACCATTTTGATTACTATAGTTTTGTAATTTCTTTGAAAACAGGGATGCCTCCAGCTCCGTTCTTATTTTTCAAGATTGCTTTGGTTACTTAGAGTATTTTGGGGTTCCATACAAATTTTAGGGTTGTTCTGTTTATGTGAAAAGTGCCATTGGGTCTTATTAGGAATTGCATTGAATCTGTAGATTGTTTTGGCAATGTAGATTTTAATGGTATTAATTCTTCTGTTCTATGAGAACAGACTAGCTTTCCATTTATTCATGTTTTCAGTTTCTTTCATTAGTATCTTATAGTTTTCAGTGTACAGATCTTTCACCTCTTTGGTTAAATTTATTCCTGGGTATTATTTTTGATGCAATTGTAAATGAGATTGTTTTTGTAATTTCTCTTTCTGATAGTTCATTATTAGTGTCTAGAAACAGATTTTTTTGTATTGATTTTGTATCCTACAACCTTACTGATTTTGTTGATTAGCTCTGACAGTTCTTTTTGTGGAATCTTTAGGGTTTTCTATATATAATATGCCATTGACAAATAGTGACAGTTATACTGCTATTTTGATTCAGTTTCCTTTTATTCTTTCTCTTACCTTATTGCTGTGGCTAGGACTTCTGGTAACTACGTTGAATAAAATTGGTGATAGTGGCATTCTTGTCTTGCTCCTGATCTTTTAACTTTTCATTGTTGAGTATGGTGTTAGCTGTGGGCTTGTTGTTTATGGCCTTTATTATGTTGTAGTATGTTCCTTCTAATCATTTTGCTGATAGTTTTTTATTATAAATCGATGTTGAATTTTGTCAAATGCTTTTTCTGCACCCATTGAAATAATGTAATTTTTATCCTTCATTTGTGAATGTGATGTGTCACATTTATTGATTTGTGGATGTTGAATTGTCCTTGCTTCCCTGGAATAAATTCTACTTGATCTTAATGTATTATCCCTTAAATGTATTGTGGAATTTGATTTGCTAATATTTTAAGAATTTTTACATCTATGATCATCAGAGATATTAGGATGAAATTTTCTTTGCTTATGGCATCCTTCTTTGGTTTTGTTATCAGAGTATTTCCAGCCTCGTAAAATGAGTTTAGAAGTGTTCTGCCCATTCTATATTTTTGAAGATTTTGAGAAGGATAGGTATTATTAATTCTTTAAATGTTTAGTGAAATTCACTGATAAAGCCATCTGGTCCTAGACTTTTGTTTGTTGGGAGGTTTTTGATAACTGATTCAGTCTCTTTACTAGTAATTGGTCTGTTCACATTTTCTGTTACTTCATAATTTCCTCTTGGTAGTTTGTATATTTCTAGGAATTTATCCATTTCTTCTAGGTTGTCAAATTTTTTGGCATATAATTGTTCATAGTAGTCTCTTATAATCCTTTGTATTTCTGACTTGTTATATCAGGAAACAGGGAAACCATCAGGTTCCCCTCTTCCAAATGAAACCAGCTCCAATTCCTGGATGCCTGAACTCTGTCAGGACTTTCTCACCTCTTAAAATACAAGTGTCCTTGGACAGAAGTACTATATCCTTATCTACTTATCAACTGCATCTCATTCCTGAATGTTTACTGAGCACTTCCTGTATGCATGGTGTTCACTCAGTATAGCAGTGGTTTTAAACTTTTTTCCTTATATACCTCCTGAAATAGTTTTAAAATCTTTCTAGCTCAGGCATTCAAAATTGAATGCTAAGTTTTTTATAATAAATGTAAATATCTATGAAGGGTATGATTTGGGGTATATATAAATATTGACATTTAAAATAAAAACTATTCTATCACTCATTTAAATGTATCCAAAGAAATTTAAATATTGTGATGATTTGATATGCCATAATTAAAAAAAATAAGTTTTTTTTTTAATAACAGTTGGAAAATGGACATTATTTTTCTCCTTGAGCCCTTTTTTCCTTTCCTTGGCCCACAAAATTTTATCCTAATGTAACACATTTTTATGCTTGTAATATCTGTTGATATCAATAAAAATGTGTATCTAAATTTAAATTTATTTTGAAAAAAATTTAGAAAAGCACTAAATGTTCTGCAGGATTGGATAGTTGTCACATTTATTAATAATACACAATTGATCACACTGAAAAATACTTTATACATTTTAATAACTTAAGGAAAAAAGTTTCTTGGAATATTTAGATAGAATTTTTTAAATTAACTCAAGTATTCTAAAATGAATGTTACTTGACACTAAAATGAGACAGGGTTCAGCATCCTGTATTTTTATATTTATAGGTATAAATGCCTAGTAAATTATGGGAATGGAAGAGATTTTATTACAGCAACATCACTCACATAATAATCTGCCATCAATTTGTTTTAATAATTGTCTCTTGGCCATCTGTATGTTTTATTTCAGAATTGTTTTAGATTACAGAAAAATTAGACTGTACAGTTTCTGAATGTCCTACACCCAGTTTCCTTGTTAACATCTTACATAGCCCTGGTACGTTAGTCAAAGCTAAGAAACTGGCATTGGTATGTTACTATTAACTAAACTCAGCTCCATCAATTTGTTCTTTAATGATCTATCAACTCACTTTAATATTTCTTCAATTTTGTTGAAAGCACAGAATTAGAAACACCTGACCTGCAAAAGGATTTGTTATTCAGCCTTTCCTTTCTTTTTTCCTGGAAAGTGTATTAAAAAAATGTTGGATTTTTTTCAAATGCCCTTTCTGCATCTCTTGATATAATCATATGATTTTTATCCTTTATTTATGTGGTGTATCACACTGATTGATTTGCAGATATTGAACCAGCATTGCTTCCCAGGAATAAATCCCACTTGATGGTGTATGATTTTTTTAAATGTATTACTGGATTCAATTTGCTAATATTCTGTTGAGGATTTTTGCATCTATGTTCATTGGGGATATTGACCTATAATTTTCTTTTTTTTTAATGTCTTGACTGGTTTTGGTATCAGGGTAATGCTGATCTCATGAATTTAGGAGCCTTTCTTCCTTTTCAATTTTTTGGAATAATTTGAAAAGGATTAGTATTCATTCTTTAAATGTTTGGTGAAATTCACCTGTGAAGCCACCTGGTCTGGTGCTTTTGTTTGTTGTGAGTTTTTTGATTACTGATTAAATTTCATTAGCAGCTATCAGTCCGTTCAGATTTTCTGGTCCTTCCTGATTTATCCTTGGAAGATTGTATGTTTCTAGGAATTTATCTCTTTTTTCCAGGTTGTATAATTTATTGGCATATAATTGTAGTATTTTTTTATAAACCTTTTTTTTTCCCTGTGTTTTTAGTTATTATCCTCTTCCACTTCCTATTTTATTTAGGTTCTCTCTTTTTTGATGAAACTGGCTAAAGGTTTATCAGTCATGTTTATCTTTTCAAAGGACCAACCCTTGGTTTTATTGTTTTTTTCTATTTTTTTTTACTCTATTCATTTATTTCTGCTGTGATCATTATCATTTTCTTTCTTTCTTCTATTCACTTTGGGCTTTGTTTCCTGTTCTTTTTCTGGTTCCCTTAGGTGTAAGGTTAGATTGTTTATTTGAAATTTTTCTTGTTTCTTGAGGTAGGCCTGTATTGTTATAAATTTCCCTCTTAGAACAGTTTTGGCTGTGTCCCATGGATTTTGGGTTGTTGTGTTTTCATTTTCATTTGTCTCAATGTATCTTGTTCCATTCTTTCCTTTGGGATATGTTTCTTTGACTCCTCATTGGCTGGCTGACTGTGTTTATTTCTACATATTAGGTTGCCCTGCAATATCTCTCAGTCTTGACAGAGTGGCTTTGTGTAGTAGGTGTCTTGTGGGGCCTAGTGGCACAATCTTGCTGTTTACCTGAGCTGGGTGCTCTAGGGCTATCCCTTGTGTGGATTGTGTGTGCCCTTCTGTTGTAGTTGAGCCTTGAGTGTTGTTGGCATGTCAGTGGGTAGGACTGACAGTTGTCTGAAGGGCTGTGAGGACTGGCTGTGACTATAGTGGGAAAGTCTTACTTTCTTCATTTACTCCTACTGGACCCTCTTTCAGGATTGACGTAGTTTTTGATAAATGGGGGAAGAGAAAGTTTTAATGTCTAAACCAAAAAAAAATTGCTGTTATTCTCACTATCCTCACTCTACAGTATATCTGCAGAAAATCTCCAAATAACTTAAAATGTCAATATCTAATACAGCCCTCGTCCTTAACAGAAATATATAAGACTGAGAAAGTCATGCTTTGCTTCTTCAATGGTGCATCATTCGAATATTTACTCTGGAAGGTGGGAGATGGGTGGTTGTGCAAGGAGACCCAGCATGAAACCGTGACCACGGGTGTAGGTCACTCTTAGGACAGGGCAGTTTTAGGAAAAAGTACATCAGAAAGTTGAGGATCTGGAGACCGATTAAACCCATCCGTGTACCATACCCCTAGGAAAACTCTTGAGAACCCCAGGGTACATATGTTTTATTACCAGTGATGTCAGTTAGAGGCCCAAGAGCACACCACGATCCATGCCTACCAAGGAGGCGGAGTGGGTCTCTAGGGGCAGATGGGTTCCCCAAGAGCCACCATGTGAATCTTTCTGTAACGCTGGTTTTAGTGAAGGAAAGCCAGTGAGTCTTACTTTCTGGGCTGGGGTAGGGAGATTAGAAGAACTAATAACCTAAGACTGTTTTTCTCCCTCAAATTTGAATAGTGTACAGATATCTAGAAAGTAAAGATCCTTAATTAAGAGACATTTACTTGGTCTAAATTTATGAAAATAGTTCTGTTCTAAATTATTGTAAAATTTTACCTTTAAATAGGTTTTTAAAAAATATTATAAAGTGTTGAAAAAACAATTTAATGTTCTTCATAGAACTCTTGGATTTCAAAATAAGCCACAGTCCCCACTTTGAGAAATGCTGAAAAGTGCTTGGAGTTCATTCAGTTCCCTGTTTTGAGGATATGGGCAAGGCCTCTGAGCTGCCTCCTATTAGAAAAGCCTAGATTCCTGGGGTCTCTGCTGGTGCGGGCCACATTCTGACTCCTCTGTTTGTGCAAGAAGAAGCAGGGAGAAGTCAGCAAGGCAGCCAGCGCTGACAGTACGACTGAGGGCACACCCGCCGATGGCTTCACAGTCCTCTCCACCAAGAGCCTCTTCCTGGGCCAGAAGGTAGGCAAATGTGCGGCCTTGGTCAGCTCGCGGGCCCTGGGCAAGAGTGGTACGGACCTCATAGGTGTGGGCAGAGAGAGGGGATGGGGTGGTTTTAGGAGGGGCCTCAGGGAAGACCATGGCAGGAGTGCTTAGGAGAGATTGGCAGGTAGGAAGAGGAGGTAATGGTAAAGAGGGAAAGGCTCCTGTGGGGGGTTGGGACACCCCACAGGTTAGTCTTCAGAAGGAGCTATTATCTGGGATAACCTGGTCATCATATGGCCATGGCCAGAAAAACAGATGTTAAAACTGGGTCCTGGAAAAGGAAAGATCCAGCGGGCAGCTCACTCCTGGCTGGTGCTGAAGGTAGAGCCCCTGACCCAGGGGGTGGGATTGTTTCTGGATGTATGTAAGGGTGCGCTGAGCCACCTGACGACTCTTTGAGCCAGTCGTTTGGCTTTGTTAACCATGGGCAATATATTTTCAGCTACCCCAGTGATGCAACTTTGCCAGGACGCCATGGTTTTGTAAAAGATAATTCACTTTTGTTGAAAATAAAAATGATGCAAAGGCTTTTAAGACCTGAGAGTGAAAGTTAATCTTTCTCTATTAACACTAAAATTGGGATGGAGAAAGAGGAATTTAAACTTCCCTTAATTTAAATTTTAATCTTATATTTAAAAACAATTAAAAGCTTGAATTTGACCTTCCATGTACATTGTGTTTAGTTGGAATATGGTTAACAACTTGGTTCTGAAGTTGCATCATTTTTAAAGCCTCATTGTCAGCTTTCTTTTGCGTCTCAGTGACACAGTCCTGCTTACGTCATTGCAAGTGCTCCCCCTCCTCTCCCCCTTCCTGTCACTGGGGCAGGCTCTCATGATGCAATTTCTGTGGTGGACTCTGTGTTCCAGCAAATTACCATTACAGTTTACATCTTATAAACACTATCTGTATTTTGTATGCATTTTCCTAAGGAAAATAAGCAGCACTAGTTGTCATTTTAAGGTCTGGGGCTTTTGACAGTTTTTGTTTAAAGGTTTTTTTTGTTGTTGTTTTTTTTTTTAAATTCAACTCAGCAGTGAAAGCAGCCACCTGGGTCTCTGTGTATACCCTTTAATGTATCCTTGGGGTAATATATTGAAAGTTAATGTGACCTGTCATCCAAATTGCTTTGGTTTAAATGAAAGTGTGAATTCAATCCCTGCTAGTTGCGACTAGCTCCTGTGTACTTTAGATCCCTAATGCGGACAATTAGCTAGGACTTGAAAGCCTGTTTTAGCAGGTAGGACATTTCAGTCTCTGAGGCCACCCTCTCCCTCACTCCTTACCCCACCTTACCCTTGGGTGCCCTGACCCTGGCCTTTCCCTTCCCGGTATCTTTCTTGCTACCTCCTACTGGCTACTCCAGAGCCAACCTTGGGTCAGAACTCCTCACATCCTTTGCTGGATAAACTCAAACATTTCCAAAATAGCAGCACTCAGCCCTGTAATGGGGATGCCCTTCATGCCCTTCTTGATCTTGGATCAGTGCCTTGTCTGAGCTCTGCTGCACTTGAGCCCTAGAAGGGAGTCCACAAAGACTGCAGATACCTTGCTAGCTTCTCTGCAACCAAGCAGCACCATCTTCTTCTCTATTTTGGGCACATCTGATCTCAGACCTCAAGACCAGGTGCCACAGGCGTTAAAGTACCAGAAAGTACAAATCCAGCTAACGCTGGGGAGGAAGGGGCTACAGAGAAGTATTGATACTCTGTAATCATTTACAGATGTGTCATCTAATACTATTCATGACAGGAAATACAAGAAGTGGGTGTGATAAATGACACTAATGTGCCTGTTTGATGTCTTGACTTTTGGAGGGAGAATCTGAAAGGAATGGTTGAGCTGGAACCTGGTATAGAGTGGTCAGCTGTAAGAGAAGGAGCTGAGGGCAGAACCAGACCACCACCTTTTCCCCATAGCATGCAATTAAATGTCAGCCATGAGACTAAAACACCAAGCGGCCTTGACACTGTCCTTTGTGTTAAATGTACTTCCAGCTTAATGACCCAATATTTCCACATCTAGAACAAGGGACCCCCAGTTCTAGCACTGTGGATGCCCTTTAGTACACTGTGTTCCCCCAAAATGTGGTCAGCCTGGGCACCAGTATTAGCAGTGTGCAGCAGAGGGACCAAGTATTTATAGTTTAGAGTATTATTTTGAAGCATTTTTTTCCGGCCCTTTATTGGATGTTACTGGCAGGTAAAAGTCATAGCATGTAGTGCAAAAGGGGCAAGAGTCAAACTGACACTTAAGAATTTTTTACACAAAGCACATTGTGATTTGGATTTAAAGAAATGTTTCAAAATGGTACCTTAAGATGATGACTGTATGGTGCCCCGTGCTCTATGAATCTTACTTTTGCACCTGTGACAATGAAACTGGGGCTTGAATATTGCAAACAAGCTAGGGTGGAGAGAAGTGAGACTGTTCCCTATAGCTGCATAAGGCCTGGTTGCTAAGCTACTCACAGGGGAAAACAGCCCCGGCTTAGGAGCCTGGGATCTGGTGGTGGTTGTTGATGTATTCCACATAGTGAAGTCCAGGAGTAATCACCCTCATTACTCAATGATTTTACCCAATGTTCACATTTTCAAAGAGAAACAGTGCTGCGACTCTGAACTGACTAAATGTTTTTGCTTTGTAGTTTAACAGATATCACAGCCCCTTTTCAGAGGTTTAAAAACCCAATGGTTTTATTTCCAAAACACAAAAACAAAAACCCATTTCCAATGTATATTTCTATAAATCTGTGCAGAAGTAGTAAATTTCATAGGGTCAATAGTCGTCGAAGCAGTTGGGAAGGCAGCGTAAGGAGGGTATGAGTGAGGCTTCATGCCTCCCTGGCTGTCCAGATTGCAGCTGTAGCCCTGCAGCAGCCATAGCCCTGCAGGCCACCAAAGGCAGGGATGTGGTCCCATATGTTTTCTCCCTCAGATCCAGACACGTTAGTCCTGGGGCTGGAAAACCATAAGGAGAGAAGAGGCTCTTGAAGCATCATGAGAAGGGCCATTACCCCTTTTCCACCCTGTGACTTATGATTGGTGTCTATGACAGTTTAGGAAGCTAATGAAGCCACTAAGAGTACTCAGCTCCTGGGCCTCCAGCAGTGCCCACATGTGTCCTTATCTTTGTGAGACATGTTCTAGCCTGAAACCTACCATGTACCACCACCACGCCTGAGGCTTCTGGGGGAATCGGGGTGGGCAGCATAGTACAGATGAAGGAGTCTTTTCATCCCAGAGGTGAGGGCAGGAGAATAGGCCACAGAGAGAACACCACTCTCCAGGAGAGATTTAGAATCAGTTTCATGGAGGACACTGCCTTTTTCATCCTCTTTAGCTGAAGTAGACTCTGAGGACAGGAAAAGAGTTGCATTTCATGTGACTAGCACAGGGAAATAAGACTGGCCAGTCCTTTCTCTACTTGTCCAGTAGGAAGGAAGGAAAGACACCAAAATTTGACAGTTACAGGTCATACTGATCAAGTCCCTCAGATAATCTTTAATAATAGCTTTCATTTCCTAAAATTGAATTTCTGATCATATCATATTTTTAAAAAATAGGATTGTACAATCCTGTAGCCAAGTAGGTCATATCAAGACAGTCTGGATGTCCATCCAGTAGCTCCAGGCCACCAGATCCCTCCCTATTATTGACAGGCTACCTCTTGACCTGTCCTAAGTGATGGGTCCCTTTTCTAGGATGGCCAGGTTATCTCTGAGCCACCTCAGGTATAAGCCTGGCCAAGGGCCCAGTTCCTGACTTGGCACTTCCATTAATTCTGCTTTAAGGAAAGGGGATGTTATTTATCTCAGAATTATGTCAGGATGTTGGACGTGTAATTCCAAATCCATTTGTGTGCCTATAGAAACCTGAGCATTGTCTTAGGCATTGTGTGGCACTTGCAGCAGGAGGCAACCTACTCTCATCGTCAGGGAGCTTATACTCTAAAGTTTACATCATGAATAGAGAACAGGTTAATGTGGGCATAACCACTTAGGGGTGCCATTGACATCAGAAGTGACAGCAGAGCTGGCTGAGGTTAGGATAATGAGGTCCCAGTAGTGGAAAGGATCTTGAAGGATGCTTGGCTAAGTTTGCTCCTCCCAACTCCACAGCCAAGTGGGACCTCATTCTGTCTATAACTAGCAGTATCCTTTAGTCATTCATTCCAGTGGCCAACAATCTTCACAGATATTTTAAATTCCCTGTGCTTTGGTTTAAAACTTAGTTTTCCACTTTCTCAATGATGAGGCAAAGAAGGGCACCTTATTCAAATTCTGAAATCATTAATGACCCTCTTCCCTCCTGGAAAATCAGGCTAAACTTGGGAATTTTCAGAGTTACCCAGAAATCTATTTACCTGCTCTGCCATATGCTTCAGACAGCTACATGCCCCTTTGGCTTAGAGACCCCGTTGGATTTGACCTTGGATAGTGGTAGGGGTTGGGTGTAGGGGCTGGGGCCTCCTAGGACTGGGCATCTATTCTGCCCCTACTAGGCCCATTCACATGTCCACTAAGCAGTGCATCCTCTTTAGGCGTGTATATATGACTCGTTTGTACCCCATGCACATAGGTCTTATTATGTCCAGAGGAGAGCTGCGTCTCTCTTCATGATCATCTCACTGCTAACTTTTTCCCACTGGTCCCGAAAAGCCCAAGAGAAGAAAACTTGTTTCTCGTTTCCCTTTGAGTCTAAACTAAAACTGCAGACCACTGCTTTGTGACAGGACCTAGCCAGAGTCCTTCCCTGGCCATATGACCAAATTTATCTCTACACATGTTTTCTCACAAAAGATGATGACTTTTAATTTTATCAAGTCCCTTTGTTGAGAAGCTACTGACTGCTTCTAGGAAATGGAAATGTGGGCTTATATATAAGATGCTTCTAGAATGTTAGATTTTTTTGTTCAGTTTTGTTTTCAACAAAATGTTTGGCCTCAGAAATTGAGTGACTTGAAGTTCATTTGCCAAGAGTAGTCTCCCTACCAAGGGACCTTGGAGTGAGAGCCTAGACAAAGGCTTCTGCCCTGCTGGGCCCTACATGCTGCAGTCAGCTCTTCCAGCCTGGATCTCAGTCGTCTAGGGCACCAGCTCCTCTGGGGGCTCTTAGGCATTGCTCTTTGCCACAGCTGTTAGGAATTTATATCTCTGAAGAGTGAGCATCTCCATTGAGACAGAGCACTTTGCTGCAGGCACATGTGCCTAAGAACAGGAAGGGGAAGAATAGGACCTAGGACAGTAGTTCCTTGGACCAGCAAATTCCCATTGCCCCTCCAACAGCCAAGTCTAGAACTTAGGATTCCTCTCATACTGAAGGTTGCTATGGAAACAGAAAATCAGTGAAGAGGAGAGGGACATTCAGTGGCTCTTTAGAAAAAGCCAGTTCATTGGATACTCATAAACTCACTGAAGGAAAATGCTTGACCCATTGGGCATCAGAGTAACCTCACCAACAAGGAGAAAAACATTTAAAAGACATTGTCTCACTAGAGAACTGCTATTTCTCTTCCTGGATTTCATCAGAACTTCAGCATTACATGACTAATAATATGTGAAATTAGCTGTTACTGAGCAACAGACCATTCTTGCTCCTTGCCACCCCTGAGCAGGGCAGGGGAGCCAGCCAGACAGTAGTCATGGTCTAGTGACAGCCTTAAAGACCCATGGCCACTAGGGGTTTGCCCAAACCAGCTGCAACTTCCACACCATCCCAGTGCTCAAAGAGGACAGTCACATATAGCACCCCTGCCCCAACAGTGAGCACTCTGACTGAAGGTCCTGACAGCTGCTTTTCTTTGGCCCCCAGGTCACAAGTTCCTTTAAAGGGAAGTAGATCCACCAGTCCTATGTGGCTTATGCCTGTCTTTTGCCCCAAGCATCTACTAACAGATTCTGGAACCCTAGCCTAGCTTACTTCCTTTGAGCATCCTGACATTTAGTCTTTTGTCAAAAATAGATATACTTTAGCCAGTAACTCCCTGTTCCCTTTTGAGCCCAGTGCACTTGGAGTGTTCACTGCCCTTCATCTGTATCCCAAGGCTCACTTCTCTGTGACTTCCCAGCTGTCCTGTTATTTCCCACCTCATGCTTTTCTTTTCAGCTGAACCTTATTCACAGTGAAATCAGTAATTTAGCCGGCTTTGAGGTGGAGGCCATAATCAATCCTACCAATGCTGACATTGACCTTAAAGATGACCTAGGTAATTGGGGATGGGGTGTGGTGCCACCAGCTGTCAGGTGAAAAGTTATGGAACCCAGAATTTAGACTGTTTTCTCAAACTTCAGATGGTCAAGTCAGATTCCCAAATCCAAGATGAATAAGTATAGACATTGGATGTCTACTTACTCCAGGCTATTCCAAATGGAAACAATGTTTTATTTACTGTAATTGGCTGATTTCTCCTTGATTATAAATATATCGCCATCTAAATTCTCTTCCATAATGATCATACTGACTGCTGGTTACTTGGGGGGATTTTTTAAATATGTTTTTTGGTTTTTTTTAGAGCTGAAAAATCTCAGGTAACTGCAAAACAGTAGTTTCTCCATTTAAGCCTTAATTAGAAATGATGCCTAAACAAAGCTTGAAATCCCCTGAAAAGGGTGACAAGCTGCATCAGTATACAATTAAGCTGTCTTTAATCTACCAGTCAATTGGTTTCCCCCAAATTTACCACCTATTGTCACTTCTTCAACTATTTATAACTGAAAACAGTATATGACTGAGTGCCACCTTCACAAATTATTTGGCTAAAAGGGCAATATCTCTTTCTGAGCTAGTTTCTGTGGAGGAAAGCTATGCCTCAGAGCCACCGGGTCTCCCTACTCAGGAGGGTGGCAGGTTAGAGCCAGCTGAGAGTTACCTCTCAGGTGTCCCACTCTGTGGCTTCATTAACATAGAGGAACTGTCATGGGCACCATAAAGGTTCCTGTCCTCTTAATCGTGAGCCTTGCCAGGGGCAGCATGCCAGCCAATGCCTACACCAAGGCAGCCTCATGCCTGATACTGACCTATGTGCATTTTGTGTGCCTTTAGTTCCCACTTTGGGCTGCCTTTGAGAGTTGGTAGATTTCCTTTCTGGGAGAGATGCTCGTTCCAAAGTCCAGGCATGACCCACACAAACAGGTATAGTAGTGAGCTGAAGACATGGGAACTGAGACTCAAGAATGCCCTGCTCGAGCTTGTTTCCCAACTGCCTTTTACAAGTACTTTCTTTAAAACAAAACAAAACAAAACAAAACAAAACACTAGAAAAAAGCAAGGATCCTATTATATGCAAAATGCATAAAAATAGATTAACTAGAATAAAAGCTAGGCCTGGAAAAATGTCTTTATACATTTATACATTGAGGGGGAAAAATAAAGACAACCCTCTCTGCATACTTATACTGTTTTCTCAGTTTTCAAGAAATGTCCCATAAAGGTAAACTGATG
Organism: Macroglossus sobrinus; assembly: GCA_004027375.1. Taxonomy (NCBI): domain Eukaryota; kingdom Metazoa; phylum Chordata; class Mammalia; order Chiroptera; family Pteropodidae; genus Macroglossus; species Macroglossus sobrinus. The sequence goes on along the minus strand of PVKZ01001072.1, from coordinate 78,861 downwards.
AATGTCACAAGAAAAAAAAACAATCCCAGAAAGTTGCTGCTGACAAAATGGAGAAACTTATTGTTTTGGTTGGCCTCATAGTCCACATTTTTTTAAAAAAAGCAGACACCATGTTTTATTAGCCTTCTCAGTGGGGTGCCAGTTTTACAGGTTTTTGCAAAGTGAAATGGGGCATTCGTTGTTTTGTTATTTCTTTGAACCTTTGGAAATGATCTCATGTGTGTTTCTCTTTTTTTGGACTTGTCATTCAAATGTTTGATTTCACCATGTCACATTTGATATTCCTCCTCCTCACCCCCATCCACATGTGCGCACACTTCGTGGACTGTTGCCCCTTGGGCTCCTATGTTGGAATCGACCAGGTAGGCCAGCCCTGCCATGGGGCGTTAGTGAATGTGCCTGTGCGTGGGTCTCGGTCCAACACAGTTGATATACATTTGTTTACCTGTTATAGTTGCAAGTTGTACAGGCTGACATTGCCTCGATCGACAGTGAGGCTGTCGTTCACCCGACAAACACTGACTTCTACACCGGTGGTGAAGTAGGTAATGCCTAGCTGGGTGCTGCCGAGTGTGTGTGTGCATGGTCAGTCGGCCACCGCAGACAGCTTGATCCTTTGACAGCTATGCAGGGCTGCATTCATTTCACACTTCCAGCTGTCCTGACCTTCCCAAGGTCGACCTTCTCAAGGTCTCCCATCCTCGGGTTGTGAATGCGAGAAATACAGCTAGCTGTCAGCCAGGGTGCATCATGTAGTTCACAAATGGGCACGCTTCTGGTTTGGAAACTGGTTCATCAACATTATTTCTTCATTTGCTTCATAAGGCACAGCTTTAATGGAGACTGAGTTCACACATGGTTTCATCTGCAAGGGGATGCCTCCAGATCGGCCTAGTGGCATCCAGTACTGCTTCTGTGTTTTCTGTGGACCAGACAGGCAGGCTTGCCTGTGCACAGGCCTCTGTCCCACATACCTCTCTCTGTGTCAGAAGCACCTCATTCCTGGAAATGGCCTTAAAGCCTCAGGTGCCCATGGGCACTTTTCAGAACACTCTCCCTCACTCAGGGGTTCTCAGATCTTCGATGCGTGAAAGTCAATCATTCCTATGTGGTATCCCTAGACCACTGCTGAGAAACACTCTCCTAGACCCAGAGTGCCCTCCCCTCTCTCCACAGCTGACAGAGGTCATCGGTTGGCTTCTGGTGTTGAATAGCTAAGGGGAGGCAGGGTGAGGCAAAGAGCACTCGGGTGCCGAGCGCCTTGGCCACCAGCTTGCTGCAGGAGCGTCAGTGCCCTGCTCTAAGAATTGTTTATATAATGAAGGGGCATCAGTGTGATGGCAAAAAAGCACAGGGCTGGAGCTAGATATAAGGAGCTTGGATCTTCACCTCGCCATTTACTGGTTATGGGGCCTAGGCTAGTAATGTAGCTCCTTGATGCCTCAGTTCCCCTATCCGTAAAATAGTGATAATAGTGAGAATTGCACTAAATAATGTAATAAGCAAAGCACCCTGTTTTGTGCCTGGCTTATGATTGGTGTTTGCCTATGGTTTCGCTCTCATGTTTATGATTTTTACAGCAGATGAGCTGGTCCCGCGAGGAGCATTCTGAGTGTAGATTCAAACACCAGCTTCCAGAGAGAATGGAGACATTTTTTAATAAGGACAAAAGTGAAGTCATCTTGAAGGATGAGGCTCTTAGGATTTTCATGAGTGTCTTGGATACTGGAAATGCAATGGTTTAGCGATCTCTGGCTGTCCAGCTCTGTTTCATGTCACGGTCTGCCCCTAGCCACTGTGATTTGGGCTCATTGCTCTCCTGGGCATTTTGGATTTCAGACATAGATGGAAAGACAAACTGGATGGAAAGTTAGGACTTGCCAGGTCTGCCAGGCCAAAATACAACCAGGCCATAGGTGACTAAACCCCCATTTGACAAGATTTCAGAGGAGTTTAACAGCTCTTAAGTCATGCAGCTTGAGAAAGAGATACTTTGTTTAACCAAATGAAAGTGAGGGCTTGCCCAAAGTCACATCACTCACACTGTCACAGCCAGAAAAATACCTCAGGCAGTTCAAACAACCTGACTGGCTAAAAAGAAAAGACTGTGCCAGGGCCAGAACCCAGGTCTTCTAAAGCCCGCCTCAGTGCTTTTTCTCGGTGAACCAGTGCAAACTAGTACCGAACCTAGATTTCCGTTATACTACAAAACCAGTGATCAACCAGATTCATACATGGTCTCAATTGGGTCCAACTCCCACTTTGATGTGTGAGAGGGGAAATGAGGAAGCTAGGATGTAATCACTCCATTTCTCATTTTGGTGTGAATTCCTGAGTCCCAAGACCGCTGGAAGAAGGAATGCGAGTGCAGGAATGCTTAGCCCCAGTGATTAACTTTACCCATCAAAAGTTCTTTCTAACAGTGAAATAGACCACAGGCTGAGCCTGACATTTGTCCAAGCCTAAATTTTTGCTTAGGCTGTTTTGAACACTGATACTTATGCCTGCTTTCTAAGCATGAAATAATGTCCTTGTTCTCGTGGGAGTAACACGTTTATGCTTGGGGCAGATAAGCCAATTGCTTTATGATTAACCCTGAAGTTAAGCCTAAAAAGCGAGAGTGTTACATTAAGAGTGTTGACAATACAGTTGAAATGGGCCTGTTTCTTGTTAAAAAGTACACGTGTGTCTACATGAACATGTGCATACATATGTGTGTGTAGGAGTCAAGTCCTGACTGGGTGGATTGCCTGCACTCTAGGGTTCAGTTTTTAAGTTTGGGAAATGCATTAAATGTATTTTATCTTGCAAATTTCACTTTTAATTAAAGCAAGATTTAATTATAAGTCAAAATTTTAAAGTAAACACTCTTCCTAAGATAAAAACGCCTTTAATTACAAATCAGCCCATTTTCTTAAAAGTTTATATCTTAGAAAGGAGATGGTAGTATTAATACAGGACTGATTTTATTTTCCCATCCAAATTTCTCAGCTTCCCAAAGAGTACATGGGATGGAGAATGAGGACCTGAAATAGTCCTGCCTAGAGCACATTTATTCCCCTCCTTCAAGCTGGAGACTGGGTTAGGAGAGAAGGCTAGAGCTGGTACAGCTGGGCAGCAGCATTTGGGATCCAGTGGATTCATTTTTCTTGGTTGCACAGATATTTCAGGTGAACTGTAATTGGGCCTCACTCATCGGGATGTATCCTCAAAAGTCTCTACTTCCTGGTGGTCTCCAGGCCAAGAGGCCCAAACCTGCTTCCTCAAGCCCATTCAGCCTCCATCTCTGTCTCCGAGGCTAAACTTCGTCAGAAACATGCAGCAGCTGCCCTTCCAGCCATTTAATGCCTACTTCACTGCTTTCCAAGACAGGAAGGCATGAGGGCAGTCTGGGCTAATGAGGAGGGATGCTGGATCCCCACTTCAAGGATCCCAAGTTAATGTTTCTGAAAGCCAAGCTTTCTCTTAGACAGCCAAGAGAGCTCCTGTGGTGACAGCCTGCAGTCAGGTTCATTCACGCACCCCTGACTGCCTACAGTTGGAGGCTTACAGGTCAGTGCGTGCTGTTGGCCCTGGTGCTGTCTTATTGGTGACAGTGCCCAGGCTGTCTCCTTTTCCTTCCAGAAACTTCCTGGGGTCAGTTCACCCCTCTAGCTCAAGCATGCAAATGAGTCAGGTTTCTCTAATATAATCAGCCTGAGTCATTACAGAGTGAATCCAGAGAGAATTTGGGCTGGTGCATTCCGAAGCACCCTGACTGACCCATCCCAGAATGTGCCAGGTGCACTTTGAATTTTCCAAGACAAATGGTGAATCTTAAGGGGAGTATTTTGTCCTCTTATGAGGAAAAGTACTTTAAAATATACAAAACTGAGGAATCAGAGCTTAAGGAAGACTGAGACCCCAATCTGGCCAAACTTTAAAGTGATGTTATCTCTCAATTTGGTTGCTGCTTGCTGTTCCACATGAGGCATTTACCCTCCAGACCTTACAGCATTGGGGGGTTCTGTTTGGGAACTTGGCTTTCATAGCAGAAACTGATTACTTAGCAAGTACCCTAATGTACAAGAAAAGGTACTCCCTCCTTCCATTGGATTGTTTTTTAAATCTGATCCTAAATGGTCATCCTTCTTTCCAAGCTTTTATATACTACACATTCATCTTTAAGCTCTTCTTCTGATGTTGCTCTCTTTTACCTAAAATGATTCAGAATCATTAGTGTAATTAAGGAAATAGTGTCTGAGGCCATTTTCTTTTTCTTTCTTTCTTCTTTTTTTTTTTTATATTCACATATGACGTCAAAGCTGCAAAATTGGAACTAAGTATGGTGGCGATGCTGGTCCAAGGGTGGCCAAAGCCAAACGCTTTCTTCTGGGCCTATGGCCAAGAGGAGAGCTTGCCGCCTGATGGGAGTGTGGTATGCTTTTCTAAAACCTCCTTATTTGGGAGCTCTTTCTAGAGACAGAGAGGAAAATCCAAGGGAGGCATCAGCCTTGGAAACCAGCACCATCTGGTTTCTCACGCCAATAAAAAGCATGTGGGACAGGCATGTTTGTGAAAAACAGGCATCTCCTATCTCTGGCTCATCCAGGATCACCCTGAGTCACCCCCAAATAAGGGGTTGTAATGCCACAGTGATGACTGGCCAACGGTGAATCCCTTCTAAATCTTACTCTTGTGACCCAGCCAAAGCTTAGCTTCTATTTTGCAGCCATATGGAAATTAGCTGGTCAGATCATACAAAGTATGTAATCATCTGACATGCTAAGTGTCAGTGTCTGCCCTGAGATACCAGAATAGCAGTCTGACCTCATCTTGTCCTTGTCTAGGAAACACGCTGGAGAAGAAAGGTGGCAAAGAGTTCGTGGAAGCTGTTCTGGAGCTCCGGAAAAAGAACGGGCCCTTGGAAGTAGCAGGAGGTAAGGTCGAAGAAGCACGCAGTTTACTTGGTTGTGGCACATGCAGAGTTAGGGAAACCATTTTATGAGACAACTTGGAATTCAGAGGTGGCAGTGCAAATGTATCTCTGAGTGGAGGCAGGGGAAAGCCACCAGGCTTTTACAAGTTAGATTTTTGTCACATGCAAATTGTCAGGGGAGTTTAAAGTTTGTGAGAATTGCCTTTCTGATTTCTTTATTACCTAAAATAGCTTCTAAATGTTTGATGACTAGACCTCAAGGAATTACAGAAGCAGAGTTTGGCAAATTTAAGATCTGAGAATTGGAGATAGTGATATGAGCCATCTGCACAACTGCTGGTAGAGATGCAAATTAATCATTTTTATTCAGTCAGCTATGTTTCTAATAGAAGTATGAATACACATTTCTCATTTACCAATTACACCTTTCATGATACAAGGGGTAAGAAAATGACTTGAAACCGATGGGAAATATTGCTAAGAACTTTGAGACGGAGTACATCTTACTGCTGCTGGCCTGAGTTTTAGAATTTCAGGTGGACAGAAGGCCTCCTGGGGGCCATTCTCATCCTCTTTTTAGGCTCTGATTTCTCTTACTAGATGGTCTCCAGGGCCCATTACATGTTCAAATCCTGTTTATTTTAAAAATGAATGTTAATCTAATGGGCATCAGCAATCACTTTGTGATGTCCACACAAGTCCTCTCTTAGCGGGTACACCAGGCTGTACCCCTCTTTCCCCAGTGACTACACATGACGAGTCAGCCTGGGCTAGTCATGGAGCTGGTGGGGATAAGAGAGTGGCATTCCCTGTGCTGCTCCTTGCATTTGACCTCTGCTCAGCGAACGAAACATGGGATGGGGGCCACAATTTTCCAGCTCTTCTTCCAGGCAGTTCCACCTGGAACAGAGGAGGACACACAGCATGAATCACCCAGCCAGGAGCTTGTGGCCTTTGTGCCAGCCTGGAGAGCCTTCCCATTGGTGCTCCAGTTCGAGCCCATTTGGTGACCCTCACATGAGGTGTGACCAGAGGTGGCCCTGGTGCCACTTGCCATTGACCTTACTCAGCTGGTACAAATGCATTAGATTTAGCATGGCTAAAGATATATTTGCTTGTATTAATAACAAAAACATATTTTGTTCTTGATTTTAAGATTTATTTTAGAAAGTTTTAAAAATATTTTTACAAGTACAAAGATGGTGATAATGAAACATACCTCTGCTGTACTGTCCAAAGATAATCACTGTTAACATGTTTTTTTCCAGTCTTTTTCCATGCGAAGTTTAGCAGTGACTTCTTCGGTGGAAACACTGTGAATTAAACCCTTGATCTTAGGTTTCTATAGGTCAACACTTCAGCCCAGAGATCCTACACCACTCAGTAAGCAGCACCAAGATGCACACTCAGACACGTGACTGCTTGGTTCGGAGCTGTTTCTACTGCATCATGAGACACTAACCACAAATCACTCTTTTCCAGTATCTACTAGTAGCACAAACCTAACACCCTATACCTCTTAGATAAAACTGATGGGTGTTCCCCACAAAATGGGTTCAGGAAACAAACCAGAAATTTTGGGTATCTTATTGTCACATCGCTGTGAGTCTTTAGTGTACTCTTCTATGGAAGCCCAGCAGGCAGCACTCACCCAACCCTTGGGACTTAGAACCACCTTCTTTGCATATGTGGGGACAGGAGTCCTGGAACATGCTCTGGGAGACATTGGGTTGGCATGTTCCATTTCCTGGTGAGTAGCAGACCCAAGGCCACTGTCTTAGGAGCTGACAAGGGGCAGAAATGGAGAGTGAACCTCGAGAGACTTGTCTGCTGTGGAAATATGTAGCGAGAGAAAGACTCTTCTAGGAAAAGAAAACAGTTCCATCCTAAAAACAGTAAAATTCTGTCAAAATAAAACAGGATCAGTTGGTGAGGAAGAATAGGGCAGCAGACATGCTGGTCAGGTTGCTTTCTAAGAGGTTTATCCTGTACTGTGTCTTGGAAATTTATAGATATATCATAATTATATATGCACGTGAATCCATCCACATGAACAAAGATAGTTGGAGACACCAAAGGCAAGCAATTTGAGGCTGCAAACATTCTGACACATTTAGTCAAGTTAGATGGTTGAGGCTCTGCCTTCTGGGGAGGGTAGAGGGAAAGCTTAATACAATCTTGGCTAAAATTCCTGGTAGTGATGCATCCTCATGCCAACTTTCTAAGGGTGGGTTCTGGCTTAGCATCTCTCCTGAGTGAGAGGACGAACTGATGAGCAGTTTCCAGCTCCAGCTTACACTGAATCACAATGCAGCAAGCAGCTGTGGCCTTCCCTGGATACAGGCCATCGGAGGCGCCGAGGAAGACATATTGTAGCTAGAGAGTGGATCTGTGTTTGGCATCTTGTGCTGCGTGCGTTGCAGAGGGGTAAAACTCACTGTTCCTGTCTCATTCCTTCCAGCCGCTGTCAGCGCAGGCCACGGTCTGCCTGCCAAGTTTGTGATCCACTGTCACAGTCCAGTCTGGGGTGCAGACAAGTGTGAGGAACTTCTGGAAAAGACAGTGAAGAACTGCTTGGCCCTGGCAGATGATAAGAAACTGAAATCCATTGCGTTTCCATCTATTGGTAGCGGCAGGTAAGGGCACCCAGCATGTTACCATGGTGGTCGAGGTTGTATTTCTCTGCATATTTAGTCTGTGATTGTGGCGCTCTGTGTACAAAGTCAACTGAGGCTGCTTTCAAGCTCTTGCCTTCATCTAGGAAACCAGAAGTGAGAAATAGAGAAGAATGTAAATGTTAAGCAATGGTGAGGGACAGTTGGAGAGATACAGTGAGATAGGAAGCCCGAGGACAATATACAACTTCAATTGTGACAGCAAATGTCACAGAAAGTGACCTCAGAGTGCTGGGATCATCAGAGATGAGGGTTCAGAGAGTGAATCTTGAAGGATACTTAAGGCTCAGGTTGAGGGGAAGTGTGAATGCAGGGATATAATTAAGAGCATCCCTCCCAGGACCAGCCTGTGGGTATGTTACAGTTGTGTCCCCAAAACAGCAGCTTCTTTGGGTAAAGCCCTCTGCTTCTCACCTGTGTGTTCCCAAGTGTCCTTCATTTCCCCACACCTGCTTTCTCTGCCTGTCTCACTGCTGCTAAGGAGGTCATGGGACCCAGTGGAACCAAGAGGCAAATTATATAAGTGAAACAGGGCTGGACCTACCCCACCCTGTGATATCCCCAGACGGGCTCACCGAGACTATGAAGGAACTGCTCCTCAGGCAGAACAACCTGGAGGGCCACCACAGGGTGAATATAGTCCTTCAACATCTGCTGGGGCAGGTAGGGCAGCAGCAGCCCACCACACCACCTCCTGGGTTGCACGCCTCAGATGCCAGAAATAACCTGTTGGGTCCCTGCCTATCACAGCAGCACTGTGCTCTGATATGAGTTCAGGCCTGAAGTTGAGTCCTGGCTCTGCCACTAACCAGCTAAGATGATGGCACATAAATTAACCCCACTCCGAGCCCAAATTCCTTACAAAAAGTGAGTAATCTCTCATCTCAAGGCTGCTCTGGAAATGAAAGGGGCTTTCAGAGGGAGTAGGCTTTGAGAACTCTGTACTGTGATGAGGATGGAAGGGCCTGTTGGGGCCAGGCTACCTCTGAGGGTCCTCCCTGCCAAGGATCTAAGTCACAGCCCCTGGAAGACTCACTCCAGATTGGGCGCTGAGCAAAGGGAAACCAGTCTCCAGTGCTGCAGCTGTTGGCATCTTGGGCCCAGTAGGGGCCAAAGACCAGGGCTCCATCAGCTGGTAGCGACACCTGGGCTTTCCATCCATTTTGTGAGCCTGCTTGGGTCCCTGCTACCAGCCGCTCACCCTACCCAAGGAAAGTGGGGCTGTGCAGAGGTGGCCCGGGTTCCATAAGGCACCAGTCAGGCCCAGAGCCAATGCAGGGCCTTTTCTTTACAAAATGCTTTTGGATCAGAGCATAAGTAGCCAGCTTCTCCCACCTCTCAGAAGGTCTGATCCTTGGCACTGCACTGCCATGCGACCTCTCAGTCCCTGGCCTGCTGTATCAGCCAGCAAGACTTTGGGGACTGCCCTTCCTCACAGATGGTTCTGAGGTTCAGTTAATTAGTGTTTCGTATGCACTTTGATCTACTCTGATGAAAGGTGCTTCCGAAGAGAGAAGCAATAGAGGCCATTATTGGAGGTAATGGTTTCACGTTTTTTCATATGGCTATTGGGAAATTTCTAATTGAAGCATAAAAGTAATTCTCATAAAAGAACATCTGTTATTACAAACTTATTTACATTTTTCATGGAGTAAAAGTTTTAAGAAATAATCAATTGAAAGCTTTTAAGAGGGTGGAATTCCAACGGTAAGCACATGTGCATAGCCACCCGGCCCCACATCTGTCAGGCAGACCTTGCCCACAGCACCGTGTAAACAGCTGCCCTCTCTTTCATGAGTAAAGAATGGGATTACACCAGAGCCGGCCAGTAAATCACAGTGGGTTTTAGGAGGGGAAATAAAACAGCTTGTTTGTGGCATCCAGTGTCTCCAGCATAAAAGTCACGCTGGAATTAAAACAGTATAAATGCAAACATGTTGGTAAAGTGGGCTTACATTCTCTGAGCTGAGGCCCAGCATCTCAGGCATGTGGGTGACGACCACAACCCCACACTCCCTTTCTTTAGTCCCTCCACCTCCAGGCCAATCCTAAAATCCACTGGAGGCAGAGACCCAGGGGTGTAACCATGGCCTCAAGAAGCCACCTCCGGCATCTGGCCAAATTCTGGTCACAATATTTATGGGTACCCCCACTCCCTCAGTTCTGTTTGACATTAGGGAGCGACCCTTCTCCAGAGGGGCAGTACAGAGGGAATAGCTAATTTTGGGCTTTGATTAAACTCTCCTTAGATTTATGAGCTTAAAAGGAAAGCCTGTTTGTCTTTTTCAAGTTACCATTTATGGATATTGAGTCCCAGGCACCATGCTAAACCCTTCATCTGAATTCTCTCACAAAAACCCTGCAAGGTGGGCACTTATTAATTCCATGAAAAGGCAGAGAAATGGAAGCTTAGAGTTGTGTCACTCGTCTGCAGTCACACAGCTTGCACCTGGTGGAGCCAGATTTTGATCAGAGGTCCTTGGCTTCAGGGCTTGTGATATTAGGCACATGGAACTCCTGTCAGCAAACCTACCACCCCCACCACATCCCACCAGAACATCACCCCACTGCCTTCACACTATGTGAGCAAGTTTTAGGGAGCCTTGGAAACACCACTTGGAGTTCCCTGACTTGCCCAGGCACAGCTGTCAGCCTCACTGCCTGCTGAGTGTGAACCTTAGAAGATAAATATAAAGAACAAAAACAAACATATTAACCCAAAACGTGAGCGCTAGAGTGAGAGAAGGTAAGAGGCCACTTTTGGATTGTGCTGCTGAGGCCCCTCTCTAGCCTTGTAAGGCAGAGGGCTAAACCCTTCATCATCTCCTTCTGAATTTTAGCTTCTCCCTCTCAGCTCAGAACCCCAATGGCTTGATCTTTACCTCTGGCTGGAGTGGCCTCCACCTGGGGCAACTTCAGACAGGCAGTTGCTCAAAGCCAGAAGATGGAAAATTGGAAGGGCCTGGGGGCACAGTGCTAGGGACACCTAATCCTAGCAGAAGAGTATCTAGACATGGCAACATTTTTCCCGAGTTACTCAAGCTTCTAAGACATGCAGCCCTACCCATCTCCCAGACAGTGGACTGACCTGGCAAGAAAACCAGACTCCTTCTAGAATCCCCGTTAACTCCTACCCAGCCTTCTAGGGCATGTTCCAGTCTGTCTCCTCCAGAAAATCCACCTGGATTTCCCCTGCCCCCAGGACACAGCCTTATCCCCACAGGTCCCTGATTGGCCTGCTCAACACAGCTCTCGGCCTGGATTCCTGTGTGGCTGCCCAGCCCTGGGGGGCAGGCTCACCAGGAGCAAGGACACTTGGCAGCACCCCACATAAGGGGGCTCAGCAGAGCTGGTGGAACTGAAACCTCTTCTGGGAGGAGGCCTTATAAATCAAATCTCTGTCATCCAGATGGGATGGTAAGACAAGCAACCAATGTTTGTAGTCCCCAGCCATTACTGAGCAGGGTGACCCAAGAGGGTAGCAAGACAGAGATAGCACATGGGGTCCCCTTATACCAGCTGAGGGAAACTGAGGCCCAAGACACTGGGAAAGGCTATCCCAGACACAAGTGAGTGACTTCAGTCTGTTCACAGCAAGGTCAGCAGAAAAAGGTCAAAGTTTATATTAAACTCCATGGGAGATGTGAAGCACTTGGCTGCAGATGAATTGAAGGTAAGGCTGTAACTGCAGCAGGCTAGTTCAGAGCCGAGTAGGGTAGAGAGGTACCCACCTCAGGGGGGCAGCAGTATCCACATCATCACCACTGTGGTCATTGACCTTTGTACCCTTGAGGTGTCTTTTTTTCTAGCTGAGAAAACTAATTCATAGGTTAATACCCCATCCAAGCCAGATTCAAACCCGAATCTGACTCTAGAGCAGAAGCCCTTGTCCTTTGCTCTGATGTGTCTTGGAAGAGGTGGAAGGCAGACACAGTGCAGATAAGGATTGTCACAGAGGCAGTAGCCCTGAGATGAGGGAAGAAGGCTCAAAGATGTGGCCAAGCAGGGATGGCATTCAGAGTGGCTGTGCCTATGTTGCCAGCATGGGAGCCCAACCAGCCAAGATACCAAAAGATTAGGGAGACGCCCTTGGCGAGCAGCTCTCTGGAGCTGACCAGTGCTGCACCAGGGATGCCCACTTGTGTCCCTGCCACACCTCGGCATGCCAGCAGTCATAGCTGACATAGCCTTCTGAGAGGACTGGGCATCCCATACACAGACAGAAGCTCCCTGGGGGCCTCGCACCAATGTTGTTAGCAGTGATAGCAGCAGTCAGACAATCATAGCTGTCATGGGTCCTGGGGTGGGGAGACAGTTTTCTACTGTATGAATCTTTAAAAAGACCCTTCCAGGCCACCTACTTTAGAGATCACACTATTACTTGAGGTCTCTATACATTACCTTGTTCGGTACTCATTAACTATCTCATTTCACCAGACGGGGAAACAAGGCACAGAGACAGTGCCCAGTCTCAAATCCAGTGGCTCCAGGCTGCATGTGCCACAGCTGCCACTTTCTTGAGAACGTAGGGTTCTGACTGTCAAGCACTCTTCTGAGAGCATCTATCTGCACATTCCACATGTCACAAACACTTCTAACTAGCCACTGGAAGATATTCCAGGGCCCACCTGCAACATCTGCAACAGTGCCATGGCTGGGTTTCTTCTTTAGGCTGTGGCTGCCTAGCACAGAGGGTCGGGTTCATCAATGAGAGGTTTTCCTGGAAATAAATCAGATTCACATTCACCCAGCAGCCACCTTTAAGGGCAAGGCCAAACCAGCTCGCCTCCAACAGTAGGGCATGCAGATGCGGCACTGCGGGTTGAACACCTTTCACGCCCACTTTTCTCCACTTGCTGGCACTTCACCTTTGGGCCTACACTGTTAGCTCAGTTTGTAAAGTCTGTGCTGGCTCCACATAGAACAGTGGGTCTCGAAGGGCGGTCCCATACCTGCTGAGTCAGACACCCTGCGTGGAGCACAGCAACCTGTGTTCCCACAGGCCCATGTTGAAAACTGTTGATGTTGAGGGACAGGAAAGGACATGTTTTTGCTTAGAGTAACAGTCCTTTTCAAGGGTCGCAGGCAGAAGAATGGAAAACCTGTGGGAGGAAGTCTGTGTCAGAAAGTGTTGGGTGCACGCAAGAGTGACTAGCAAGTGTTTGGGGCTCCAGGGAGGCCTTCAGCTAAGACAGAAGGGCCTAAGGCCATACCCTGTATTGCAGACATGGGAGGGGACAGGCTGTGACCATCAGACCACACAACAGATGGCTCCTCAAGGAAGTTCCACACGCCCTCATCTCAGCCTGGCTTGTATGTGCAGGTGGAAGGCAGAAATGGGTCGGAGGGTGCCCTTGTGTGTGTTGGGGAGGGGAGGGGGTTAGCTTGGAGTTGGTGGAGCAGAGTCTTGGGCTTCCGGTGTGGAGAGCAAGTTCTCACAGCCCTGCTCAGCCCCCACCCATCCATTCACATCTGTAGACCAAGCTCTGCTTGGTCCGAAAGCACTCGGAGCTCTCAGGGACTGAGTCTGGCTGCCTCCAGCAGTGGGCTGGGCTCCCTGTGCTGCTGCAGCCTCCCTGTGTCCCTGCATTCCGCACTCCACCATCTGGCCACTGGCTGCCACCTCACCTGGAGGAAACTAATGGGATCACTAATCTGATGAGTCCTCTGGCAGGTGAATTTACAGCAGGAAAATAAACATTTGCTCTTTGCGAGACACTTAAAATGGGCCCTTATTCCATTGACTCTGTGACCCTGTGTCTGTATACCCCTTCGGAAAAGCTGGCCTGGTACCTCTTTCATGATTGGGGCCTAGTGGATGAGCAGCCCCTATACCCCTCTGTACTCCACAAGCGTGAGTTGGGCTGCCCACGACACTCATTTGCATACATTCCCATGGGAACATGCTCACCAGAGAGATGCCCCCAAAACCAGAAGGTTGAGTATGTCCTGTTCTGGACCTCCTATCTCTATGCTTGACTCCAGGAGACAGTCAAGGCACCTGTGTCAGATATGGTGAGAACAGCTTCTTCCCAGCCTGAGCTTACAGGTGTGAGGGAAATGACATGGGGTCCCTACCTCTCCTCCTTACTCCCAGCAAAGCCCTTCTCCCTGCATCCCAGCCCACCTGTTAGTCACCTTGACTCTGGTGGTAGAGCCCCCAGGGTCTCCTCAGGAGGAAGCTGTGTCTGTCTGACACTGTCCTGGCTGGAACACTTCTGACCTGCTGTCCCCACTCGCAGTCCTGTGTGTGCCAACTGCCTTGCAGGTGAGCCTGTGGCCGAGGGGGAGCCACCTGTGTATGGAGCAGCGACAACTCTGAGTCACATCCCATGTCCACTGGCTTCCCTGATAGGCTGGGAACATGCCCTGGGTGACACCCCTGTCTTCTGAGACTGAACTTCACTTCTAAAGCATCCAGCAGTTAGTAGGGGTCCAGTGTCAAACTGGGTGAAGCCATGTGTGATGATAAAGCAAGTCACAAGAATGGTTCTCTTCTGTGCATCTGAAATGCTCTGAGCACTGACAACAGAATGAGTGTGGCTCTTTGGGAGGCAGGTATGGTGGTTCATAATTCTTGGCACTTAGTGAGGCAAGGAGTGTTCTAAGAAACCTCTCACCTGACAGCAGGTACCCAATCTGAGGGAGAGTCGCAGCTGGAACCAGCAGGTTGGTCCAGCACTTCACATGTCAGCAGGTCCCTAGGCTCAGAGCAGATTGAAGGCTCTCGTTCTATGAGGAACAAAGATACCCCTGTGAGAGCTGGCCCCAGACTCTCGCCCTTGGCATCCTTAGCTCTATGCTGGGATCAGTAAAGGAAATTGAATCCAGGGCCACTGGTCCAAAACCCACGTTATTTCCATCAGATAAGGCACATTGACACGTTACTACCACTGTCCTCCAGGATAGTTACCTGGGTCTTGCATCTTCAGTGTTGACCAGGAACAGCCACAAGCTCACATGGAGCAAAGAATGACATTCCTAGTCCTGATTTCAGATTGTTCCTTAGATTCTGGTTCTGAGGCTTTACCCCCCAAATTGCCATGTGACATTTACTTTAAATGGAAATACCTGTGAATTCACACTGGTCTGACCTGGAGACTTGGATGCCAGCCTTGAGGTGCAGAGCCCACTTGGCCCCTGTAGCCACAGCTCCCTGACACTTGCCCTTGAGGCAGCACAAGCTGGTGGGTGCTAGGGGTAGTTGCTGGGCCGCGAGCCATGAACTCCAGGTCTAGAGCTTCAGCCATCCTCTGGGGCTGAGACCCACAGGGAGCCTCTGAGAGTCTGGGCCGTGTCCCAAGCCCCATGCTAATCACAGCAGTGCCAGGAAGAGAAGTGGGAGCCTGCATGGCCTAACGTACACCACATGCCACAGAACACGGATCCTGTCTGTGTGCTTACACTTTTCAGAGGACGTGCTGGCTACCTTTCTTTGAGAGCAGAGAGAACATTCTCCCACAGGTCGCAGTCCTCTGTCCACTTGTCCATCCCTGTCTGGTGGGCACCAGGCTTTCTTGCGTCTGCGAATGAACAGCCACAGGACCCAGCACCGCTTGTGGACACTGACCTAACATGAGACACTGTAGCACACGTGGCCTTGACCTCCTGGTGGGAGGTGGCAGGAGGGCATGGGCGGTCCTGTGGCCACTGCAACCTCCCTAGTTGCTGAGCCCTTGTTCTCTCTCCTGCAGGAACGGTTTTCCAAAGCAGACGGCAGCTCAGCTGATCCTGAAGGCCATCTCCAATTACTTCGTGTCGACGATGTCCTCTTCCATCAAAACAGTGTATTTTGTGCTTTTTGACAGTGAGAGTATAGGCATCTATGTGCAGGAAATGGCCAAGCTGGACGCCAACTAGGCTGAGGAGCTACAGAACCAGCACGCACCGTGCCCCCTGCCTCCAATTTGAAAGAAAAACCCCCTTCAGTCCTACTGGGAGGCAGGAACCCTTTCATTTTTAATTTTGCTCATCTAGGGAAAGTAAGGTTTTGGTTTCCAGTTTAATTGTTTTCGACCTTCTAAAATGTTTTTACGTTAGCACTGATAGTTGGCATTACTGTTGTTAAGCACTGTGTTCCAGACTGTGTCTGACTTTAGTGTAACCTAGGAGATTTTATAGTTTTATTTTAATGAAATCCTGCTTGATGCAGAGCAGAGGGGAAAGCAGTGTCCGTTACGTGTGGCAGAATCCAGGAAGCCCGCTTTGTAACTGTGTGTCGTGGTGCTTTATTGTACACCCAGTGGCGTTCTTTTTACTATAATGTTCCTTTTTTTCCCCCTCAAAAAGAAAAATCATGAATTTGCCACAGACCTAATTTTTGTTTATTTTTTGTCTTAATGATGGATTTGAAAATGAAAGATTTAAAAGGCAGAACAGAATCTGTTGTCTTTAATTATATTTGCAATTTGGAATTTGTGTGGGTTGATTTAGTAAAATGTTAAACTGTTGTTGTGACTGGCATGTTTCAAGTTATTGTGCCCGACCTGTAAGTCAGCTTCTCTTATCACAGGATGGGGGCCTTGGGAGGGGCGGCCCACATCTAGGAAGCACTGTGACAGCTACTGCAGCCTGGTGGAGGAGGGGCATCTTCGGGCCCTAATGGCTGGTAGAGGGAGTTTATGTCAAGTCTCTCATCCTTGTGACACTTGGGCAAAGGTGTTACCCCCATTTCATGGATGAGGAAGCAGATACACTGAAAGTCATGTGGATGGGGATTGGTAGAGCCCAGGTCTTTAACTCTGAGCCCAGCTCTCTCCTGCCATCTGCCTTCTCCTGCTGGTCTCTCTGGCTCGTGGCTGGGCCCAGTGCCCCCAGGCCACTTGCCAGATGGAACTGCAGAAGCCTCAAGCCCTCTACCGGGCTTGACTGGACCTGTCATTCCTACAGGATGGGGTCCCTGGTGCCAGGAGCTTACCAAGGGCACAGTGCCACCACCAAGGTCCCCATGTGCTACTGCCAGTTTTTACGTGTCTTCTCACAGCTGTGGGTATTTAGAGATGTGGATTATTTTAAAAGATACCAGCTGGACCAGAGTCACTAAACTCTTATTACCTAAAGTCAGCAAAACACAGACACTGTGTGCTTCAAAATGTACTTTTGCCATCATTTAAATTTGTCTAAAATGCACAGATTATCTTTTTAAAAAGACACATGCCTGCTTCTAAAGCAGACTTTAACCAAGACGAAATATGTAGCATGTTGCATATCACGGATGAATGAAAAAAAATCACTTTTCCTTTCCAAAATGTGCCTGAAGAAATCAAAACAGAAGTCCTAAGCCATCACAGAACCAATCTCTTCAATGAAAAGACAACTACTTCTAACTCAAACCTGAAAGATGATCTTTCCAAGTTACTTCTAAATGTAAGGTGTTATTAAGACCTAATTTTTTGCCTCGGTCTTTACTAGGTCTAGATTACATATTTCTACTTACTTAAAGTTTGGCAGAAAAGAAAGTTTATCACTGTCTTTTCAGTAAGATATATCTTAAAATGATATCACTTCATAAGTAATATCTTCAAACTGTTTGCTTTGACAAACCACACTGCACTGTTCACCAGGAGCACTGTTTCTACAGGCAGAATCTGCAGTGTGAGGGTGAGGTGACATACCCAGTGCTGTTATTAGCTGGTAATCTGGTCCTTTACTGGGTACCAGGTGCTGTGTGGAGTCCCTTCAGGGCACCATTTCATTTTGTCCTTGTAACCCCATAGGACAAGTCCTGTTATTAGGGCCATTTCACGGCTGAGAACACTGAGCCTGGGAGAAGGGCAGTAACTTGTGTGTCAGAAATGACACTGCTAATAAGTGACTACCAGATTCAAACACAGAGATGCTGACCCCTCTGGTGGCACACTCTAATCAGCAACAAAAGAGTCCATTTGGCCTTGGTGGTATTTCTAACTCACAGGCAGAAACACAGCTGGCACTGAGGTTTAAATGGCTTTCTGGGTGAATGGCATTTCCTTAGTTACCAAGAAGGAAAACCAGAGAAGCAAATCCTGTATTTAGCGCAGATTACCCACTAGATGGCGCCAGAAGGATTGGGAAGTAAAGAGGAAAGGAGCCAGGTTTCTGTTCTTGCAGCTTACACAAAAGAATAAACTGCACTGGTCAGGATGTGCGTGAATTATTTACCATAATCACCTAAATGTTTCTAAACTCTCAATAATGCGAAGTGCATCATGCTTCTGAGCTGTGGGCTCCTTGAATAAATTTTTTTCAATGAAACAGAGGAAAAGAGCCAACTAGATGCCTGGGGTTCCCATCATCTCCAAACCACCCATTTCGTTTTAAAACTAGGATCAAAAATTGTTCTCTGATGTCAGCCTCATGTTTACAAGGAGAAAAGAAAACAGCTCATTACTCGGAAAAAAAAAAAGTGTGACTGCAAGGAACCACTTGAAATGCATACATGCCTCTATTCAAAAATCAAGTTTGCAGTTAGTAAAATCTACCAAAAACGAAATTATATTTTGAGGCAGGGAAGCCTGCAAGGGTGTCTAGCCCCCCTACCCCACCCTACCCTTTACTCTTGGCTGTGTCCAAGGAGACTTGCAGCAAGTGCTATGCAGCACACGTGCTCACCCCACTGCCACTGTGCCCGAGCCCCGAAGCCCGGACCTCGGGTCGTGCAACCCTATGTTCTCACGGTAGCACAAAGCAGACAGTGTCCCCCCACTTCGTACTTGTTTCCAAAGAGCAGTCCTTGCCCTCAGCAGCTGGGCTCTGCCCTGAGTAATCCACACAACCTCCGCACTGCTCCATGAGCTCCTGTAAATGACATCTGAGTTCTAACAGCACCGTGGCTCCAATGGGGACCAAAGTGACTAATAACTACAGTATGTGTGCACACACACACACACGCAGGTCCTCTACACCCCTCATTTCATCTACACATGGCAGCCATACGAGGTCGGTCATGTGATCCTTACTTCAAATTGAAGACTACAACACAGAGAGGTATAGCACATTCTCCAATGTCACACAGCTGTCATGGTGGAGCAGAGATTTGAACATAGCTGTCTGGCTCTACAAACAGAGTTCTTCCCAGTCTCCCATCCCTGGAGCTGGCCTCTCCTTTGGTATATACCCCCAAACTTTGCCCCACTTAGGCAGGGCCTATGTGGTTAGCCCTGGTGGCATAAATAAGACGTCTTGGATGAGGGGTGAACAGAAACATGTATTTAAAGCAAGCCAGTGGCCAACAAAGACTTATTCGATCCTTCGTATGAATGAAGCCTCAGATCAGGGTCTCTTGCAGAGACACTGCTATCCAGCAAGGTTCGGACACTGAGAAATGCCTGCTGAATGGGTGCTCAAAGGGGAGAGACTGCTCAGCAGCTCAGAATGCTTGTGAAGGGTTTCTTGGAGCAGATAACTGAGAGATGGACTTCGTAGGAAAGGTTAGACTCTTCTAGGCCAAGAGAGCAAGGTCATAGGTGATAGGTTGCAAGATGGCACTCGGGCATCTCAGCCCCAGCCTGGAGGGCTGTCCCTGTCAGAAAATCCAAGTGTCACCCCATTTATAGCCAGGCCAACCCCTTCACTCTGGCCTCTGCTCCCCAGCTCCATCTCCAGCATGTGTGTGGAGTTATCCATCTGTGGATTTATCTGGCAGAATTCCTCCCTTCTGTTCAGGTTCAAGTGGCTGTGTTTGGTCACAGCTACAGTTAGCCCGACAGAAAAGAAGGCAAAAAGAAAAAGAAAGGAGGGACGGGGGGATGGGGGTGGGGAGAGAGGGAGGGACGGGAGGGAGAGAGAAGGGGGGAAGAGAGAGAGAGAGAGAGAGAGAGAGAGAGAGAGAGAGAGAGAGAGAGAGAGAGAGAGAGGAAAGAAAGAAGAAAAAGAGAAAGAAAGAAAAAAAAAGAAAGAAAAAGAAAAAAGAAAAGAAAAAGAAAGAAAAGAAAAAAGGAAAGAAAGAAAAAGAGAGAGAGAGAGAGAGAAAGCAAACAAGAGATGGGTAGCAATTTCCCTCTCTCATCCAGTCCCCCTGACAATCCGCCTCAACGCGAGGGGTCCCACAGCTGTTCTGCTCACACAGGCCTTTCTCAGGGTGGGAGACACGACTTGGCCCTTAGTGCTGGGGGCAGGCAGTCCTCTAGTTTCCTGATTTGTCAGTTGGGCTGCATGTCAGTCACTCTGAGGGGCCCTGCTCTCCCTCTCATCAGAGGCAGCAGTGGCTGGGGTTTGGTGTGGCCGATTTATTCATTAGCAACTATGATGTTTAATTTTCATGGCAGGCACCACCAACCAACGTTATCTCGGGAGCTGGCCTTGGTGCCGCCTTAGAGCGATCAGCCTGCAGGCACTTGGGGTGGGAGCAGGGTCCTGGGCCCACCCCTGGCTGAGAAGAAAGAGAAACGCTCAATGACAAGGGGTGAGGCTCCTTTTTCTTCTATTTATAACATGGCCTGTTGTGTTGTGTTTGCTTTTGGGGGCCCCCATATCAAAATAATATCATATGACCCTCCTGACAGGCGAGGCAATAAAACTCCTCGTTAATCCTGGCCCCCATCACTGCCCCTCCATGCTCCTCAGCAAAGGTGTGTAAATAGACTGGCCTTTCCCTGACCTCTAAACCCAACCCTACCGGGCTGCTTTGTCAACTCTGAAGGGGAATGTGTCAGAAACACTCTCCACAGAAGGAACTTTCCTCCTCACTCTTCTTCTCCCAAAGCAACCCCCCACCCCTGCATCCACACCCACCCATGCCCACGCACACACACACCCCTCCCATACCCGCACACATGCTCATGCACACCCACACCCACTCATGCTCATGTACACACCCTTCCCACATGCACACTCATGCTCACACATACACACACACTCATTCACATATACCTAAGGAGACCACAGCCCTCTGTGTCAGCAGACTGCAGAACTGAGGGACATGAAGAGGAAAACCCTTCTAATTGAGCAGAATCAGCCCGGACTCTGTCTCCCTCTCTGGCTTGTTTCACCCTGTGAATGCAGATCTGCTATCAGCCCCCTTGACAGTGCCTAGACGGGGTACCCAGACCACCCTCTAGAGTCTACAGGGGCCCTACACCCACAGCACAGACCAGGACCAGTCCATGGCCTGTTAGGAACCAGGCCTCACAGCAGGAGGTGAGCGGCAGCGAGTGAGCAAAGCATCATCTGTGTTTGCATCTGCTCCCCAGAGCTAGCATTACTGCCTCAGCTCCACCTCAGATCATCAGGCATTAGGTTCTCATAGGAGCACTGGTCCATGGTGCCAAAAAAGGTTGGGGACCACTGTTCTAGATTACAAGTACAAGTAATGTGCTCACTGGGGAGGAGGTTTCAAACTGTCCCAGTGCCACAAGTTAAAGGTCACTACCTTGGCTGTGGGTTTAGGCCCACACTTTACAGAGGGCAGAAAACTGCTAGAACAATACCCTCCACCACATCTTCTTGTGTCTCAAGCCCAGAACCCAGAGCCAGGACCACAGCATAGAGCAACACAGCCTCAGAGGCATGTGAACAGGAGTCCCTGCCAGCCCTGGGCCCAGCTGGGTGCATAATGGGATGTCACACACACACACCCTCCCCCATCCCCACAAAAAATCTTCCCATCGATGAGCCTGGCCTTCTGAGCAAGAACTCTGGCTTCCTCTGAGCAAGGCTGATGGCACCTCCCTGCTAGTCACCACAGCCTAAACTCCTCCATGAGTCTACTGGTGTATGCCTTGGCCAGGCTGGCTGAGAAACATGATATTTCTGTACCTAGAAATGACAAGCTTTTCTAAGCTTAAGAGAATAAATTAGAGTGGAGTTCACACAGACTCAGCTGCGGCAGATGGGCAAATTGATTTGCTTCCCATCTGGGAGATTAATTTCCACTGCCCCAAAATGGCAGCAGGGTAATGAGCTGTCAGTCAAATGGCACAGAACCAGGGCTGGGTGCATAATTGAACCCCAGCAGCTCCTCATTAGGTCCCATGTAGGTCCTGGCTACAGACTCCCACCTTGAGGCAGCCTCTGAACCCCAGCAGAGAATGCACTTAGCCCTGTGGCACATCCTCTGTAGGGAACTGCTACCTTGGGCCAGGGGTGGGCCAGCTCTGAGGAACTTTCACCTAGCCAAAGTGCTTATAACATATTTGTCAATAGCCACTGACAGCGCCCCCTCTTGCCAGGGTTTAATTTAAGGCAAGTCCAAACAATTGAAAAGATGTCTATGACTTCTTTCGAGATGACTCCCAAGGTACCTCACTTCCCAGGGGTGTTCCCAGTCACCCTAGGGCTTCTCAGAGGGCAGCACCCCAAATCCATCACACACCCCACTAAGCGTGTAAGACACACACACATTGCTGGTTCAAAGCTCACAATGCCCTGGGGTGATGGTGTCATGTCTCCATTTATAAAATGGATAAAGAAACAGTGGCCCATGGAAGTTCAGAAGCTGCCTGGGCCTCGAGGAAGGCTGGGCATCCTCTCTGGCCTCCCCTTCCCACTCTGCCCCTCTTCCCACCTGTCCTGTCTGTTTTGGGCCACGCTTGTCTTACTTTCAGGCCTTTGCATATGCCAACTCCTCAGCCTGGAACATGATACTGCAGCCACTTGCAATCCTGCTCAACCCCTCAGGTCTAGATCTCCCTTCCCCCTCCTCCAGGAAGCCTTCCCTGTCCCTGCTGTCCAGGCTAGCTGCCCTCTCTTGGAGCACCCTGCACATCCACCAGCCACAGCACTGCGCCTCCTGGATAGCTGTGTGTGGTGATGTGGCTGTTCATTCGTACACATTTCTTGAGCCCTCTGCACTGGGCCCTGTCCTAGGCTCTGGGCAGACAATAGTGAGCAAGCAAAGGAGACCCTGCCCTCTGTGAGACCCTGCCCTTGCTCTCTGTGGCACCCTTGGCACCTCACTCAAAGAGCCCAGGGCAGGAGAGGAACCCTCAGTAACTACATGAATCACTGGTCAAGCTGAGCCTGCCAGGACCTCAGAGACCAGGCAGAGTGCCTGAGTCAAAGAAGGCAGCAAAAGGGTTAGAGAGAACATGGTCACTCTTGACACTCCAGCCAGGGGTAAGTCAGCCAGGCGTAACATCCCGCTGGTTCACTAGCTTCATGTGGGCACATAGTGGCTTCAGAGCGAAGTCTGATGTTGGCATTAGGCTCCAGCCTGGCACCCTCTTTGCCACACTGCTAACCACAGCCTGGATCTCATAGCAACCGACGCTTCTGCTTTCCCTGGCTCTTGATTTGAAAAGGGTGAGGCCATGGGGCCTTTCTGGCTAAATGCTAAATCCACAGTATCAATAAACAAGGAAAACAGTGGGAAATGTTTGCAAGAGAGACCTGTGGGTTAGCATGGCCAGAGGGCTCTTGCCTCTTCCAGAGCTTGGTGCTTAAATTTTATAGGCAAGTGCACTGGCCACAGGAAAGATATCCTTGGCGGGTGACTAACGGCATGTCCCAGTGACCCAGCACATAAGCCTGCATCAGGAAGCTTCTTCTCATAGCCCCAGCCTGGGCCAGGAAGACCAGGTCCTACTGTCAGCTCAGTCTAAGGTCTGTGTCCTGGTCCTACCAGGCTCCTAAACCATTAGAAAGAAGCCTGAGGTCATAAACACAGGCAGAGAGTGGCCATTGTGAGTCTACAACATAATCCTGATGTGACATGTGTCTACCGTCCTGCTGAATCACATCTGCCTGGAAAAATGACAGTAACAACACACCAGAGACGTGACCAAACACACTCGACAGACTGAGTCTGCATGCATTCTCTCATCAAACCTTAAAAACCCCAAAAAGTAAACATTAGTATCCCTGCTCTCTGGGTGAGGGAGCTTGGATCAGAGAGGTGAAGTGACTTGCCAGGGCCACACAGCAGAAACCTGGCAGAACCAGGATTCAAAGCTGGGAATAGATAACTGAAGTCAACTCTTATGTATTCCATTATGCAGCCTCTAAAAGTGCAGTATCCCATTTTACAGAGGAGGAAAAGTGAGGAGAGAATTGGCACTTCAAGCAATGCCATACAGCTAGGAAGGTACGCCCGCAGCTTCCTCCTGGGCCTGCCGGGTGGGAAGCGAGGAATCCAGCAAAGCCTACCCTGACACAGGACCCAGCCCCACGCTCTGCTCCTCCACAGGCCGGGGGCCCAGCCGGGCCTTCCAGTAATTAGTGGGCTCTTGTTAAGACCCAGTCGCGCCGTTCTTGGGCCAGGACTTGTTTGTGTTCCCATGCGGAGGCCTCGCAGGAAGGCCAGGCCCACGTGCACAGCCCCATAAATCCAGCCGGCGTCGCTCATTACAACGTTCCGCTTCACGACTCCGCCAGCCCAGCCCGCCCGGGCCTTGCCGGCCGGCAGCCTCCCCACATCCAGGCCCGGCCGCCCTGCGCCTCAGACATGAGCTCACCCAGCATGCGGCAAGTGAGGAAGTGGCCGGGCGGCACTCTCGGCAGCAAGGGGACAATGTGCCATTAAGGCTGTCAGCTGTCAGCCCCCGACCAATGCACCCCACCCTGCTGAGGCAGGACCACCCTCCTCTGGGCCCTGCCCAGCCTCCAGGTCACATGAGTGTGCCCCATGATGTGACCTGTCCACTCAGAGAGTGGCCGAAGGAAGTTGAAGTGAGGCAGGGAGTGTAAGACATGTCTGGCAGAACTGGACTCAAAGACAGTCAGTACCTGGGCACTGTCCTAGCTACCGGGGAGCTGACCAAGTCCCTATGGCGTCGGGGCAGGTCCCTTGATCCCTGGGAGCCTCCTCTCCCACAGATCAAATGGCAGTCTGTTCTGGCTGCCCACTGCTACGAACAAAGGACAGGACAGGTACGTGTCTCGTAATCAGAGAAGCACTATGGAGGGAACTAGAGAGAGGGGTCCCAGGCCGGAAAAACCCTGCTCTGTAGCCTGTGGCACTGACGCTCTATACTGGGGTGTTCTATTAGTATATAACATGGCTGGTCTTTTATTTTGGGGGTCTGAGGGACTGGTAGAAAAAAATTCCTAGGCAAGTCACCCCAACTCTTGAGGGCATCTCCTCATCTCTGAAATAATATTTTGGGGACAGACACTTAATAAATGTGAAATATTTCTTCCTATTGCTCTGATGCCCATAAAAGTTAGAAGCCATGCACCTGCCATAGCTAAAATTCAAACCCCGGTTATGGTCAGTGCCTGAGAGTAGCTGGCCAAGTTTAAGGAAACCCAGCTGGGTGGTAACCAGTAGCATGCACCGTTCTAACCTGACCTTTGTTGTGTGTTGCTGAGCGTGCTGCAGTCATCGGCAGCCCTTCTCCACCTGGTGCTCAGAGAAGAGCTGGGCAATGTCCAGTTTGGAGGGAACCTTCCAATGCAGTAGCCATTAGTTACATGTAGCTATTTACATTCCATTAAAATTAATTAAAATTAAGAATTCAGTTTCTCATTTCCACTAGTTACACTTGAAGTGCTCAGCAGCCCCATGTGGCTATAGGACTGTATTGGGCAGCTCTGATCCAGAATGTCAGTCCACAGAGCCCTTCAGAGCGAAGCCCCAAGACTTACATACAATGGTTAGGGTGCTTCCACTGGCAAGTAGGCTACCAAGAGTACTGATAATGACAGCAATTGGTAATCATGAGAGTGAAAACAATAATCCATGTATTGAACAATTTCTATGTTCCAGGCACTGTGCTGGGTTCCTCACATTCATTATTACATTGAACTGCCCTGCCTCCTACCCCACCCACAAATAGTGACCTGTCTCCTCTTACTCATAATAAAATGGACTCAGGAAGACTATGGAACTCGAGCAGGGTGGAGTGGCAAAACCAGCCCCGACACCAAAGACAGCCTGCTACTCAGGCACAGGTATGACACTGTCCTGCTCTCTGACCCATGTGTGCCCAGAGAAGTGACAGTGCTTTCCAATAGGTGTGTTTCTTGTCCTGCCTTTCACTTAGCTCTGAACATTTCCTCATCTCAGGAAAGCTCAGACTTGGTTGAGCCTGGGTCAGGGGTCACTCAAGTCTGTGTGGAACCCCGTGCCCTGAACAGGCCTGTGAGGGTCACTGCTGGCCCCTGGGCTGCCCTAGTTGCCGGAGGTGCCTGTCCATTGGGCCCGCCTGGGGCCAGGCATCACAGGGGAGACAATGGGTGGGGCCACAGCTGTGTTGCCAAACTCCTTCAGGAGGGGCATGGCCCTCTGCAGGGGTCAGGTCTGCAGGGCTACAAGGGATACCAGGTGTCAGGTGTCCTCATTGAGACTGTGAGCAGGAGCAGCCCTCGTGTTTCCTCTCAGAAACATACCCCTGGCACCACCCAAGGCACAGAGAGCATGATAGGGTGCCCGAGCCAGGCCCTGGGAGTGAACCTTAGCACTTTTGTTCACTCATTGGTCCAGTTAGCACCAGGCCCTGGACTTAAGTGCCAGATCACCTTCTATAGAGCAGATCTCTCTGGACCACAAAATACCTTTCCTGCCATTCCCAAACCCCCTGTATCTTTGTGACAATCCCAAGAGGCTGGCAGACAGGAAAGAAACAGGCCCCAACTTAACAATGGGGAAACGGAGGCTTCTGGAGCAAATGCAGTTTTCCCAGAGCCAGCTCCTTACCTTGTGAGGTTACCCACAGGGCTCAGCACCTGCTCATCGAATCACTCTTTAAAAGCAGCATTTTAATGGCATAGGGGATGCAGTTAGCATTAATGTATAGCTAGGTGGAGATCCAGAGGAGAGAAGTAGCAATTAGGGGGATTGTTTTATAAACTAAATAAATGTCTAACCAATGTACTACATACTTGAAACTAATAATAAAATAAAACTTTTTTTAAAAGGAGCATTTTACATGGATAAGGCACACTGTGGGCTCTGTGACCAAAGGCCAAACAAAGGTACCACAGGTGCAACTTCAGGTGCCCACCCCTCCATCCAGGGCCCCTCATCCTCTCCCTCTCCTCCACAGGCCACCCTAGGACCCAAGTCACCAGGGAGGATTGCTAAGCTCACTTGGCCAGGTACTATTTGTTTAGAGACCCTGGGATCTTATGCACCTTTGTAGGTCCCCAGAAATACTCCTGGGCAAGGGGCACTCTCTCGATCCCACGCCCCCAAGGACTAGCTGGCCTTCACCAGGGACTCACCAAAATAGCCTGCAGGCCTCGGGCAGGCCTGCAGCTGGAACCCTCTGCCCGCTGGCACAAGTCCACTGCGGTCGTGCTGGCCAAGCCAGAGCGCCAGGCTCCAAGCTGAAGCCACATCCTAAGTGGGCTCACACCTTCACATTGATGGCAGAGGGATGGACTATGCCCTCCCTCAGGCCCAATCCTAGGTTTGTCTTGCTGAGGCCCTAGGACTCCCGTTTAAGAGCCTTTTTATAGACTCCTATAAAGGAGAAAGTGAACTTTTAACATGTTTACACTCCACTAAGTCAATATGCATAAGAGGGACAACGGCTGAGCTTCCTCTGCCCAGATGTGGTCCAGCAGGGCTGGAAGGCAGTGTTGGTGCCATCCCAGCAAACTTGGGCACCTGTGGCTGCTTCTCATCACTGATGGGCCTGGAGCAAGGCCCCCAATTAGCAGGCCACTGTCCACCAGAGCCACAGGTGGGCACTAATGAAGCAAAAAAGTCTCCCCCTGGCTGGGCTAATGGGTGGCTCCTGCCTTCACTCAGCCGAGACGGCCCCCCAGCTTCATGGTTTTCATGGGAAGATTAAGAAGGAGGAGAAAGGCGGAAGCTGTAAAGTTTTACTAGGAATTCCCAACCATCCTCCTTTGGCCCTGACTCTCACGCTACCCTTCAATTTTAAAAGAGCTTCCTTTCTGCTCTGAACTTACCCTTTAAATCTAAGCTACCCTGTGCTTGCCTCTAGGATCCGGTCTCACACTCCAGACATGCCCGCTCAAGAGGAAGAGGAAGAGACTGTTCAGGCCCCCAAAAGGGAGCCCTCCTCCCAGCCTCACCCTGGAATGATCCCAGGCTGCCTTCATGCCAAGGTCACAGGAGTCAAGGCTTCCTGCCTGAGACCCAACACCTTCCCTGGGATTTGGTTTGTAGATGTTGCGCACAGCTCTCTCTTCATTTTCTCATTTGTACTGAGCACCTACTGTGTGCAAGGTACAGACTAGTGATGCTCACATTGACCACAGCTGTTTGAGTCTTCTTGGGCGCTTTGGTGGTTAAGAAAGCAGACATTTGAATTGGCCTCTGGGTTTGAGGCCCAGCTGTGGTCATGGGTGGGTCACTTAGTTTCTCTGAGTCTGTAGCTATAAAATAGGAACAATAACCACCCCCTACCACACACACACACACACACACACACACACACACACACCAAGAGGTTGCTGTGAAGGTTAGATCACACAGTACATGTGACTGGCATATAGTAAGTACGCAGTAAACGGTAGCCCAGAGCCTTAGCAACTCTTTGAGGAGGACACCATTCTCCTCTTTTTCAGAACAAAGGAATTGAGAAGGTTAAATGACCCAAGGTCACATGAGACAGAGAGAGAGACAGAACTGGTTTTAAATCCCAGTTCCTTCAGAATGCAAAGCCCACAGCCATAAACAGTATTCTATAAAATACCCCAAGCTCAGGAATAAAGCAGGCCCCTAAATCAGTGAGAAAAATGCAATGTAAAGAAACTCACCTAAAATTTTGCAATCATCAAATCTCCAAAAGAATTATTTTAATTTCAGCATCATGGTTTTGTGTTGTTTTACTTTGAGCTGGCAATGGCAGAGTGGGGTGCTAATGTGATGTTTTCAGTAGTTAGAGGAGTTGGTCTAGTGCACATGGCCAATTTACTATCTGATAAAGGTCAAACCCCAAGGGCAGTTAACTCGTCATGGCTGCTGAGTGCCAGGCCCTGAGGCATCCTAGCCCATGGAGGGCCAAGCTAACATAAGTCCTCTGGCTGTGTGCTCAGGGATGGGTGGGGCAGGGAGGGACTGTAGGCAGGAGTCAAGGCTACCCTTGGCATCCTCTCAAAGAGCTGGCATCGCTCTGCCATGTCCTGGTCTGAAATTATCGGGAAAATTGATATCTCTTTGCAAATTCAGAAGGCCTGTCTGCTGACACCTTTGTGGAGTTCTTACTTTCTAGGAGAATTTTTTGGAATCATTCATGAAATAGTTTCAGCTTGTTTCTGAATGGATCAAGAATTTTTCAGTATGAGGTCATGTAAAGCAGGGGTTCCCAACCATTGCACTGTAGACTGGTGCTGGTCCGTGGCCTGTCAGGAACTGGGCCACACAGCAAGAGGTGAATAGCAGGCAAGTCAGTGAAGCTTCACCTGTATTTGCAGCCGCTCCCCCAAGCTAGCATCACCACCTCAGCTTCACCTCAGATCATAAGGCATTAGATTCTCACAGGAGCACCAGCCCCTGGTGCCAAAAAAGGTTGGGGACCACTGAACCAGTCTGGAGTGATGTTCAGACCTGGAATCAATGAGTGGTACAAGTCAGAAGTGGATGGAACATCTAGGTAGCAGATGGGGAAACCAAGGCCCAGGGGCAGAGGGGCTGCTCAAAAGCCAGTTACTGGTCTCATGTCACTGCTGGAAAGGTAAGTGTCATTGTCTCAGTATGTCTGCCTCTCTGCCTTTGCCTCACCCTCATTTATCTCAGCCATGAAAAGCCCAGATCCCATGTAATTGTCTGTGCTAAATTCTTCTTTGGATAAAGAGCAGATCTGGTTTTCTAAGTTATTAAAAGGTCTGGGGATGTGTGGATCAATCAGGTTCTGGGAGGAGGCTCACCATGAGCAAAGGCTAGCTGGTACCATGACTCTGAAAGAGCTTATACCTCCTCCAATCCAGTCCTGTAAGAGGAGACAACCAGGGGACATGCAGTACTGCTCTGAATGAGTAGTACCCTGGAAGTGTCCCATGGGGGATTCTTAGCTCAGATCTGCCTTCACATGGGTTGGGGTGTGAATTCACACCTCCCAAGTCTGAGAAACTCCAAGGGAGAAGTGAAAGCGATTTCAGGTAGTGGCCCCTCTGGGCACCAGGGAGAAGCACTCACAAATTCTCGGCTGAATGAGCTTCAATCCTGGTCCTCGGGAACCATGCAGGTTACAGTCGGGTATAAACTCACCAAGAAAAATTACCAGGACCCAGGGAAAGAAGCCACCATGAGCAAGAGTCCACAGAAACAACAGCGACAACACTGGCCCCTAATGGCCATCTATCAGAATTTGCAGATATAAAATATAAAATCACATCTGTAAACGTAAACCTAATGGAAAAAAAAAAACTTCAGAATTGGCCAGGCGCATTTGAAAAAGAATCAACTTGAATTTCTAGAAATGAAAAGTGAAATTGGAAACTCATTGAAGAGTTAAGTATGGCTGATGTGAGGGTTAACTGGAAAAGATCTAAAGAAACATCCCAGAAATTGGCACAGAGATAGAATGGGGGGTGGGGGTAGAAATGAAAGATTTTAAAAAAATAAGCTAGTGCTCAGCCTGTGATGTAAAATGAGAAAAGCATGCTCTAGATAGTAGCTTCCCCTTCAGCCTGGAGCCCAGAATGCATGATGAGCTGAATGACCTTGAACCTGACCCACAGCCTGAAGTACAAGAGAGGACCAGCAGATCTCTGAGTAAAAATAAGTACTTTCTGCCATGAGCCACTGGAGTTATAAGAAAATATTATTGCTTCAAGAACTAATACAAAAATTGGTACCTAAAACTGGGATACTAATATAACCTAAAATATGTGGCATTGGCTTTGGGGCTGGGAAACAGGTGGTAACAAAATTTAAAGGAGCTAGAAAAATGGCACTTGTGTTTATGCCATGGTGAAATTGCTGTTCATGAGACTTGGAAAGACGAAAATGTACCTAACAGATGTCTTTATGGCTTCTGGTAAGAAATGTCACAAAAGATTATTCCTATGAGAGTCAGTCATTACTAGCTGCATTTCATTACTAGGTCTATGAGAAAGTTGCTCAGTAGAGAACTGACGAGTTTGCAAACAGAAGTGAGAGGGTCCTAAAGTCCCTGGACTTGTAAACTGCAAAATGGAGCAGATTCCTCACCAAACTGAGGGTATGGCCATTAAGACACCGTCTTAGGCCAAAGACCAAATCAAGGGCACAGCCTTTGAGGCACTGTTTCAGGACAGAGATCAAATCACAGATGTGGCCATCACACAGGTTTTGAAATCTGATTAGATTAAGGTCATATTTAGTAGATTAAGGACAAAAGTCAAGCTTTCCTCCCATGAAAG
This sequence comes from Macroglossus sobrinus, assembly GCA_004027375.1. Taxonomy (NCBI): domain Eukaryota; kingdom Metazoa; phylum Chordata; class Mammalia; order Chiroptera; family Pteropodidae; genus Macroglossus; species Macroglossus sobrinus. The sequence goes on along the minus strand of PVKZ01001072.1, from coordinate 48,093 downwards.
CCTGAATAACTGAAAAATACCTATAATTACGGGGGTGGGGAGAGAAAAAGAGAAAAGGGGGGAGGGGCTTTGGGCATAGAGAGTTGTCACCTAAAAACACTTTAAGGGTATTTAATAAAATATTCAAAATATAATAAAGTCAAATACACTTTTAAACATGATTTGGGAGCACTACATTGCCCCCAAAATTGCCATAACAAGGCCCTTGACCCCCAGCTCACCATGCAGGGAGCAGGCTGAGAAAGTTACTCAGCCACTGGAAGTACTTTCTAATGCATTCTTTGGAGGTAATCAAGGAGGATAACGAAAAAGATAGATACAGCACAGGGAAGGTAGTCACTAATACTATAATAACTATATATGGTATCGAGGGTACTAGACTTATTAGGGGATCATTAACGTCTAACCACTACACTGTATACCTACAACTAATATAATATTGAATGTCAACTATAATTGAAAAAAATTTTTTTAAAGAAAAAATGGTAATTCCCTGATAATGAAACCAGGAGCCCTCTGGGTGCACCTAATCCTATGCTGGGAGTCTCTCACAATGTTTTCCTGGGAGGGAGAATCTGCTATGGAACCTGCTTTGTTACTCCCATTCTTCCTCTTTTCCAATGGGAATAATTGTAATTACTTTGCCCCTGCTCTTTAATTGCATATTGTGTAAGGGTTTTTTGAGGGGGCGGGGTGAAAATACTTCTCTCTCTAGTTCATAGGCTCTAGGCCAATAGAGCTGATGTAGATTACAAGATTCTGAGCCTGATACTACGACAAGATAAAACTTTTGGACTGTCTTGGGGAGAGAGGAAGTACATTTTGCTTGAGGCTTAAAGTGAATATTTATGAGAAAGAGGACAGACTGTGATAAAATGCATTATTGTTCAGCATATAACCATCTTTTGCCAACTCCCTCCATGAGGAAGTAGACTTCTATCTCACTCTTTTGGCTTAGTCATGTGACTTCCTTTAGCCAATGGAATGAGAGTAGACATGATGTTTGCAGAAGTTAAATGTGCTTCTGTGGTTTGTCTTGCCCTCACATGTGCCTGAAAATACACCCAAGTAATTGCTGCCTCTTCTGCCTGCATCCTGGGATGAGAGCCATGTGGATCAGACCTGAACTTGACCTTTAGCATGGAGTGGAACCATCAAAGCCAAACACAAGAGTAAATGTTTCTATGATAAGTACCTCGCTGCAAAATTTAATGTAAGATCAATTGAGAAATTTTATTATATATCTCATCAGATTTCCTGTAAATAATAGCAGAGAGGAAATAGAAATAATGACAGACAGATGCTTTTCCAGAGCTGGTCAAAGGTGCTAACCCTCTGATTTAGGAAGCCCAACAAATCCCAAGTAGGATAGAAAAAAATAAATTCACACTCGGACACGTTGCAGTGAAACTGTATAACCCCAAAGACAAAGAGAAGATCTTAGAAGTTTCCAGGAAGCATGCACTCTATCTCCTGCCTTGCATGAGCTCCTGGACTAGGGGTTGACATATTAGACAGATACATCCTTCATTGAGGAGATTTGCCAGGCAGGCGGCTTTATAGGTATTATATTATTTGGAGGGTATCTGGAGGAAACATCTAATTTGGCCCCCTCAATGACTGTTGAAGACACTGGGCTCCAAAAGGGAGAAAGAAAATGTCTGTGCATGTTGTCTCATTCTCTTGGCAGACCTGAGACTCGAGTCCAGAGCACTGCCTCCTAGCCTGTGCATCCCATCACACAGGGCTGAAAGCTCCTGAGCCTGGGACAGGGGGACACACAGAGAACAGGTATGTCTCAAATCCACGTGACAGAGCCTAGAAGATGTGAGAAAAGCCCCCAAAGGCTCTGATGCATGGGCCACTTAGGCAGAGCCTCTTGGCTCATAAATTGGCTGAAACTTGGAAGAAACTGCCTTCTACATGGTGCAAGGTTTCTAGGCCTCTCCTGGCATGGCATAATCCTGCTATTATTCCCAAGAAAGCACTTAGTCTGCATTAAAGCCACACACTGCCCAGCAAAGCCATGCCTGACCCAACCCTCAGAAAAGTCCCTGGCCAGCCAATCATTCCTTTTGGAATGACTCTCTCAAAGTAAGCACAGCCCCATCTCCATCATTTCTTCACTGGTCAAGGGTATTCTAAGGAGAGTGGCCAACATAAGCAGCACATAAAAATGAGTTCAGAAACCAAATTTCCAGCTCCAGGATGATAAATGTCTGTCTGTGGGAGGCAGACCAAACTTTCCAGACAGTTGTCTTGGGGATATTCCCTCATAAATATCTTTCTCCCAGGCCCTGAGAGAGAAAGACAGACACACAGTTGCAGGGTTCACAATGGCCCAGCCAATGTGCGAATGAAGAGGCCTATGGAATGTGAAGACTGACAAGTGGAAGCAGCAGCATTTGTCTGTAAACAAAAGGGTCTCTGCCTGGAGGTGTGACTGAGGCAAGTACTTGGCTCATTAACAACCAAGGTTTGCCCATTCTCATTAAAGAATCATCTGGCTGGTGTTTCCCTGGATGGCAGCCCTGGAGTCACCTCCCAAGCAGCTGCCTATGGAAAATTCACTCTGCAGAGGGCATTGGCTACTCTATCAATAAGTGGCAACCTCTGGGCTCCAGTGTTGACCAGAGGGAGCTCATTCTCACACTGGTCTGTCAAGTATTTCTGCCTTAAGAGAAAAAACTGGACATTACCCCAAACCAAAAATGGTCAGAACTTATACCCAACCCTCAGGCAATCTTACCTCCTCAGAATGTTTGAGGAGCCAGGAAATAGGCCACAAGGTCTTTGAGTAACCAAAGCAGTTATTACAACTTCTGTGCACAAAAGTCAACACCCTTTCCTCACACAGTAAGCCCCTAAGAGCCAGAGACACTATCCCTGATGAGCTTGTTCCTATGACATCAGAGCCATGTCAAAGTGGAAATTACAGACAGAGCCACCAATGAGATCAGGCAGTACCACCTTCAGGTGGAACACGGGCAACAGCAAAAAGTGATAGATACCAACAGACAGGAAAGACACACAGAGAGAAAGAAAGCAGAACCACAAAAACAGGTGAAAAAAAAACTTTTTTAAAAATAGCCTGTGGCCACCCTGAACAATCCTGATCCTGTCTGATCTCAGAAGCTAAACAGAGTCGGGTCTGGTTAGTACTTGAATAGGAGACACCTAGGAAGACTAGGTGCTGTAGGGGTAAAAAATTAAAAATAAATAAATAAATAAGGGATTGTAAGCTGACAAGGTCCTTACACTGTGTGAGGTCAACCAAGGGTAGCCTCACCTAATAAAATAAAATAATAGAATAAATAAAATAAAATAATAAAATAAAATAAAATAAAATAAAATAAAATAAAATAAAATAAAAGTAGCCTGTGACCCTTCAGTGTGGAGACAAACAGTGCCATATATCTGAGGAGATTCTGAATTATAGCACAGAACAAGGCCTGGCACATTATCTCAGGCAAATATATATCTAACTTTTCAATTTGAAACAATTTTAATTAGTTAGTTTTGTCTGAATTATTATAATGGCTGCTAAATGGAGATTTTTCTTACCCCATCCCTTCTTCCACATTGATCAGCTGGCATTCTACTGTGATGAAAAGCTTTCTCCTCTTTCACATTTATTTATTTAAACTAGTGTGGGCTTGTGAGTTGCTGTTTTAAACCATTACTATCATGATATATTTTGATGCTCAAATATCCCAGATTGCATCAGTGGGAGCCCCTTCAAGCTGGTTTCCACGTTCTTTTTTGTCTCCTTTAGTGGAAAATGGTGTAAGAAACGATTACCTAAGTAATCAAGTTTGCTGCACAGTGTCATTGTTCCTAGGCCCTCCTGATAAAAAAAGCTGAGCTATCTATCTATATCTATATCTATATCTATATCTATATCTATATCTATACATATACATATAATATACATATATATGTATATTATATGTATATTATATGTATATTATATGTATATGTATGTATATACATATATGTGTGTGTGTGTGTGTAAATTAGCATTTACATATTGCCAATTTTTATATTTATCTACATGAAAAACCCTGAGTTTACACTAATAACTCCAATTCTAGTCCAACAACACTGGGTTCATTCTAGCTTTCCCCCTTTCCTTATCTGTAATGCCCTCCTCTCAAGGTGAGAAAACTGGCCTCTGTTATCCTTAATATACTGCTTATCTGCTCATTTCCCCTGTGAATAAACAAAGTCTCAAATCCACTTGGCTGACACTGCACTCAGCCATCTTCCTCAAGTGGCCTTCAACTTCTGCCAGGCAACATTCCCTGTGAGACCTGTGTAAATGCTCTTTTCCTTCAAATGGCTTTAGTGAATTATACATTACTGAACATAAAATTAACACACTTTAAGTGTATAATTCAGTGGTTTTTAAAGTAAATTTACAGAATTGTGTAACCATCACAATTCAGTTTTGAAACACTTTCATCATGTCAGCAAACTTCCCAGTGTCCATTTGTAGCCAATCCCCATTCTCCATCCCCAGGTAACCACTGATCTGCTTTCTGTCTCTGTAGATTTGCCTCTTTGGGAAATTTCATATAAAGGGTATTACATAACACATCTTTTCTATATGACTAATATCACTCAGCATAATGTTTCTGAAGTTCATCCACATTGTAACATGTATCATAGTTCCTTTTTATTGCAGCATAGTATTCCATGTTATGGATATATCATATTGTTTATCCATTAACCAGTTGATAGACATTTGGATTGTTCCAAGTTGGGGGGTTATTACATGTAATGATACTGTCAGCATTCACATACAAGCCTTTGTGTGGACACATATTTTCATTTATCCTGGGTAGTGTGGTAGGCAGAATAATGGCCCCCCCCAAGATGTCCAACTAGCTAATCAGCTGAATTTTAAGAAAGCAAGATTATCCTGGATTATTTTACATTATATCCATGTCCTAATCCTCAGAAACTATGAATGTGTTATGCTACAAGGCGAAGAGGAATTAAGGTTGCAGATGGAATTAAGGCTGCTCACCAGCTGATATTAAGAAACAAGATTATCCTGGACTGTGGGGCCCAGTGTATTTACAAGGGTCCTTAAAAGTGAAAGAGGCAGAAGAGAAGGCTAGAATGATGCAGTGTGAGAAGGATTCAACCCTCTGTTGCTGCCTTTGCAGATGGAAAAAGGAGGCCATGAACCAAGGGATTGTGTAAAGCCCCTAGAAGCTGGAAAGTTTCTCCACCTAAGCATCCAGAAAGGAAAGAAGACCTGCTGACACCTTGATTTTAGCCCAGTGAGATCCTGTTGAAATTCAAACCTCTGAAACTATATTTTCAGCCACTACATTTGTGGTAATTTCTTTCGGCAATGATAGAAAAACCAATATAGGCAGATACCTAAAAGTGGATATTGGGTTGGACAGTAAGATTATATTTAACTTTTTAGGAAAATGCCAAACTGTTTTCCAAAGTGGTTGTATCATTTTACATTCTTACCAGAAATGTATGACTTGGGTCAGTTTCTAGAGCTCTGAAATGGTTGTTGTTGACAATTTTCTCCAGTTTTATTTGGGGAGAGGATTTGCCAAGCTTCTCACTACACCACACCAACACCCAGTGGCTCTTTGACTAAGTTATTGAAGAAGAAAGAAAGGAGTGAAAGAGGGAAGGAAGGAGGAAAGGCCAAATATTTTTAATTGATTTACTGGCAATAGCAGAGAACAATAGATTTCAGGGAGCTCAAATCTCTACTGCATTTCTTATTAGCTACATGATTTGGAGTATGTAGTCTCACTCCTCTCAGCATTATTTCCTTACTATAAAAAAAAAGAATAGTAAGATCTGCCTCCTAGGTTTGTGATGGGGGTTAAATAAGACAATATAGGTAGAGTGCATGTTTAGTACTTGACCTCTAAGAGCTATCATTGTTGATAATGTTTCTAATGATCAGGTCACCAAGAAAGGGTTAAATTTCATCTGTTCTACTCTACTTAAGAAAGATGTGTGATTAATTGCAAAAAGCACCAAGTGTGGGTTCCTAGAAGCATACACACTTGTCTTGGTTGGCGTGCCTTCCAAGTCACTCATAGATCTCAGAAGCCTAAAATTTAGCTACAAAAGATTATAAGTCATATACCACCACATTTATTCATCAATAACAACCCTACATATTTGTACAAGATGCTATATATTTAAATATCTTTTCAGTATGTATTTTCATGTGGTCTTCAAAATAGTCCAGTTGGGTAAACAGACAGGAATTATCACATTTGATGAACTAAGGAAACTGAAGCCCAGAGTTGTCAAGGGATTCACTCAAGGCTCTACAGAGAGAAGGTGATGAGGCTGTTGCCACCTCCTCTTCTGCAATGCATGTCCCTGGTTTCCACCCATGGCATGTTCCCACCTCTCTTTCACTGACACTGTTTGCTCATGGGCCATGGAAGAGACTAGGGTTTATCACATCCTGAGATGCTAATAACACAGTCAACATCCATGAACACATGCTGATTTCACTATAATTCTGCTCATCTAGCTGGGAGCAGCCATGCATGGCTTGGTGGAGATTCCAAACTCCATTACAGAATTAAATTGGCATTTGTTCTGAGCCCAGTGGCATTTATAATGCATTTGTGAAAATGGAAATGAGTCAAGGCACCCAAGGCAAATTACACAGGGCATGTCAAACACTCTCAGAGTCCATAGTGGAGGGTTTGCCAGAGCCCTGCCAATAGCTCCCTATGCCCATCCTCCTTGGACGACCCTTTCTGAAGGCCTCTTCTCCTCACACAGCCCTTCGTGCCTGCCATCTCAGACCAACCTTCACGATGTCCTTATGATGGCAGTCCTATCAGTACTCCTCTTCACAGATGAAAAAGCAGAGGCTCGGAGAGTTTAACTGACTTGCCTAAGTCACACAACTGGCAGATGGTGGAACGAGGCTCAACCTCAGGTTACTGAGACTCAGGCCTCTTTCCAGTGTCCCTTGCCATAGAGACCTCCTCCTCCTACCTCATTATGCTCCCTTGATATTACACACTCTGATCTGAAGAATACAGTGTGCAGGGTGGAAAACTGTACAACACCAGGAGAGGGGTGTACTTGTCAGCCCACTCAAGTTCATCTCTGTGCAGTCTCTGCCCTCCAAGGTTCATATACAAGGTCAACTTCTGATTTGAGGCCTCGAAACAAAGAACACTTGGAGGCAGAAGCCATTTATACAGAAGAGCAATGTCTGAAGGTCTCATTGAACTTGTCAGTTTTGCTGTTGTTATTACTATCTTTGCTTTGATTTTTGGTTTTGCTGCTCTGGGAAAAGCTAATCCATTAAATAAGCAATGTTTTGTCCTGTTGAATCAAGTCCTTAACTTTGCAGTGGGCACAGGGGGAGATGTAGAGAACCAGGAAGCACTGCAGAGCTTGTTTCAAATCCCAGGTAGCTAAGTCAGACAATGAAGAGCCAGCTATACCTACATGTCTGTCTCCTCCTCATCCTCTCACTCACAGGTATCTGACCAAAGTTTATATTCCAGCCCCCACAGGACACTTCCTTAAGTCTGTTCCAAAAGCCAGAGAAGGGCAGACACAGCAATATCCATGTAGGAGGAGCCGCACCCTCATGTCCCCAGGATGCCGGTGAGGACGAGCCATGTCTTCTGCTCCAGGAAAAGTGGAGAAAGCAGCCATACATGCAGCTTCCTGTTTTTGGCCTTGGGCTGCTTCCCACATTTCCCAGGAGCAGGGGAGTTAGGGAGATGGAGAAGGGGCGTAACAATACTCACCAGTTCTATCTTAGAAGGAGGTTTATTTAGATTCATCCACCCACCCGTCTACCTACCCATCCATTCACAGCCAACCCTGTGGCAGACAGGATGCTAGCGACTGGTGACTGGCATTAGCACAGCAGTTCACAGTGTCCAAAACAATTCTACACACATTCTCTAGGGTGACTCATACAATGCCCATTTGGCAGGGTAGATATCATGACCTTTTTACAGAAGGGAAAACTGATGTCCAAAAGTGACTTGCCCAGGTCCTGCGGCAAGAAGTAGAAAAACTAGGCTGGGGACCCAGAAATGAGGCACAGGAAGGTGCAGTTCCCTGCCCACCCCCTCAGCAACCAACTCCTGCCTCATGTCCCGGGGTAACCCCAACAGCAAGCCTCAACTCGTGTTCCAGCTCCTCCACCTTCTAGGTGTGGGGATTCATCTTCCTGTGCCTAACTGTCCTCGTCTCTAAGACGGGCACAAGAGTGGCTACACCTCATGAGATCGCTGCAGGGACTGAACGAAATAAAATGTGAGCTGTGCTCTTCACAGCACCTGACACACAGTGCGTGCTCCACAGACACCAGCCACTCATCTTATGACAGTGCCTTGGTGCCCTGCCTGGGCACATGACAGAGGCTCAGGACCCTTGATTGGATTAACCAGGGCCCCCATCAGTAAGCTGATTTCTTCTTTGCCCTGGCCTCTCAGAAAGACAGCAGGGGCAGGAGGGGAGGGAGAAGCCCATCCAGCAGGGCTCTGGGCCTGCCTCGTGGCCGGGCGCTCCCCGTCCTCGCCTTTGTCTGCGCCCCTGTAACTGAGAGGCCTGTCTAGACTGAGTGGCTACTAGAAGTAATCCCGGGAAAAGCTCCCTGAAACCCGATCCCTGCCCTTATCGAGAGGCAAGCAGATTAGCCCAACCGACTGAACAATGGAGCCTGGCCTTCACACAGACTCCATGCATCCCCAGGCAGAGGGGCTTGGGAGGGAGTAGGTTCCCGCCTGGAGGAACCTGTCCTGCCGGGTCACCCAGCCTGCTGGAGGAGGGGGCCTGGAAGACCCACTCCTAACCAGGGCCAGAATAGTAACCCATAACCACTTCCAGCACTGTGGCGCTTCTTTCCATGACCCCGCATCCCTGCTGGGGTCACGTGTCCCACACTGTGAGTGCCTATCATCTCGTCATCATCATCTCAGCTTCATAGGTGAAGGCACTGAGTCCAAAAACCTCATTCAGGCTCACACAGGAGAAAGTACCAGCATCAGGAACCAGCTCTGGGCTAAGCTCCTACCCACATTCCAGTCCTGCCTCTTGGCACTCATACGGCCATGGGCAGCAAGCCACAGGCCCCAGGCATTGTTCTAGATGACCTTCTGTCATCCTTCAGCAAAGAAGTCAGGGCTGTGGGCTCTTTAATGTGAGCATGGGTGTGGAAGGGCTTTGTAAGCAGCAACCTGCACCAGGGAGCCGGTGTCATCATCAAAGGTGTCATTCTCTTTTGTTTCTACTGAACCATCAAGCTTGAGAACTAATTATAAACAAAGCAATGCTGTCCCAAGCTGCCTCCACCAAGGGCCTTCCAGAGTGAGTGTGACGTATAGAGGGCAAGGCCACCGGTCACACACAGGCCATCAGGTCAAGAATGAAGGCCCATTCCTACTACCAACTGCCGGTCCTCAGCAAGGGGTGGATGTCGAGAAGCATGGCTGGTATGTTCTGTGATCTGTGTGTGTACTGGGAGGGGCAGAGAGAGTGGGTGGATGGACGAGCCGCAGCCTGTCATCCTGTGACACACACATGTGAAGCCTGTTGTGCCACCAAACGGACAGAGCAAGACTGGCTGACAGAGCGGCCCAGGGCATGAGCACTCAAGCAAGCCAAGCCTGATTTCTACCCTCCCTCTGCCACTCACTTGTGTGACCTTGAGACAGTCACCTGCCCTGTCTGAGCCATATCAGCTTCATTTTACAAGTGAGAATACCAGCTGTGCCCCCTGCTCTGCTCTGGGGGTTGTTAGGAATGAAATGAACCAATCTGTGCCCTGCGTAAGAGTTAGGCACGGTGAGAGCCTTGCGCACCACCTAGAAACTCTTATTAAAACCCAAAAACCTATAATGAGATATAACTGTCTAACGGTTATGCTCCATCCTGTCCTGTTAGTGACTGCTGATGCCAAGGACCCAAGAATTCAGTCAGCCCCTTCATTGCTACCCACAGCGTGGGGAGGAACAGTCTCTCTCCCCTGGACACCACCACCTGCAGGCAGGTGGCCTCTTGTGCAGGGGGCCTCAGGCTACAGATGAGGCAACTGAGGCCCAGGGAGATTTCCCCTTAGATCTCAATGAAAGGTTCCCATGGAAGCGTTATCAGTTCATTAACTAGAGTGGTAACACTGATCCCCCAGTAATACTTCTTTGAGGTTTTCTGCAACCTGAATACCCTGCTGGGGTCCAAATTCATTTCAGCAAATGGCATCCAATGCATTTCTGCCTCTGTGATCTCAAATTGGATAATCTCTGCCCCTCTGGTTTCCTGTTGGCCAGGTAACACCTGCACTTCCAGAGAGCCCCTCACCTGCCCACTTGCCTGCCACTGTATGGGTGTGATGTCTGTGCCTGGCCATCCCCATTTCTTACCCCAGAATCTCCCATGTCTGCCCAGAGCCAGCCAGACCCTCAGCCCAGGACTGAGACAATTCTGCCTTCTGAATGGTGGTTTCTTTGGTCATCTTCCTTTTACTGCTTAAGCCTGCCAGCCCGCGCACCCAGGGACAGTGCCTTCTCTCAAATCACTCTTGTGACTTTACTCTATGTAGGGAATGAACACTCAGCCTGGCCCTCCCTAAGGAATGTGGCCCATGCTAATTGCGGGAGGGTCTGGGAAAGTCCTGAGACCATGAAGTACTAAGGACAAAGAGACAAAAATGGTAGGTTTTTCCATACAAGTCAGTGTAACAAGCATTAGCAAGCAGAACACCCACTATGTGCCAGTTCCCTTGCAGGCAACAGGGTGGGAAAACAACCAAAATACACCCCCTGACCTATGGAGTCCCATCATCCTAAGGCCAACAATGCCAAGGGCCAAAAGGAGCTGGCAGAGGAGCTGGCAGGCTCCCCATGGGAGGAGTCTCTGACAGATGCTTTGAGAGCTGGGCAGGAGGCCTGGGCTCCAGCATTCTGAGGAAACAAGGTGTGAGTGAGGGGTCTGGGGTGGACAGGGCCCAGCTCAGTGGGACTCCTGCAGGAAGAATGAGCGGAGCTCAGATCACAGTGGGAACTTTGCACTGTGGGCAAAGGGAAGCCCCTGCCACCTGCAGAGTGGGGCTAGGTTCTAGAAAGACCATTCTGTTGGCAGAGTAGCTGATGAATTAGGGGGTTAAAGGCAGAAAGAGGAGAGTAGTGAGGGGACTACTTCAGGTGAGAGAGGAATCTAGCACCCATGCTCTTTACCATTTACAAGCTGTGTGACCTTGGTCAGGTTACTTAACCTTTCTGAGCTCCAGGTCTCCTCCTTGGTCAAATGGCTGTCATGTGGATTTAACCCAATAATACATGAAAAGCATTTAACACAATGCCTGGCACACAGCAAATGCTCAATGAATGTTTGCTTAGAAAAACAAAAAGGCAAAGGCTGAACCCCCTTCCTCCCCTAGTCTCCCCAATCAATAAGAGCAGCCCTTTTATCTAAATCCCTGGGACCAAAGGGAAACCAAACACAGCAGCTGCAGCTCTGCCTCCCAAGACCAGTACCCCACCCACCTGGGCTTCTCCTGGTGCCCCCCATCCCTCGCCCACCCCCATGGCCAAAGAAAGAATGCTGGCGCAGTGACCGGGCCATGAACCTTCCCCCAGTCTCAAACACACACAAAAGCATTTCTTCTGCTCAGCAACAAGCACCACCCAGCCCTGCATACAGGGAGCCCATGGAACTGAGGTGATCTATGCAGAATTACACACCTGCCTGTTTTTGCCACCTGTTACCACTGCTGGACAGCAGAAGCAAAATTAAAGACAAATTTCTTCTTAATATTCATGACTCTGGTGGTATTCTTGTGCACAGGGCTGAGGCCCCGCATAAAGAGGAGAAATTCAATCCCGTGTAAAATGGGCTCGATAGAGGATGGTAACACAAGCTCTTGAAACCCTGAGAGCTTTTCACAAGAAAAGCTGGTCTTTTCACAAGAAAATTGTAGGATCTTCCAGGTGGGCTGAGAGGTTGGGTGGCACACAACTCAGGGATTCCAGAGACAAGTTCTGCTGGCTGTCATTAGATGGTGATGTGGAGGTGGCCAGTCCCTGGCTGTGGTCCTCAGCCACTCACGTGCCATGGGAACACATAGGCAAGATGGCATTTTAGTTGATAAAGGTGGGACTGTGTTCTTGGCCATCTTTGGATCATAATTTATTTTCTATAGTGAGATATAGCAAAAGGATCATGAGTTTTGGAGTCAGTAAGCTCCCGGGTTTGCATCCCGTTTCACAAATGAAAAACAGAATTGCTTACCCTAGCTGACCCTCAGCCACAGATAAAGATGGTGGGAGCTGCCCAAGATGCCTGCTGAGAAGGTAAAATTAAACAAGATGATCCCCATGGAGGACAGAGCCCTGTGCCTGGTACATCACTGGCACTCCATAAATATCCGTCCCCTGCCCTCAAGAACAGTGTCCATTTTGTAATATAGCACACCTGCAAAGTGGGCCAGAGAATCAACTGTCTGGATAAAGCGAAACAAATTTTTTAAGTGACTATCACTAGATAATTGAAATAACAAGGATTTTTTCCCCATGGAAACTATCTAATGGCCTCAAATTTCTTCTGTGTGCAAGAAGACATGGACTGATAAACAAAGGACTTAGTGGCCATGGATGAAAAGCCAGTTCCGGTTATATTTCCAGGAGTCAGAAGGACAACCTTGCCCTTGCAGAAAGCAAGAGAAGTACTTAAAACTAAAAATTCTCTGTCCTACAATCACAGCTCAGTACAGGAAACCATGTTAAAGAGAATCCCTGGAGAGGTACAGAATTCATGTCAAAATGGTAGTGATGAAAAGTCCTGATAAATGTGACTTGGCCTGCCAACTACACTGTTAAGAAAAAGCTTTTAAGTTTTTTTTTTATTATTATTTTAACCCAGAATGCCTAAAATCAGGTTGAGGGAACTTAATCAGAATATGTAATTAGGCACTGATTTTAGGAACATGGCAAAACTTCCTGTTGGCTGAAAGTCTTGGATGGCATCTTTTTTTAAAACTTCATTAAAGCACAATTTACCTAAAGTAAAATGAATCCATTTTGAGTGTACAAGTTGAATTTTGACATACATATACATGTAACCACCACTATAATAAAGACCTTGAGTATTTCCATCACCTCACTTCCTTCTGCAGTCAATTCCCCTCACCTCCAGCCAATAATAAATGTAATTTCAATAACCATCACTATTGTTTTGCTTGTCCCAAAATATCATGTAAATAGAATTATGCAAGATATGCTCTTTTTTGGCTCAATATAATGTTTTTGAGATTCATCCATAACGTTGTGGATGTCGGTAGCTTGTTTTTCATTGCTGAATAGTATTTCATAGTATGAATGTACCAGTTTATCCACCCACATATTGATAAGCATTTGGGTTGTTTCTAGTTTTGGGCTCTTACATATGAAATTACTATTAATATTCATATCAAAGTCTTCTTGTGGACATATGTTTCCATTTCTTTTGAATATATACTTAGGAAAGGAATATGGTTAAGTGTTTATTTAACTTTAAAAGAAAATACCAACCTAATTCCCAGGGAGGTTGTACAATTTTACACTCCAACCAAGAAGATATGAGAGTCACAATTACTCCACATCTTCACTAGCACTTGGAAATGTCAGCTATTTTTTTTGTATTTGAAATATTTTCTTATTTTGCATATTTATTGGGGTATAAGTTATAGTCAGTAGCACTCAACTACATGAAAGATATGGTTTGATTAGCTTTGGTAATTATATACAGTCTTGTAATCACAACCACACTCAAGTACAGAACATTACTATCACCCAAAAAAAATTCCTTGAGCCCCCTGTGCAGTCGATCCCCTCCTCTGAACCTGGATCCTCAGCCCCATTGATCTGCTTTTTTTGTAACTATAGTTTTGCCTTTCTCAGAATTGTGTGCAAATGAAATCATACCATACATCGGCTTCATGTTTTTCAAGATTTATGAATTTTGATGTGTGTATGAATGCTTCATTCCTTTTTATTACCAAGTAATATTCCATAGTGTGGATATATTACAATGTGTTTACTGATTCACCAGTAGTTGGTCATTAGATTGTTTCCAATTTGGGACTATGATGAATAATGTTCATTTCTGAGACTTTTTTACCATATTTTTTCCATTATTCTTGGGTAAATGGCAAGGTATTTAATTGCTGGGCTATAGGCTAAGCATATGTTTAATTTTGTAAAACACAGCCTGATTTTTTTTTCAAAATGGTTGTATAATTTTGCATCCTCATATAGAGCAATGTATGAGCATTCTAGTTCTTCCATACCTTTGCCTATACTCGGCATTTTCAGTTAGTTAACTTTCAGCCATTCTAGTAAATGAGTTATCTCACTGAATTTTCCTGCTCAATAAAGACGTTGAACATATAGTCATGTGCTTATCATCCATTCATATATGTTTTTGTATAAAGTGTATTCAAAATAACTTGTGTACTGATGGTATAATTTATAAATGGATATAGCCACAATGGAAAATAGTATGGAGGTGCCTTAAAGAAATAAAAATAGAACTACCATATTATCCAGCAATGCAACTTCTGGGAATATATCCAAAGGAAATGAAAACACTAACTCCGAAAGATATCTGTACCCTCATGTACACAGCAAAATTATTCATAATACCTGAGACATGGAAACAACCTGAATATCATCAATGGATAAATGGATTAAGAAGTTGTTTTATATCTATATAATTCACCATAAAAAATGAGGAAATCCTACCATTTGTGACAACATGGATGGACCTTAAAGGCATTATGCTAAGTGAAATAAGTCAGACAGAGAAAGACAAATAGTATATGATCTCATATATAGAATCTAAAACACACACCAAAAAAAAAAAAATCATAGAAAAAATAGATCAGATTTATGGTGCGGGGTGGAGGGAGGAGGAATTAGAGGAAGGTGGCCAAGTGATACGAACTTCTGGTTATGAGATAAAGTACTGGGGATGTTATGTTAGCTAATGGATGATAGCTAACACTGTTATATGGTTGTTAAGAGAGCAGATCTTAAGATATCTCATCACAAGGAGAATTTTTTTTTCTGTTTCTATAAGAGATAATGGATGTTAACTAAACCTATTGTAGTAATCATTTCACAATATATGTGAATCAAACCATCATGTGTATACCTTAAACTTATGCAGTGATGTATGTCAATTATTTCCCAATAAAATTGTGGGGGGGATATCTTCTCCCTACAAAATAAATTAATTTAAAAAATTATATTTCAAGATTTAAATTTTTCCCCATTGTCATAACAGATTTGTACAGTATTGGCCCAGGTTGAAACTCCTAAATTTAATTTTTTAAAAGACAAATTTTAATAATATTAAAATGTGGAGAAATGTTAAAGCTGTAAAATATAGTGACCACTAGGGTAATACAGAGACTGAATAAAAATGTTAATCACTTATTTTTTTAAAAAATAGAACACAGATTTTTAAAAAAATCGGTAGAAGATCTGAAGAAATACTTTACCAAAGAAGATATAAGAATGGCAAATAAGCATATAAAAGATTCTCAGCATCTTATATCATTAGAAATACATTTTACTCTACACTTCAGTACACACGTTTTATGTGTAAAGACATGAAACAAAAACTTCATAAAATCATACTCTTAACAATGTTATACACTATGAGGTATTATCTTCATGATACTATTTAAGAAGGTGGGAAAGACGTGACATGTATTATTTGGTTTAGAAATGTGTTTTGTTTTAGAGTTTGTTTCCTTAGAAAGTAAACTTGTATTATCTCAATAATTCCCTTCAGTGGAACATCCCAATCCTCCAAATTACTGTTTATAATCATAATGATGATTGTGATGACATTAATACTGAGAAATAGAAATGCCTACTATAGGCAAGCTACTTGATACATATAAAATTAGTTCAAATGCTTTAAAATCCACAAAGTAGATAGTATAACCTCCATTTTAAAGATGAGAAAACTAAGTATCATAGTCTGTTCAGGCTGCCATAGCAAAATACAATGGGTCAGGGAGCTTAAACAACAGAAATTAATTTTCTCTTAGTTCTAAAGGCTGGAAAAAAACAAAAACAAACAAACAAAAAAAACCCCATCTCATCTAAAACTAATCATCTCCCATCAGCTCCCACCAGCAAATACCATCAGATTGAAGATTAGGGCTTCAACATATGAAAATGGGCCGGGGAGGACACATATATAGTCTGTAGCACTGAGGTTCAGAAAAGTTACCCTGATCAATTAAGTAAGTGGTAGAGGCCAGGCTAAACCCTTGACCATGTGACCTGAAAGCTCATGCTCTCAGTAGAGAGGACTTCCTATTAATAAAGCTGGGATTTGAGACGTCCTCCCTTTTTGAGCTCCTACTTTTATTAATGCAGCACACACACACTGAGAAAGCCAAAGATGAGCAAGCAAACCCTTAAAACACCGCAGAAACAATTTTAAGAAAGATCACAGCATCCACATACCACATCCAAGTGCTCTCAGGGGAAAGCCCATGGGAGGAAGAGGTGGCAGAGATGGTGGCATGAGAAGGATAGTAACAAGGATGGGTAGGGACAAGGAGGATAAAGCAAGCGCCATCTGGAGCCCTCCTTCCTGGTGGGTCAGGGACCACCTTGGCCTCGGTTCTCTTTGGTGCTTGGACCCCCAGGCCTGCCTTTTGCATTGCCCAGTGAAGAGTAGCTTCTCATGAAGATGTAGGGCTTTTTGATGTGGCATCCAAAAAAAGAAACAGCTAAGTCTTAACATCAGCTCATCAACAAAAAATAAGGTTTTAAAAAATTCCGTCACATCTTCCTCACTCCCACTCCAGCCCAGAGCCTCCTCATTCTAGAACCTGATATGCAGGAGACAGAGATAGAAGCAAGGACAGTACTGTTCACATCATTAGGTAGTAAAACAAACATTGTAAGCTGAAATTTTAATATATTTTAAAATGTTTTTCTTTAGACCACGTCAAAATGTCCCAGTGTCAAAACAACCAAGTCAACATGTCATGCTTTTGAATGGTACTATTGAATCAGCCGTGTCAAAATGCCCAGACTAACACTTTCCTGGGTGTTAACCAGCTAGTGTGATGGACACACTAATCCACAGCCTGTGCTCCCAGACTGGTGACAAGGGCGCCACCCAGGAAATATGTGCATGAGAGGGCCTTGCTGTGAACTTACCTGTGCTTGAGATGGTAGCAGGTCGGGGAGTGGGAGGGAGCGGGGCTTGGCAGGCCCTGGGAAGGGGTACTCTGGGAGGTGGCTGGAGTCACACAACTAACAGGACCCTGACTATGCCTGTTCTCTGGGCAGACTCTGGAGAGTGGAGAGAGCACTGGATTGGGCATGGGATCGAGACCTGTCCCAGCCACTGACCAACCGCCTGGGCCTCAGTCTTTTCTGCAATAAGATAGTAATCTTGGTCCTGCTCATCTATTAAATGAGACAATGCACAAAAAGTGCCTAGTTCATAGCAAGTGGCCCCCAAATGTCAACTGTTAGTCTCATCGAACCATCATCTTCGTTTTCATCTTCTCCCTCCTCTTTCTCCCTCTTCTTCTTCCCTTTCTTCTTCTCCTTTCAGGGATATTGTGAGCATTAAATGAGATTGTGGATAGGATGATACTATAAACATAAAGTAAATGACTAGTATTAATTGATTATAATTCTGCCATCCCTAGAAATCAGTGAGCATAAGTTACCTATTGTTCAGCTATCCACAAGAGTGACCCTTTTGGTCTTAAGATAAACAAGCTCATTGTCCCCAGTGATCTCTGATTTTATTCCAGGCTCATCTTTCCAGGCAAAGCCTCATCTCTCACATATAATTACTCTGCCTGGAATAGTTACAACTGGGCAACAATGCCAGTGGGTGTCTCCCCAGTATTGGAGCACTTCCATTCTGGACATGAACAAGAAGAGCGTGTGTAACTGGGATGACCAGAGAAGAGAAGCTGAGATTTATTTTTAAGCCAGAACTAACTGGGGCTCATGTCTGACACTGTGGAAAGCTGGCTGGCACCACATCTAGGAGAGGAGCATCTACTGAGCACTTACTAGTCTTCTTTTTAATAAATTATATCTAATTCTCGTACTTGATTTTTTACTATCTACCATCCACCACTGGAATATAAACTGCATGAAGACAGAAATTTTTGCCTGCTTTATTATTATTGTTATATGCCCATGGTATAGTATAATGCCTCACACATGACAAACACTAAATGAATAATTTTTAAATGAATTAACAGCCTGCAAGTCAGGCATTTTCATATGACATTTTATAGATGTGAAAAGTCAGGCTTAGAGAAGTAAAGCAGCCCTTCCAATGCCAAACAGCTACTAAGTAGCAGAGACTAGACTTGTACTTAGTCTTTTCAAGCTCCACCTGCCCCAGAAAACAATGAGACCAGTGCCAATTAATTTCAAATGCCCTGACACAAATAGAGATCAAAGTAGCAGGCTATTTATGCATAGATCTGAGAAGCAAGTATATACTGCTTATTGCACAGAAATGGAATCTTTTTGTCAGCCTGAATTTCCTGAGTCAGCATGAACCATGCAGGTGTAAGCACTCACATGTGAGCTATGAAATGAAGAAACCACAAGTTAAGGCCTCAAAGTTCCTACCGAGATGGAGTAAGCCTACTGCAGCCCATCCCACTGAGCACAACTAAAAATGCTGGACAGAATTCAGAAAGCAGCTGCCTTAGGATCCTTAAAAGTAAGTAACAGCAGGTGCCTTGCTGAGGGAAATCAAACTTTAAGTACAATCAATATGTTGGTAATGAGTTATATATTTTTGTCTTTTCTCCCTTTATCTCTTGGCTTTAACCCAAGGATGAATCAAATTTGGGAACTTTGGAATGGTTATAGGAGGTAAAAAAAACTCCAAAAAATGCCTTCCTTTGGGCCAATGTGGTCCCCAAAACCAGAGAGTGTGGAGGAGTCCCCACTCTCTGAATCCCCTTGTTCTCTCTGGGTCCTGCCCCAAGGCCAGCTCCAGGCTGAGAAGTGCAGTATCATGGCAATGTTGGAAATGTGGGCACCTAAAACCCCTGAAAGAAACCTGTCCTTTGAAAAAGGGGGGCCCTATTATGCAAACAGTGTTATATTCCCCCCCTCTTTTTTTATGGCCATTATTTTCTATGGGCCCAAGCATGCAAAACTGTACACCAGAGCCAGTGGTTAAAAGCATTGAAAAAAACCACAACTTTCTAGCTGGAAGACCAGGAAAGGGAGCCCTGGGAAGCTAGAGAGTATGAAGGAAAAACTGTGGAGGAGAGATCAGAAAAAGATGATCCTAATCCCATGTATAAACCAACACAAACTCCAAGTTCACTTCTCCATGCTGCACTTGTGCAGACGTGCTCAAACGGCATAGAAAAGGCTGCCCACAGAAGATGAGACAGAACTTGCCATTTTAACCTAACCAGGTTGATGATCTGCTAAAACAAAACAATCAACATTCTCTAGAATATTTTAACAGGACCCAGAGCCTCACAGCTTAATCTACAGAATGCCCAGGTATAATACAAAATTATGCAACATACCAAGAACCAGAAAAATCTGACCAATTCTCCAGGGCAAAGACCTTCAGTAGATGACAACCCCAAGATGCATCAGATGTTAGAATTATCACAAAGTCTTTAAAACACCCAGGTCATCATATCTCATGAGGTAAAGATAAACTTCTTGAAATATATTGAAAAATAGACATACTCAGCAAAGTAACAGAACCAAATGGTGATTCTAGAACTGATAAATATAACATCTGAACATTTTAAAATCACTGGATAGGTTCAATAGCAAGATGAAGATGACACACACACAAAAGAACCAATGAACATGAATGCAGATCAACAGAAGTTATCCAAACCAAAGAACAGAGAAAAAAAAAATATTGAGAAAAAAATGAACAGAGCTTTAGGGACCTGTATGCCAATTTCAAAGGCCATTAATGTCATTAGGGTCCCTGAGAGAAAAAAAAGATAAGCACAGAAAAAAAATATTTGAAGATATAGCAAACTTCGCAAATTTGGTAAAACAAAACAAAATAAAATCTATAAATTTCCAAAATAAAGAAGTTCAACAGACCTAAGAAAGAGTAAATGTAAAGAATAGCACACCTAGACATACCCCGATCAAAATCCCGAATATCAAAGATAAAGAAAAATAAAACTTTAAAGCAGTTAGAGAACAACATAGGTGAACAACTACTTGGAACACTGTTGATTTTATATCAGAAACCACGGAGTTCAGAAGATAGGGAAGTAACATCGTTCAAGTGTGGACAGAGAAGAATTGTCAACCCAGAATTCTATGTCTAGTAAAAATATATTCCAGAAATAAGGGCAAAATAGTCACATTCTTATGTGAAGGAACATAGGAGAATTTGTCACCAGCAGAACTTCTCTAAAATAAATGTTAAAGAAAGTTTTCCAAGCTAAAAGAAAATGATCCCAGAGGGAAATTCAGCTCTTTAGGAATGAAGAGAAACAGGAAAGTTAAACATGATAGACTATTTTTTTCTTTTAAGATTTTAAAAATACCCAGGACTGTTGAAAGAATAAATGATAATCTACAGAACCCTAGGAGAAGGGCTTAATGTATGTGTATATAATACCTATGACACCTATAACATACAGGGGAGGCTAATGGTATCTTTATGGTTGTAATGCTTCTATATTTTACTTGAAATAGTAAAACATTCACTCTAAATAGACTGAAAAGTTAGGTATAATTTCTAGAGCAGCCACTAAAAAAATACACAAAGACATAATAAAAAAAAATAGGTAAATGAAAATAGGACTGGAAAGTATCTAGTGAATCAAAAAGAAGGCATGAAATGAGGTATAGAGGAACCAAAAAGACAGAATACAAACAGGAA
This sequence comes from Macroglossus sobrinus, assembly GCA_004027375.1. Lineage (NCBI taxonomy): Eukaryota > Metazoa > Chordata > Mammalia > Chiroptera > Pteropodidae > Macroglossus > Macroglossus sobrinus. The sequence goes on along the minus strand of PVKZ01001072.1, from coordinate 27,180 downwards.
AACAATAAAATGGTCAACTTAAATGTAAATATTAATAATTAAATTAAATGTAATGGTCTAAATACATAATTAAAAGACAGACCTTGTCAGATCGAATTTAAAAAAATAGTTCCAACTGTATGCTGTATTCAAGAAACCTACTTTCAATGTAAAGACATACACAGGTTAAAAGTAAAAAGATGAGAAAAGATATATCACACAAAAACACCAATCAAAAGAAAGCTGGAGTGGCTATAGTAATTTGGAAATTAATAAAGGAAAACCTCACTTAAAAAGGAGTAAAGAGGCCAGAAGGGAGAGCCCTCATGCTCTACCACTCAAGGTCAGTTATGGACCTCAACAGGAAGAGAGACACACCTTGCAAGTCCATACTGCTTTACTCCTCCAGCAGGAGAAAGATTTCCTCCCTTGCTCAGCAACCCAGCCAATGAAAAACCGCCATTGTCCCAAACTCCTGTTTTCCTCTAATGGCCTTTTGTTCAAAACAACCCCTCTCAACTTCCTTCTTTTTTTTTTTATACAGTAATGTTCCTCTCCTTTGCCTGTTGGACTTGCCTATAGTTTTTGCGATAGCATGCTTGTTCCAAATTGCAAATCTTTGCTATTCCTGAATAATCCATTTTACTGTTAAAATAACTGGCTTAATTTTTTTTACAACAACATTGCTCCAAAATACATAAAGTCAATTTAACAGCAATGAAAAATGAAAAGATGAATTCATGATTGGAGACTTTATAATTAGAGAAGTTAATACTCTTGTCTCAGTCACTACCTGATTGAACAAATAGACAGAAAATCAGCAGGGATATAGAGAGTGGAAAGAACACCATAAGAGTAATTTACCCCTGTGGCATTTATAGAACACTCCATTCAAAAACAGTATAATAAAAATAATTTTCAAGAGATCTGGAAAATCCCTAAATATTTGAAAATGAAGCAATGTATTTGTAAATAACCCTCAGGTTACAGAGAAAATCTAAAGAAAAATTAGTAAGTATTTTGGACTAAATTAACATGAAAGTAAAATATAACAAAATTTGTAGATACAGCTAAAACAGTGTTTAGAGAAAAAAATTTATGGCATCAGATTCTTATATTCGAAAAAGGAAAGTTCTCAAGTGAATCGCATTAGCTTATTTTAACAAACCAGAAAAAGAAATTAAAAAATTAAACACAAAGCAAATAGAGGAAAGAAATAATAGACTAAAAATCTTTGAGATGGAAACAAAAAAAAAGAGAGAAAAAAATCAGTGAATTCAAAAGTCATTCCTGGAAAAAACAAATTTTATTTAGCCACAACCAAAAAAAAAAAAAGATACAAAATATCAATATCAAGAAAGAGAGAAAATCACTATTGAGACTTTAGACATTAATGGGTAATAAATAAATTGTTCAAATACTGTTTCTATAAGTTAAATAACCTAGTTGAAACAAAGCAATTCCTTGAAAGACACTCACCCAGGAAAAAGTAAATAATCTGAATAGTCCTTTGTCTATTATAGAAATTGAATTCATGGATAAAAACTTTCAAGCAAATAAAACTCCAGGCCAGAGAGTTTCACTTCCTTAAATGTTCAGTTTACAGAAGACATAATTTTAATTTCCATAATCTCATCCAGAAAATAGAAAAGAATGGAATACTTATCAACTTATTTTATGAGGCTAGCATAGCCCTAATCCTCAAACCACAGAAATATGTTACAAGGAAAGAAACTACAGAACAGTATCTTTGATGAACACAGATGCAAAAATCCTCAACAAAAATACTAGTGAGTCAAATCCATCAATATTTAAAAAAATAATACATCACAACACAATTCAGAGTTGTCCTAGGAATGCAAGGCTAGATCAACATTTGAAAGTTGACCAACGAAATGTCTATGAAGCAGACTAAAGAAATAGAACCATGTGATCATCTCAATTCATGCAATAAAAGCATTTAACAAAACTCAAAATCCATTCATAATAAAACCCTCATCAAACTATTATAATAGCAGCATATTTTCTTAATGAAGGGCATCTATAAAAACATACCACTAATAACATATTTAATAGTAAAAGACTGAGTGTTTTCCTTTTAAGACTAGGAACGTGGTATGGATGTTATCTCTTACCACTTCAATTCAATACCATATTGAAAGTCCTAGACAGTGCAATATTCAAGAAAAAAAGATATGAGACTTGTAGTTTGGAAAGTAAGAAATAAAACTGTCGCTATTAGCAGGTGGCATGATTGCCTACACAGAAAAAAAATTTAAACCTACAAAAAGGCTCCTACAATTAAATAAATTTAACAAAGTTGTAAGACACAAGGTCAATATAAAAAATCAATTAAATTGCTCTATATTAGCAAATGTTCTAGCTACATCAAAAGCAAGACCCATGAAACCCAAATTAATAAATTGGATTTTTCAAAGCAAAAAAAGTTTTGCTCTATGAAGTTCACTGCCAAGAGAATAAAAAGACACTACATTGACTGGGAGAAAATACTTGCAAATCACATTTCTAATAAGGAGCTTGTTTTCAAAATATAAAATGTACCCTTGAAACTCAACAATAAGAAAACAACCCAATTAAAAATTGGCCAAAAATCTGGACATACACTTCGCCAAAGTTATACAGATGGCAAATGAGCATATGAAAGGATGCTACACATCATTAAACAAATACAAATTAAAATCAGAAGATCACTACTTACTTATGAGAATATACCTAAAATTTTTTTAAATGGCAATACCACCTATTGGCAAGAGTGCAAAACTCATAGACATTGCTGGTGGAAATGCAACATGATATAACCAGTATGGAAAACAGTTGGTCAGTTTTGATAAAGTTAAACATACAGCTATCATAAAAGCAAATAATCCCAGTCCTAGCTATTTACTCAAGAGAAATAAAAACTCAAGTTCACACAAAACCTGTACATTTATATAACATCTTTACTCATAATCGCCAAGAGCTAAAAACACCCTAGATGATTTTCAATCAGTGAATGGATAAACACCATTCCAATAGTACAAGCATAAAATAGAATACTGCTCAGCAGTAAAAGGAGCAAACTATTGAGTCATACAATATGAATGGATCTTAAATGCATTTTGCTAAATAAAAGAAGCCAAACCTAAATGGTTCCATTTTGATAACATTTAGAAAAAGGGAAATAGCAATAGTTGCCAGGGTCAGAGAGTAGGGAAGAGGCTGTTACAAAGGGACAGCATTAGAGAATTTGTGGGGTGACAGAATTGTTCTATATCCTTACTGGAGTCACGACTCTATGCATTTGTCAAAATTCTTAGACCTGTATACTACAAAGAGCAGATTTTACTGCATATACATTTATATAAAATAAAATCAGCCAGGATATGTTGAGAACTCAAGATGGAATATAAAATTTAACAAATGGACTTAAATGAAGTACAGATGAATAGCTGACACCCACTGAAGGGAATGGGGAAGGAAAGCATTAACTAAAGTAACTTTCAAAACAAACATATTTTGACTAGATACCGAAAAGCTAAAATATTATAGTGTAGTTAATAAATTTGCTTCGCAGAGAAATGGGTTCCTGATTTTGAAGCTATCTTATAAACAAATAAGTAGGTATATTATAATGAAAACTAGGTTTCTAACAAGTTGAAAAAGTAGTTACAAAAAGCATATAGGGAAAGCCGGAATGAATACTGTGGTACTGGGTTGGAATTAGAGGTGACAGTGTGAACTCATAGTTTTTAAAACATATTAACTTAGATAAAAACAAAAATAAATATAAGTGAGTGTATATGTGAGTTAGTACATGTACATACATTTCTAAGTTCTTCACATTGATAGGGACTAGAAACAATGACATCCTAGTAGCAATGGGGACAATGACTGCCCAGATCTTATCTTCTAGTTAAAAACAAAAACCACCACCACCACAGCCAGGGATCCTTGGGTAAGTGGTTAATTCCAAAGCTGGGGCAGAGAAATACAAAAAGGAACCAGGAACACGTTGGGTGCCGGAAAGTAAAGAAGTGCTCAAAAAAGGTTGAGGACATGTGAAAAGGGCCAAAGTGTTCCTAATGGCCAAAGCTGGAACACTTTGAGCAAGAAAATGTATAAAATATATTTACCTACAGCATAATATAAATATGTATGAGTCAATACTAATTGGATGGATGGATGAATGGATGGATGGATGGATGAAAGGAAGCAAGGAAAGAAAAGAGGCAGCTCTTCCTTACAGAAGAATTCCAATTAATACAAGCAGCAGAAGAAATGGGGGAAGAGAAAATCACCATTAGAATAGCACAGTAACTGTTGTAGACAAGATGAATCACTGATGGTGCTAAATGTAGTGAAAGTTTGAGGAGAAGTGGGACATTTGCAGTCTCAACATTTTTCTCCCAAGATATTTATTAGGGAAAAATAATGACCTTCAGTGGAGTCTGGCAGACACTGCCTGAACCAGGTGGTCAATGTTAACCCCACCAGTAATAAGACTTATCGACATCATGTGCCTCAATGGGATAACTAAGAAGGGCACATCACTTCTGGGCTATTGTTGTCAAAAATGCGCAACCTCAATCTAATCATGAAGAAACACTAACTCCAGATTGAGGGGCAGTCTACTAAATAACTCTTCAAAGGTGTCAAGATGGTGAAAAACAAAGATGCTATAGATAGGTAGATACTATGGAGGCATGATGGAAATGTGGATTGGCTACTGGAACAGAAAAAAAAAGAGCATTAGGAAAAATAATGGTGAAATCTGAATAAAGTCTAGTTTAGTTAACAGTACTGTATCAATGCTAATGTCTTAGTTTTAATAATTGTGCTATGGTTATGCAAGACATTAGTTACCGTTAAGGAAGGCTTGGTGAAAGTACACAGATCTGTCTGTACTGCTTTGACAAGTTTTCTGTAAGTTTTGAGTTATTACAATTAAAAAGTTTTTAAAATTTCTTCAGGAGAGATTTGATAGTTTAATACAAAAAAATATTTGGGGGTTATGACTTATAGAAGTAAAATGTTATCGAAAACAGCACAGCAGATAGGAAATGGAACTATACTACTGTAAAGTTCTTACATGGTAAATAAAGTGACATCCAGTCATTTAAAAACAGGCTCTAACAAGTTAAAGATCTATATTTTAAAACTTAAAGCAATCACTAAAAATGAAAAAGCACAGTAAAATGAAGATATACCTAATAAGCCATGAGTGGAGATAAAAATAGAATCATTTAAAAAATTAATTACTCCAGAAAGGTGATAAATAATGTGTTTAAAAATGCATAAAGACAGCAAAATAAATAGAACAAGAAATGACAAGATGGTACACTTAAACCCAAACCAACCATAGCTATACCTACATTAAATTTAATTCTAAGCTGTCCAATTAAGAAGGAAAGACTCTCAACCTAGATAAAATAAAAAAGCACAGCTATATACTCTCCACAAGAAATCCACTTAAGAGAATACAGATACATTAAAAGTAAAAGTACATAAAAAGATATATCACAAACTCTAATCATGAGAAAACTGGAGTGTCCATATTAACAAGAGACAAAATAGATGTTAGGATGGGGAATAACACCAGATAAAAGGAAATGTCTCATAATGATAAAAAGGTCAATTCATTAAAAAGCATAATCTCAAATATGGATGCACTGAATAACAGAACTTCAAAATACATGAGATTCTAAAATATTTTGAACTTCATAAAAATAAAAACTTGGCATCTCTAAATTTGTGTAATGGTGCTAACGTCACACTGAAAGGGACATTTATAGCTCCAAATGTTTATATTAGAGAAGAAAAATGGTCTAAAATAAAGATCGAAGCTTCTACCTTTGGAAGCTAAAAAATGAAGGGCAAAGTAAATCCAATATAATTAATGAAAAGCAGATGATAAATATAAGAGTAAAAATCAACGAAATAGAAAATTAATAAACAATCGAAGAAACCAATAAAATCCAAAGTGAATAATCTAAAATAATCAAAGTTAGACTATCTAGACTTTTAAAGAAAAATGGAAAAGACACAAATTATCAACACCAGGAATAACAGAGAGGTCATCAGTGCAGCTTTAATAGACAGAGAAATGAGACTAAAGAAATATTACAAACAACTATGCGCCAATAAATTTGGCAGTAAAAAGAAATGGAGACATTCCTTGAAAGATACTAACTACCAGAACAGACTAAAAAAGTCCAAAGTCAAAAATGTGAAAAGCTCTATGTGTTTTTAATTTTATTTTTTAAATTAAAAAGTAAAATGGACTCTTGATATATCCTTTAAAAACATTGAATTCATAATTTAAAATGTTCCTGACATTTCAGGCCCAGGATGGTTTTACTGGTGAATTCTAACAAACTCCTAAGGAAAAAAATAATATCAATCTTACATTAGTCCTTCCAAAAATAGGAAAGGAGGGAACAATTTCCAACTAATTTTTTGAAATCAGCATTACTACCCTGGTATAAAAAACATACAAAGTCAATATAAGAACACTTATAAACTACAAAATATTATTAAAAGAAATGTACAAATTGCTAAGTAAATGGCAAAACATCTGGTGTTCATAAATCAAAAGACAATATTGTTAACATGGCAATACCCCCTAAATTTATCTACAGATTCAATGTAGTCCCTATCAGAATTCCAGCTTCCTATTTTCAGAATTGACAAACTAGTTCCAAAATTCATATGGAAATGCTAGAGACTAAGTATAGCCAAAACAATCTTGAAAAAGAATAAATTGTAAGAGTCATACTTCCCAATTTCAAAACATAGTGTATACTGACATACAGACCAGTGGAACATAATGGATAGTCCATTAAAAAACTCATATATCTATGGCCGATTGACTTTTGACAAAGAGTGTCAAGACAATTCAATGGAAGAGAAGTTTTTCAACCAATGATTCTGGGACAACAGGATATCAACAGGCAAAACAATGAATTTGGATCCCTACTTCACACTCCATATAAAAATGAACTTAATTGAAATGGACCAAAATCCTAAATGTAAAAGCAAAATTTATGAAGCTCTTAGAAGAAAAGTTAGACATAAATCTTTGTGACTTGGATTAGGCAATTGTTTCTTAGATATGACTCCAAGAGAAACAAAAGAGAAAAATAAACTAGACATCTCAAAAATTAAGAACTTTTATGCTTCAAAGGATACTATCAAGAAAGTGAAAAGACAACCCACAAAATGGGAGGAAATTTTCACAAATAATATATCTGATAAGGGACTCTTACCTAGTATATTTAAAAACTATTATAATTCAATAACAAAAAGACAAATAACCCTTTTTTTAAAAAAAATAAGTAAAGCGCTGAATAGAAGGTTCTTTGGAGAGATATTTAAATAGCAATAAGTACATGAAAAGACACAAATCAAAACCACAACGAGATGCCATACCCATTAGGATGGAGATAATAAGACAGATAATAACAGGTGTTGGTGAAGAAATGAAGAGATTGGAACCCTTATACATTTCTGGTGGGAATGTACAGTGATATGGCCACTGTGGGAAACAATTTGGCAGTCCTCAAATAATTAAACATAGACTTACCACATGACCCAGAAATTCTACTCCTAGGTATAACCCTAGGAGTACTAGAAATGTATATTCACATCAAAACTTGTTCACAAATGTTTACAGCAACATTATTCATGATAGCCAAAAAGTCAAATATCTACAACTGATTAACAGATAAACAAAATGTGGCATATCTACACCATTAAATATTATTCAGTCATAAAAAGGAATAAAGTACTGTTTCATGCAACAACATTAATGAATCTTAAACATGGTACACTGAATAAAAGATGCCAGACACAAAAAGCCACATATGGTATCATTCCATTTACAAGAAATGTCCAGAATATGCAAATTCAGAAACATAAAGCAGATTACTAGTTACTAGGGGCTTAGGGAAGGTAATACTGAGGAGAGACTGCTAATGGGTACAGGGTGTCTTTTCAGGCTAATAAAAAAATGTTCTGGAATTAGTGGTGATGGTTGCACACTTTGTGAATATACTAAAAACTGCTGAATTACACATTAAAAATTTAATGGTATATGAATTACGTCTCAATAAAAACAAAATTACATCACTCATAAACATAAATGCAAAAATCCTTTAAAAATTAGTAAATTGAATCCAAAAATATATAAAAAGGATAATATGTTATGACTATGTGAGGCTTATTTGAAAATCAGTGTAATTCACCATGTTCACAGGATAAAGGATATGATCATCTCAATTGGTACAAAGAAAGCATTTGATAAAATTCAGTACCAATTCATGATGGAAATTCTTAGTAAACCAGGAATGAAAGGGACAAACATCCCACAGTTTCTAGGGTCAGGAATCTGGGTGTCACTTAACTGAGCATCAAGATATTGCATGAGGTTACAGTCAGGCTGTGGGCTGGGGCTTAAGTTTCCTTGAATGTGCAACTGGCAGAAGATACACTTCTAAGTTCACTCACATGGCTGTTGATGGAATCAGCTCCTCCTGGTCTGCTGAACTGAGAACCTCAGATCTTCATGAACTTTTTGCTGGAGGCCTCTTTCAGTCCTTTTTCATATGGGCCTCTCCATAGGGAAGTTCAAAGCATGGCCTCTGGCTTCCCTCAGAGCAAGCTAGCAAAGGGGAGTGACTCCAAGATGGAAGCTACAGTCTTTTTATGACCTTAACATTAAAGTGAGGTTTCATCACTTCTACTGTGTTCTATTCATTGGAACCAATTCAATAAGCCCAGTTCACACTCAAAGAAAGGAGATTACACATAGGTGTGAATAAAAGGGGGTGGGATCTTTGGGGGCTATCTTAGACACTGCCTATTACAAAGGGCACCAATGAAAAGTGACAGCTAACAGTATTAATATTATGTTTAATGATGAAATATTGAAGTCTTTCATTCCTTAGAGAATGAGGAGAGGATATGCTCTCCCACTAATTCCATTCAGCATCATACTGGAGATCTTTTCAGTACATTAAAACTAAACAAATAAGTAAATAAGCAAATGAATTAATAAGGCATAAAGATTGGTAGGAAAGAAATAAAACTGTTTCTCTTTTGATGATATTACTGTTTACATAGTAAATTGTAAGGAATATACACCCCCTCAAAATTCACACTACTAGAACTCATAGAGGAATTTTGCAACACTACAGAATAAAAGTCAAAATGCAAAAATCAATTGCATTGCTATAACCTGGTACCAAGTAATTAAAAGTGATATTTAAACACAATACAGCTTACAATACATTCATAAAACAAAAAATGCCTAGGAATAAATTAATAAAAAATGTGTAAAAACTTTACACTGAAAACTACAAGATAAATTACACAAGCCTCAAGTAAAAGAGCTATACCATGTTCATGGATTGGAAGACTCAATGCAGTTAAGGTGTCAATTTTCCTCAAACTGTTATATAAATTCAACACCATCTCAATCAGAATTCCAGCAAGCTCTTTTATAGATATTGGCAACTAATTTTAAAAGTTATCTGGTAATTCAAAGGACCTAGAATAGCTAAAAATAATCTTGACAAAGAACAAATTTGGAGACTCACACTATCTGATTTTAAGACTTTTTAATAAAGCTACAATAATTAAGACAGTGTAGTGTTAGCATAAAGATCACCACATATATCAATGAAATAGAATAGATAACTCAGAAATAGATTCTCATGCATATTGATTTTTTACAAAAAAAAAGCCAATGCAGTTCAATTGAAAAAGAAACATCTTTAAAAAAAAAAAAGAATCATGCTAGATAACAACAACAAAAAATAATGTTAGAACAGCTGAATATTGATATGGGAAAATGAGTCTTGACTCCTATCTTACACCATATATAAATATTAATTTAAAATGGATAGTAGGGTCAAGCTTTATTTTCCCTATACCCTTATCCAATTTTTCAAGCTACTCTGCCTCTCCTACATTGGGTATTCTCAGATTTTTTCACTTTTACCCATTCTACTGTATAATGGAAGAGGGATAAACAGATCTCCAAACACTGCTGGTAGAAATGTAAAATTGTAAAATAACTTTGGAAAATTTTTGGCATTTTCTTAAACATATAACAGTTTATGACGTACTACTCCACTGTTACTTACCCAAAAGAATAAAAATACATGTCCATAAAATATCTTGTATCAGCTTCATTCATAATAGCCCTAAAATGTAACAATCCAATCTCTTTAACAACAAAAATCAATAAACTGTTGTATTTTTATATGATGGAAATACTATTCAGCAATGTCAAAAGTGAACTAAAATGTACAGAAGAGCATAGATGAATCTTAAAACATACCGAGTGAAAGAAACCAGATACAAATGAGCAAATACTGTGTGATTTCATTTATATGAAGCTCAAAAACATACAAAACTTATCTATGGATAGAGTAATAAAAATAATTGCCTATCATAGGTGAGGGATGATCACAAGGGAACACAGGTGAACTTTCTAGGTTGATGGAAATATTCTACGTATTGATTGTGGTGATGTCCACACAGGTGTGTATATTTGTCAAATTCATCAGATTACACACTTAAATTGTGTGCATTTCACTGTAGGTAAATTTTAGCTTGAATTAAAAAAACTCATGCTGGCTGCAGTGTGGAGAATGGGCAGTAATGGGGCTAGAAAAAAAGTGGGGAGTGCAGCTGGCAAGATCTAGTAGGTATCTCGGTAAGAGATAGCAGTGGTTTGGAGTGACATGACAGCAGTGCAGATTGAGACAGATTTGGGATAACAGCCTCTTCTAGGACATTTTTCCTAATGTTGGCAACTCTCATTAAATCTCCCCCACGATCTTGCTGTATGCGCTGTTGGCCCCATCACATGAATTCTAGTCATTACTGAATACTTACTACAGGCCAGGAATCATTTTCCTGCTTTTCATATGCTGGGATTCTGCCTTCATTCGAAACCAGCCTCTCTACCACTTATTAGTTGTGCAATCTTGGGTATATTAAATCATCTTTCAAGTCTCAGTACCCTATTCTGTAAATAGGGATAATAATTCTATTTATCCTTAGGTTTAAATAGTACAACAATGGTAGTGACGAGGTCATCTCCTGGCATGTAGTTGGTAGTGACAAAATGATAGACCCTTTCCTTCTTTTCTAGTCTCCCTAACTAGACTGTGAACTCCCCAAGGCAGGGACATATCTCCTTCTCCTCTTGTCCACCCAATGGCACAGTAGATCACAAGGAGAAGTATGTTGCAGGTATGTGCTTTCTCTCTGGCCAAAAGTACCAAGGAGTAAGATGCTTTGTGGAGTGGATTCTGGGTACAGTTATGCTCCAGTAAGAAACATAGAATCCATGAGACTTTAAAAACATGGGCTTGCCCTAATTAGAGTTCAATAAAAGTCAAAATTTAAAAATTAAATTCAGATCTTTCAGGGTTTTCAGTTCACCTTTGCAGGTAGAAAATTTTGAAAAAAATATGGTTCTAAAGAAAGGCTTACTTAAGAAAAAAAGCTAATAAAAATACTGACTCAAATAGTGCTTTATAAAGCAATATTATGATGCATTAAAAGCAAAAAAAAAACATATGAATTAGATTCCCCTAGAAATACATCACATTTTAAAATGTAGAGAAAAGTATCAGGAAAATGTGGAGGCTCTGTTCAACTCGAAGCACAAATCATTTTCCGAGTTTATTAAAAAGCTTTGCATATTTGTGATAAGCTCAGAATGTGCTCTCTATTCTTTGGTCAGGTGATGTCAGACTATTAGTCCCCCCAAACCAATCAATGCATCAGAATCAAACATATTTGGTTGCAATAGGGACATTCTGTGAAAACACCAGATATTGGGGAGAAATGGACCTGGAATCAAAGCTAACTCATCAGATAGGTTTCTACAGGGTTTCAAAGGAAGGAGATACAGGGTGTTCAGTTAAAGATGGAGGATTAAATAAACATACATTTACCTCTCATCCCTCCAAAATCACACTTAATTGACAACAACAAGATGTTTTTATATTATAATCTCCCAGGCAAAGAGAATAGAATATAATACAACAGCAAGAACATTTTGGAAGCTGGACAAGTGGCAACCAATGTAACATATCTGAAAAACCTAGTCCTAAATCTGCAGTAATGAAAGCCAAAATCAACTGGTCAGGAATTGGCCAAAACATTACCTCTGGAAATGTTAATTTTTAAATGTGCATTTAGAAGCAGAAAGATTAAGTTATAATATGTTTGATAAACTACCAAGACTTCAGATACCCATCCTCATTCCATGTAGCCAGGTGACAGCTTCTTTATCACTCCAGATGAAGACTCAGAGATTATTTTCTGGAGGAGATAAAAGCACAGTTGAAGGTATAAGTATCAGAACGAAGAGAGAAATATTAAGTGAAATTTTACATATTGTTCAAATTCACATGTTGAATCCCTAAACCTTGATGTGACTATATTTGGACATATGACCTCTAACCATTTATTAAAGTTAAATGAGATCGTAATGTTGGGGCCCTATTCCAAAAAGACTGATGTCCTTTAAAAGAGAGGATGAGAACCAGAGTGTTCCCTCTCTCCAGTCAAACAAAAGAAAGGCTATGTGAGGTCATAGAAATCAGGTGGCCTACTAAAAGCCAGAAAGAGAGGCCTTACCAAAAACCAACCCTGATGGTACTTCGATCTTGGACTTCTAGCTTCCATAACTGAGAGAAAATTAATTTCTGTTGTTTAAGCCACCCAGCCTTTGGTATTTTGTTATGACAGCTTGAGAAAACTAGTAATACACATACTGAATAAGAAGATGGTTCACTTTCTTCCCCTTGTAAGCTCTCAGAATGCTTGTAGCCAGACTTATATTCTCCAGGCAGAAGACTAGAGAGGATTTCTCTGATTGGAATAATCAAAGAGAAAAGTCCAAAGACATCAATGTTGAAGGTTCCCTATTAAAATAGCCCAGCTAGATTACACTACATGAAATTCATATTTTAAACAAACAACCCCATCTAAGTACATAGAGCTTTCAGGTCAGCTTTTAGTTACAACTATTCTTAAATGTGAGTAGAAAATCAAGAATTGCCAAGCACTTGAAGAAATAATCTAATAAGAAATATAGAGACCAAAACAAATAGAAAAGGAGAAAACTTTAGTGAGATTATAATGTTCTCAGAGAAGATATTACATCTATCAAATAAGACTAGGTGCTATTTTTAAAAAGAAATGTTTAGAAAACAAAAAAGAGCTCTTGGAAATTAAAAAAGTGATGGCAGAAACAAAATGTATAAAAATGTCAAAGATAAATAAATGGCTTAGAAAATAGAAGACAAAAAGATGGAAAATAGGACACATTAGTAGAGCCAGCCACCATCTAAATAACAAGAGTTCCAGTGGGGTGGAGAGTTAGAACATAAAATGGGGGAAAATGAGAGAGAAAATAATCAAGGAAACAATTTTTACCAGTAATAACTAGAAGGGCACAAGTTTCAAAATGGAAAAGATTCACTAAGTCCTCTGGCACAATGCGTAAAAATATATCCATACCAAGGAACTGCATTATGAAATTTCAAAACAACAGGGACAAAGAAAATCTCCAACAGTAGGGAGGAGGAGATAGAAATAGATTAAATATAATGGCCCTCGTAGCAACATAGGAAGCTTAAGACAGTGACACAAGGCCATCAAAGTTCTGATAGAAAATTATTTCCAATCTAGAAATCTATACCCAGCCAAACTATAAATTATGCATGTGGACAGAATAAATACATTTTCGGACATTCAAGGTCACACAAACCATGCTTACTTCTTTTTAAATTAACAGGGGAAAATGTGTTCCACCAAAATGAAGAAGTAACCCAAGAAATAGGAGGATATGGGATCCAGGAAACAGAAGATCCAGAAGAAAAGAAAACTAATGGAGCCATCAAGATGTTAATGATGAAACCCCAACCAAAAGCTGTATAACAGGTCTAGATAGAACTCAGTTCAGAAAGTTCTAGAAGGTATTTCCTCAAGAAGATGAAGTTGCTACAATAAGGATTGTAAAAACAACTTTGAGGTGAGTTGTATCCAACTGGAGAAGAGTTTGGTGTTGAATTAGTGGCACATTAAAAAAAAAACTGGAGAAAGAACAACAACAAAAAACTCCAGAGAGAAAATGTTGGCTGAAAAGACAAGTCATCATGGCTCAGCCTTGAATAGTGTTTTCAGGGTCAAAATAATTTAGTCACTGAATATTGATGTAATAAAATTATGCTATAATTATTTTGAAAAGATAGGAGATGGGTAGTATGGGTGATGATGAAAAAAAGTTAAATCCTCATATTCCATAGCAAGAAGTCAACAGACAAACACAAAAATGAAAAATTCAAGAAGAATAGATATAAACACATTATTTAGAAATACAGAAATAAATAGCAAAAGAATCAGATAAATCACAAAAGGTACCTGCCTCTGGGAAGTAGAAAAAGGACAGGGCAGGAGAAGTCCAGGATAGGGATGTCTGTGTATGTAAGAAGCCTTCTAGAACTATTTGACTCTTTAAACTATGTGCAAATATAACTTTTATTTTAAAATAAAATTTAAAACAAAGACTAATAAAAACTCTAAATATAAAAAAGGAGAAGGAGAAGGCAAGAAAAAGGATGAGAGGGAATGAGGGAGAAAAAAATTTGGCCATTTGACTTCTGAGGTCCAATTATTAAAAACCACAGGTCAGCTACATGTACCACTTATTCCAAAGGCTCACCCCTGTCTGACTCTTCCTGACAGAGCCCCTTCTAGCTACCAAGGATTCAGAGACAGACATAGGATAGAGTGTGCCCCAAAGTTCAAACACATGAAAGCTGTCTTGATGGCCCTCACAGGAAATGTGCAGCTGTATTCACCCATTCAGAGGACTCATTTTAGTCATGCCTCCCCAGGACCACCTGACTATGGTCTCTGTCCTGGAGAACACCTGCTAATCAGCACAAGGGTGAGGTGACTCTAAGGGTACATTGAGAACCTTAGGCCTCGCCTTGTGGGCTTTTGTACTGATTCTATAAGGGCGATAAGAACATAGGACCAGACCACCAATTCTTCAAGCACTCTGGGAAGGACAGGGCTCCTCTGCCCACAGACTAGCTCAGACCCAACCTCTGAGCTTCTGCTCTACCTGAATCAAGACACAGTAGGACCCCAGTTTATGCTTGAACCATCTAGATAAGAAATGCCTGAAAGCCATTTCTTGGATAGTAAGATTTCGGAGAAAAACACTTATCAGTCTAAAACACACACACACACACACACACACACACACACACACACACACACACACACACACACACACAGAACTTGGAACAGAATTTCATCTTTTAACTACAAATCAGTAGCTTCAATTTATTTTATTTTTTTCTTTACAATTATAAAAGTAACATGCATATAATAAAAAATTCTGATAATATGAAAAGGTAAGATAAACAGTAAATCTTTTTTCCCTGCTCAGGCTCCCAGGAAGTCTGTCTAAAGGAAATTGCTGTGAGTAGTTTCTTATGCATTCATTGAGGTCTTTTCTTTTCTTTTTTTTCTTTCTTTTCTTTCTTTTCTTTTTCTTTTCTTTCTTTTCTTTCTTTTCTTTCTTTTTTTTCTTTCCTTCCTTCCTTCCTTCCTTCTCTCTTTCTCTCTTTCTCTCTTTCTCTCTCTCTTTCTCTCTCTCTCCCCCATACCATTCATATATATATATATATATATATATATATATATATATATATATATATTCTATTATTTTAATTCAAATGAAATACTTCTCTCCACTTTCCTTTTCCATACTTATTTAACATATCTTGGTGATACGTTACAATCTCCAAAATATGTTATGGATCCCACCATGTTTTGTTATAAAGACTGCAGGGTATTCTGCTGTACAGATTTTAATCTGTCCTCTATCAGTTGATGTCTATATTCATTCCATTTTTTCTTTATAATAAACAGAGATTAATGTGTCTTCAAATGCATACCACTACATTCATTTATGAATATGCTCATACGATAAATTCCTACATGTGGAATTTCTAAGTTGAAAAGAATGGGCAAACTTTCCTCCAAAAGTCTTGTGTCATTTCGCACTCCCTACCCATTATATGTGAATGGGCCTGTTTCTTCACTCTTTCCAAGAAGAGGTATTAGCAAATTTTTAAACATTCAACCAGCCTACAAGGTAAAAATTGTATTTTGCTGTGTTAATAGACATGTTCTAAAAAAAAAAAAGAGGCATACCTCACTTTATTGAGGTTCACTTTATTGCTCTTCACAGATATTGCATTATCACCCTCATTGAGGCAGGACCCTCCACCAGCAAAAAAAAAAATTGACTCACTGAAGGCTCAGATGATGGTTAGCCTAATTTACCAATAAAATACTTTTTAATTAAGGCACATACATTGCTTTTTTAGTATATTAAGTGTGCATAATGCTACTGCACACTTAATATACTACAGTATAATGTAAATGTAACTTTTATATGCACTGGGAAACCAAAAAACTTGTGTGGCTTGCTCTGTAGCGATATTCATATTGTGAGGGTCTGGAACCAAACCTGTGGCATCTCTGAGGTGTGATTCTGTAAGCAAGGTTGAGCTTCCTTTCATTTACTCATGAGCTATTTATATTACTTTTTCTGTGAACTGTTTGCTCCAGTCATTACCCATTTTTACATTGGGTTATCTGTCTTTTTCTAATTTATTTTTAAAGATTACTTATAAAGAAATTAGTTATTTTTAACCATAATTATGCTTTTATTATGATTTTTCTAATGGGATTTGTATATTCAATTCTATAATCAACTGGTAGAAAAGTCCACCCACGGTCTTATATGAGCATCTTTTGCAGGGAGAGAGCAGTAACAACAGTGGCCCTAACAGGTTGACATTTTGTAAGAACTGCTAGTGTGCCAAGCTCTGAGTGCTTCTCATGTATCAACTCATTTTAGCCCTAACATAACCTGTGAGGTCACTAATAGCCTCATTTTACAGATAAAGAACAGGTTTAAAGAGGTAAACTTGCTTGCTGAGGGTCTCACAGCATGTAAACAGCAGAGCTAAGATGCAAATTCAGACTGTCGGAGCCCAGAGACCCTGCCATTAACCACTCTGCCATACTGTCTACCATGCGATTTCCCATGCTTGGCACAGAGTAAGGACTGAGGGTCAGGCTTGTCACTCCAGACCAAATTCACCTTGATGCCACTGTGGAAATGCAAACCACCAATCTAGTATGTGGAAAGGAGCTGACTGTCCTGGTCTCTGCTTGGTTCTCAGTGTCTAGAAAGGCCCCTGGCACGAAATGGACATTCAGTAAGTGGTGGCTGAGTGAATGCATGAATGAATGTCTTCTCATCTGACCATGAGCTCCTTGAAGGCAAGGATCATGGTTGGCTTGTTCTCCCAGAGCCTAGCTCAGTGCCTTGCATGGGGAGGACAAAGACTAAACAAAGAATGTGTGTTAAATTAAATAAGCCTCTCCACTCTTTGAGATGACACTCTCCACAAACTTCAACTCTTAGTCAAGTTGGAGCCATACTATCAATTCTGGAAAATGTTCTATTTGACAGCACTTGACATGTCACACTAGGAAGACCCATGTGAAATAGTAGGAGGCCAGGATCCAGGCCAGGAAGGTAAGAGTGGCCTGCTCACTTTTAGGCTGGGCAGCCGGCCCCCTTCTTCCACCTTCACCTCAAGGGTGTGGCTGTTAGTATTTGTCAGTTGGGAGAAGAACAGCAGGCCAGAATCTTCACGGTCACCTCATAGTTTACTGAGTATAGTCCTAGCTCTCTACCTGCATCAGTTCACCTGGCCTTCAAAACAACCACATTCCGCATGTACTATTGTTATCCCCATAGACGACGAAAGGCACAGAGAGGTTAAGTTGCTCCACAAACATCAAGCCTGGTGATTTTAACTCAAATAGACAACCAGGCTCTTCTGCTCAGCAGCAGTGCTCTTCCTTACTCTAAATCTTGCTCAACCACTCAGACCCCTTGAGGGTCCACCCTCCTCCCCAGGTAAGGGCCTCAGCTCCCATAACCCCTTCCAACCTTCTTGCCTCTCTGCAGGCTCTGCCTTTGCTCCTGCTATTATTATGGCAGGAACTGGGGTATGAGCAAGCTCCCCATGTGGCCCCTGCCTTCAAGAAGCGCTTCCTCCATTCTGCTCTCAGCACTATGTGGTGGGCAGTGGGTTTCTCAAGGTCCCTTCAAGCGAGAGGAGAGCTGTCCCCCACAGAGGCCCCAGTGTGAATCTCTGAGTCCACCCTTTCCTATTATCCCTACTGTCACATGCCTGGATGAGGGACACAGCTTATGTCCAGACAGCCCTATTTGCTGAGGGAATTGAAGTCAGGCCACGAGTGAGCCAGGCCCCATCTCAAGTTTGTCTCTGTCTGAAAACAAGATGGCCAGGCAGGCATTTCTGCCATTTCTCTAACCTATGCATAGAGCTTAGGCTCTGGAGTCAGACGTGGGTTCAAACACATGCAATGTGACACTGAACAAATTATTCAAACTCTCTGAGCCTAGATTTCCTCACCTAAAATAGGGATAACAATAGTAGTCATCTCCTATCACAGGGGGTTGGGAAGGATTAAACTAGTTCATAAGAGCCCTCCTATTTTCTGAACCTGTGCTGCTGGCAGATGCTGGGTGGGTGGTAGCATCCTGAAGATGGCCCTGGAAAGGCCTGAGGAGCCCTCTCCAGGAGCACCCTCTGCCTTCCCCATCATTCCAAGTCCACAGTCCCTCATGAGATACATATCGAGTTCTAGTCTCCAGCTAAGCTCACCTGTGGAGGCAAAATGACACATGGACCCTGACTCCTATCCAAGGATGCACAAGTTCCCCTAGGCTTGAGTCCTCTATTCCTCCCAGCCCCAGGTGGGCTCCCTGGCCCGGCAGGGCCTTTGAGAAGGGAAGATCCCCAAGAGGAGCTAGGAAAGTAATGCAGGCCCTTGCCCCAAGAGCTTCCTCATCACCTGTTTTGCTGGTCACATGGGCCTTCATCCATCAAGAGCAGCACCAGCCCTTTGCTCCCCAGTCATCTGGGCATCCCTCACTCACTTTTTCTCTCCATCCTCTCTTCTTCAGCTGGATGCAAGGCCAAGCTCACTCCTAATTTGCCTGACAATTCAGTCACCAGGGGAAGTCCTTGAAACTGAGGATTTCAACAAATCTAAACCTCTAAATCCTGTGCCTGCCAACCTGTCTTCACAGCTTCCCAGGCTCTGCCAGAAATCACACTTACTCACGTGCAGAAACCATAGCCCTGGAGGCTTCAGTATCTCCCCCATCTACCACCACCTTATCACGGCAAGCTCAGCTCATCCTTTATCTGCCTGCCATCTCTAAATGTTTCTGTCTGGCAGGGACAGACCTCATAAAAGCTGGTAAAAGACAAGGCTGCCTTGTTTCTGACATCACTGACTTCAAAGGCCACAAATTAGGTGGGGGCAGATCTGGATGCCTTGCTGAGTTAAAAGCAAAGCTTGGTGCTCCTGGGGTGACCCTGTTGATCAGGGGATCATTCCAGAAGCCCAAGAACCTATCAATAAATACAAAGAATTATGTGAGGGCACTGGATCTCCAGTTCAAGTCTCACCTTGACCACTTGGTAGCTGGACAAGCCACTTACCTTGCTACCCTCAGAGTCCTCTCTGACAAATGGGGATAATGAAATGTGCCTGCCCAATCCTCCAAACATAACTGGGACAGGCCTGATGTGGCTAAGAGGGCTCCCTTCTCTACAAAGACGGCTGCTTCTTGGGGCCCCTGAGGGCCATCCTGATAGGGCCCTGGGGTGTAGTGAGACCTTCATCTGCTGAGTGGCATTATAACAAGGAGTGAAGAAAGAAAGCAGGCCACATGGCATATGCAGGCTCCATTCCCAACTCCATACCAGCCACCCTGGATCTATTAGAGCCCAGGGCTCCAAAATCCCTCATCCTATAGTGGCAAGAGTCTGTCCCCAAGGGGATGGGAGTTAGTGTTTAATGGTTTATAGTTTTAGTCTGGGAAGATGAAACGAGTTCTGGAGATAGATGGTGGTGATGGTTACACAACAACATAAATGTACTTAATGCCACTGAACTGGACACCTCAAAATGGTTAAAATGGTGAAATTTAGGTTATGTATAGTTTACCATGATTTTTAAAAAATACTTTGAACCCCAGGTAGAAAGGAATCAAGCAAAAGGCTTCCTAGCTCATTCAAGGGCTCAAACTATAACCCAAGATTCTTATCTGCCAATAGCGAAAATGAAGCCCAAATCAAGAGCTGGCCACCTCCCTCCAGCCCCAACCACCCTGCTGGAGGCTGCCCACACTGGACATAAGTGGAGAGTCTCAAGAGGGTCTGCCACATGCACTGCCTCATACCTGGAGACCCTAGGGTCTAACTCTGCCTGGCTCACACCCACGAACAGTGGCTGTTCGAGTCCCTTGCTCCAGACCCTCAACACAAAGTCAGAAGTGCATAAAGGGGAAGAGGAAGAAGGAATTAAGTCATCCTCAGCATTTCTCCCAAGTTTCACTGAGAAGAACCAAGACGCTTTTTGGGCCTACTGCCCAGAGACAAAATAGGAGATGAAAATATTTATTTGTTTCTAAGGCACTTGGAATCCCCGGATGAAAAGCCCACCTTGGTTGTAACTTACTGCAGCTCCAGACGCTTCCAAGGCTGGCCCTCCCCACAGGCAGCCGCCCACTCACTCAGGTCTTGGGGCAAGAAGTTCCATCGCAGCACTGGGGAGAAAAAGTGGGATCCCTGTCCCAACAGAAACTGAAACTATTAAACAAGAATTATCCCTATTGGCATCAGGGAGCCATAAATAGCCCAGCCGCCCCAGTTGAATCACCAGAGCTAGCACTGTGTCAGCATTTCTATATAAACCAGGGTTTGCTAGGGGATTAGCTCACAGTCATAAAAAATTTGCTCCAGGCTGAAACTTGGCCTAAAGAAAATCTCAGCCCTGGAGTAGATACTGAAAAGAAAGCCAGACAGACACTGCACCACCCACCCCCCCAGCTTCCCAAGGACAAGGGTGCCTCTGACCAGGACCTCTTACCCCAGGGCCCTGTTGTCACCAGCATGTAAGAAGCCTGGTGATTTAAGGCACCACTTGGGGTTGTCATAATTCAATATTTGGTTCTTTTTTGAGCCAAAAGAAGGGACATTTGCTCCTTTGAGAGCATGCATAGGCCTGAGTTTGAGTGTGTGTAATCTAAATGCTCTCCTTTCCCTGCTGACAGCTAAATGTCAAGCAAAAGAGATTTACCTGAGCCAGGAACCAGTGCTCGTGTTGGTTCCTTGTACACTGTTGGGACAAAGGGTGCTCTCTTTTACCCCAAAGGAAAAGTTTTGAAAGCAAAGCCTGAGAACCAAATATATCATAAGAGTTGAATGACTCCATATATGACATAGGTGTAGTGGGTAGGGTAGGATGTTTTGTTTTGTTCTGTTTCTTTACTCACTTGTGGATAGTCATGTCAACATTATCTATTTAAAAAACCTAGACCCCTCTGCCTATCACATGTATACATGGCTTTTGGTGGATTAAAGATTTAAATGGAAAAAAAAAAGAACTATAAAAAATATAAGAAGAGAATTTAAGACAATGTGAATGTACATTCAGCATGGGGAGGTCTTCTTAAGTCAGTCATAAAAACCAGAAGCCATAAAGAAAGAGAGGTTTTACTATGTGGTAACAGAAAGTTTTTAAATTTTTAGGTAGCCAGATTTTGTCACAGACAAAATTAAAAGAATAGATGGAAGAAAGAATTTGCAACACATATGGCAAAGGGTTTATATGCTGTCTTAATAAAGGACTCCTGTGAATTAATAAGACAAAGAACAAAAAGCAGAAAGAGAGGCCAAGGGTATAAAAAGGCAAGTTAGGGGAAATGTAAGTTGCCAGTAAATGATGGAAAGATATTCGACTTTGCTGGTAGTTAGGGAAATACAAATTAAAACAACAAATCTGATACATTGGCTTGACAAAATTAAAATAGACTAGTAATACCCAGTGCTGGTAAGTCTGTGGGGACACAGTAGTACTCATTCATTGCTAGGGTGTGATGAACTGCTGCAATCTTTAGAAAAGACATGCAGCAGCATCTATTAAAGTTTAAAATACCTGCAGTCTTACTTTTAGGAAATTTTCCTATAGGCCATCCCTGCAAGAATGTTTATCATAGCATTGTTTGTTAGGGCAAAAAAACTAAAATTAAAATGAATGTCCAGTAGTTAAAATATTGACTAAATTGTATTATGTCTTTACCATCGAATATAAATTAAGCAGCTATTACAAGGAAAAGAATAAATAACAACTTACACTTACGAATACAAAAAACGGTTCTGATAGATTTTTTTAATTTTTCACATATCATAACGTATTCTCCTTTAACATTGATTGTTTTATTAGTAATATGTCTCTTTTTATTTTTTATATTAATAGACATTTTAAAAGTTATTCATATATGTCAAAAGGTTTGAATCTGCCTATGTCTCTTACTGATAGGGGTTCAGAGGCTCACTGGGTCTGGGGTATTCAGCGGGGGCTCTCTGGTGGAGGCTTCCAAGGCTTTGAGAGTAGAAGGACTTGGATGAATGGAGGATTAGGGGAGTGCAGGAGATAGCTGCAGCATGAACCAAAGGCCCCTGGTTGTGCCTGAACCCGGCCAGGGTCTGGGAAAGGGCCTGGCACACTGTTCCTGCTCAGAAAGCTTCCTGAGCTCTGCCCGGCACATCTCCTACTCTTCGGAAGGTGGCACTGGTAAACGAGAGTTTGCACAGTGGTCTGAATGCTACCTTCACAAAGGACCAGTTCTTTGGAGAATGACTCATATAGCCAGGCTGCTCTCTGCCCCAAGGGCTGAGCCAAAGGCGGGCTCTCGAATGTCTGAGCACCCCACCAGGGAGCACAGACCTCCAAGGCTCACCTCTGGGGTCGCAGAACAGCATTCATGCCAGGCCCAACCCTGGCCAGTTCCCATAGCCACCCCGACCTCGGGTCAACCCACCCTAGGTCAACCTAGAACCAAGCGGTCAGGCGCTCTCTTGCCAGCTGGTATGTGAGCTGCTCTGGTCCACGCTTCTTTGTCTGGCACCTGACCAGAGTGGTGCTCAGTGCACATATGTCTAATTAATGTTGGTTCACACATTGGTCTTTGCCAGAGAAGCTCTGATTTTCCACCCTGGTGTCTGGCAGAGCCATAATACCACTGGAGATTGGGAAATAAGAGTTGGGATCTGGGGGTTATGAGACAGATAAAGAATATTTTGTTTGCCCATGAAGAAACAGATGCATCCCTTTCTGCTAGTCCCCTCTCTCAGCCCTCAAGAGGCTTGTTCCCACCCAGAAAGAAGCTGACCTGCGTGGGGTAGCTCACGTGGCCTCCAGAGAATCATGCCCCCAGCCCATTTCCAGTCTGACACTGGAGGTGTTAGTTTGGTCCTGCTCAGCCTATACCAATTCACCATCATGAGAAGGTGTGGGAAGGACAGATACTGTCTCTTCACCACACAATTGAGGGCTCTTCCAACCCAATTCCCTTATTAATTCCGGCTAGCCATCTGACCATTGAGCATCGCTCAGCATTAAGCCTGTGCAAGGCCCCCGGCCCCATGGACTTGGAGCTGGCCACCTTCAATCTGGGACTTACAGCTTCACTTCCAGAACCCATAGGAATGATGACACCTTCCTCCTACTGGTACAATTGCTGCTTCTCTCAAAAACACAGGGGCTGGCTCCCTACCTTAGTTTCAAAGTCTTTGGTTTTAGAAATCTTTGCTTTTGTGCCTATGAGTATTAAAGAACTGTATACTTGAAATTTGTGTAATCTTATTAGCCAATGACACCCCAATAAATTTAATATAATTTTTTAAAAGTTTGCTTTCTGCTCAGGGGAACTGAGGTTCCTTCATTCATTCAACAAATATTCAGCAAGTGTTTCTTATGAGCCAGTCTGATCTACATGGTGGGGATAGAGCAGTGAACAAAACAGGCAAAAATTCCTACCCTCGTGGGGCTTAAATTTTAGCAGGAGAAGCAGAAGAAAAACTAATTAATTCGTAAGTCATTTATCAAAGCACTATAAAATAAATCAGGGGTTATTTTAAATAAGATCCTTCCCAGCTCTGCCTGCTCGCCTTTATCTCCCTGCTGAGGTGGTGTTATATGGTTCCCAAATGTTTGAGGTTCCAGTGAAGAGTTCATCTATAATGGGATTATCTCCCGCCCTGTTTGCTTTCATTACAGTTCCACTCTCTCCGAGCATGAGAATCTAACCTTACCGAAAGCATATTTTGGTAATCTGATATAAACTAAATTTAAACTTTGACCTCCAATGATAAAAATGCTACTTTCCCCCTCTGAAGACCTGATATTCAGATTAGGGGCCTGCCAGCTTCAGTTTCCGGGTTTTTAACTGATTTCTAATTAGATTCTAAGCATGACTCAGAAGGGCCAGAGCTGGGGCCCGGGCCCTGGCCCGGTGTTGCCCTCTCTTCTCCCATCAGTCATCAGATGCCTCTCCTAGCTTTCCCGCACCCTTCCCTCCAGTTCCTGGTTTGTGGTTCACATCAGAGTACTCGGTTAGTGCTGAAAACTCAAAATGAAATTGCTGCCTTAAACCACGGTGCAATTTGCTGTAATTCCCGTTTTGCACGAACTCCTTTAATCCTGGTATGGGTCAAGGTTAAGTACGAGCTTACTCCAATCTGCCCCCACGTCATGTTCTAATTCCTATAGGTTATCTTATTTAGAAATTAAGGTAAGCAAAATCCATATTGGGGGCCATCTGCAGCCAGGCCTGTTCCTTGCATCTGAGACCTCTGCAGCCTCACTTCCCACCCAGCTCGTCAACCATTTTCTGTGTTTCAGAGTTTGGCATTTGTACGTTGTTCAGGTTTGCTAGACCCAAAATTAAAACCTTGTTTTTAACGTTTTTTATTTAAAGAGAGAAATTAAAGAAGTTTCCGTCTAGGCCAGAATCAGCAACTAAAAATTCAAATTCAGGAATGTCCCTCTTTAATAACTGTTCACCGAGGAAGCATTTCCTGTTTATACATTGAGCTAATGAGAATCCATCATCCCTGTCAAAGACACTGAACGCCAAATTCAAATGTCAAACCAAATGTAAGAGGTCACACATTTCCTTTGCTAACTAAAAGTGTAATTCATAAATATTATTGCTACCAAACTCTCCATCTACAACATTTGTTTAGAAATATGCACATGTAATATAAATTGTGATCAAGTTAAATGGGTATATTATTTCCTGTTTTAAGGGCTAACAGCAGCATGAATTATGCTTTACTGCAAAGAAGGCTCAAATCACAAGCAGTTCTGCCTGAGTATAGCCCCACACTTTACACCCCCAGACTGGTTTTTGCACGTTCATTCATAAATACTTTACATTACCCAGCCTTGCTGATAACTTTCACTTCTGCTGCCTTATAAAACAGCTCTTACTATTGAAAACGTCAGCTAAATGGACATAAACTTTGGGTCTAGCTACACTTAAAAACAAGTGGAAAAACAAAAAAGATTTACGAAGTCAGGGTCTTCATTGACCTCTGTGAGCATAATACGAGTCCAAATTAAACAGAAACTTTGCATCTGTGGCATGATTTAGTGAGAAGGGAATTGTTAGCACAGGAAGCAATACCCCAGATTTTAACTTCCAAAATTCATACCAAGGAGTAGAGGAACAAGTGGGGAAGCAACTTTTCATTCCATTTTTGACAACAATTAAATTCAACAAACGTCCTTAGTTTTAAAAACATGTACACAGATTAATATTTCTATTATTTTAGGAAAACAATTTTTTTTCTAGCAAGGAAAATAAGGGACACAGAACAAACAGAAATAGACTCTCACTCTGGAACCTGATAGAAAAATACCCTCATGGCACTCAAAAAAATGGATGAAAAAGGGAAGATCAGAAGCAAAACTGCTTCTTATCAGTCGTGCTCTGTCATTTAGGAAAGGAATGCAGTTTTACTCCCAGTAAATGACAATTATTACCAGTGACAAAAAAGAGAGAGAGAGAGGGAGAGAGGGAGGAAAGGAAAAGAAGGGAAGGGAAGGGAAGGGAAGGGAAGGGAAGGGAAGGGAAGGGAAGGGAAGGGAAGAAAAGGTGAGCCAGCCAGCAAATAAACCCTCCCTTCTCCATAGCCTAGATTGAGAGGTTTGTTCCCATAGGCAGGCTTCAGGGTTTAGCCCCAAATCTCAGCAGATCCCTACTTCCCAATCAGCGAGGCCTCTGGGCCTACTTCCCATGGGAGTCAGGTCCTCCTGGGCTGAGGCTTGTGGAGGAGAGATCTGGGTGAGATGTTCCTCAAAGGAGCTCTGAGTCATCATTGTTTCACAAACCCTTCCCAAGGGGAGCCAGTCTGACTCCATTGTACAGACTATTTTGCAAGGAAATCCAGTCTTTGATGTCACGGATTGGGAGAGAGGGATAAACTGGGCTCCTCTAAGAGATAACCAGGATGACTCTCCAGCTTTTAAAGTCTGGTAAAGAGTATTTCATAAACTCCAGTTCAAAAGCAGATAAAAAACAGATACCACTGGAGCTCCTATCTATGGACACTCTGCTCCTTCACCACAAGGCAAGTGGGGCCACCTGTCACCTGCCCTCTGGTCTTCCCCAAAGTTTAAGCTGAGAGAATGGATTTGAGTTTAGAATAGATGCTGCTGAACAACAGCTTTAAAGTATGTGGCTTTCATTGCATATTTAAATAAGGTTTCCAATAGCTATCCATCATAATATAATAGTTATATCATTGGGTATTTTAAATATAGTGGCTTTGTATCTGTTAACTGTGATTTGAAGTCTAGCAAAAGAAAGATTTTCTATTCCACATTTTTTATTGGGGTATAATTTACGTAAAGTGAACGTTCAGATTTTAAGTGGTCTGTTTAATCAGTTTTGATAAATACATATGAAGACACAGAATATTCCTCTCACCCAAACAGTTCCCACATCTCTTCTCAATTTTCCACCCCTAGAATCAACCACTAATCTGATTTCTATCACTATAGGTTATTCTAGAATTTCTTATAAATGGACCATGTCATATGCACATTTTTTGTATCCAGCTTCATTTACTCATATTTTTGAAAATCATCCATGATATTCTGTGTATTAGCAGTTCATTCCTTTAT